>JAVKLA010000027.1:2173838-2195240 GCA_034782735.1 Sagittarius serpentarius
GCACAGGTTGCCCAGAGAGGCGGTAGAAGCCCCATCCCTGGGAACACTCAAGGCCAGGCTGGACGGGGCTCTGAGCAGCCTGATCTAGTTGAAGGTGTCCCTGCTCATTGCAGGGGGGGCTGGACTATATGACCTTTGATGGTCCCTTCCAACCCAAGCCATTCTATGATTCTATGAAAATTGATTCTAAAGATCCTTTAGAGCTGTAACTGAGGGAGCAACTCCAGCATTGCTTTGGGCAAGAAATCTTTCCTTTAGAAATATTTTCTAGGAAGCTACTGAATACAGTTAAAAATCAGCCAAAAATAAGACATCAATATGCTTATCTGAATACAGCTTTACAGTCAGTACTTCAGACAGAATGTGATCCGGTAAGAACTTTCTAGTTGCTCCACCAGCCAGGCAAGACACATTCTGGAGAGCAGAATAGCTTTGCTAGTCTCTCCAAATACCCGAGATGGTGAGGATTGGCAGACACAGCAGTACCTGTGCCACAAACTCCAACAAGATGGGGCTAGCCAGGCACCTCGCACAAACCGGACAGCCCAGCAGTAATAAGGTTTGGGTGCTTCTTGGCGTTACTCAGAACAGGCTTTTAAACTTCTAGGAAATGTCACTCGAAGAAACCTAAGGTTTGGAGATTCAACATTTTTAGCATTTATCTAAACAGTAGCATAGATGTTTGAATCCTTTTATGGATCTGGCACTTAGCATTCAGCTGAATACACTCACCACCAGCTACTAGAGCTCCATGGAAATGGAAAATACCTCATAAGGCTCACTGAACAGAAATAAAATACAGTTGGAAGCCACCAGACTATATCAAATAGTTCGGTGCACTCGTCTCTGTTCTCACCCTTTCTACCTCTCAGGAATGGACATTCAGCCAATGGTTAGGGCCCAGTCCTTAACCCTTGGGTAATCTCACACTTTGACCAAAGACAGTCTCATTTCCTTCCCTCGTAATTACCTCAGAGGAATTTACCCAAGCTCACTGGCAGTCTGCTAGGGTGACTCATTACAACTGCACTTAGTGGAAAGATTTCTGTTAAAGACAAGCTATTGCAGAACACTGACATTAGTTATTGAACTTCTGTCAGCTGTGCTCAAATCTACATCCCCAATATCACCAGCAGCTTAAAAATACAAACTTAAGACACACAAAGCCATAAATGTCTTGGACTGAGTTCTATCTAAAACACATGAAACCAAGGAACTTTGTTTATATTACCTAAGACACTCTATCATCCGAGAAGCAATCTTCTTTCGACGCATCATGCTGAATACCCATATTCGACTAATCCCACAAATAGCAGGTTCTGGAGAAGTTGAACAGCACCATGCTTTCTGTCTTTCAAATATGACTTTCTCATTTTCTGAACTGACTTCTGGAACCTTCTCTTCTATAACTCTGTAGCCCTGCGGGTGATGTAAAAAATATTTGTCACTTCATAAAAGCATCACTAATGATTGAACAAAATAATTCTCGTGTAGTTTATTTCAGTTAAACATACTTACTTGCTCAAATGCCTTACCAAAAAGACTGCATATTTATGTCTCATTTAATTTCTCTTAACAGTTTCAAAATTGGAACAGATGATAAAAGATTAAACCAAAAAACCCTCTAAAGCTTATCTGATTTAAAATAACAGCAACAAATAATCCAATTCTTATTACCATCTGTATTGAAGTGTTTGCATCAATTTCTCTGACTTTGACTAAGATTGTTTTGCTTCTTGTCTGCTACTCCCAAGGGACGATAGAAAACACCACAGTTTACAAGGGAACAGACAGAATCTGCAACAAAGTTCTGACATCAGTTTCCAGTACTGCAACTGGCAGTACGGCATCTTGTCCTGCTCTCCACCGCACAGTTCTGCCCTCTGCTCCTGGTCAATGCAGAGCTGTTTGACCCTGCGGTGATTCATCTCAACTCTACACAGTGCGCACTTTTTCATCCACGCTGGATTTCTGCTGGGCAGGGAGCTGAATCTGCTTGTCAACAAGCAAGAGGAGTGCCAGAGCTAGCATAAGAATAGCAGAGGAATTTAAAATTCCACCCTTCAGCTGTAGCAAGTTCTTAGATGAGCAGTTCTGAGCCAAGTATGACACCATACATGTGTCTCAGCTCAGTGTCAACTATACAAAAATGAGTAACTACATTTCAGAATGGTCTGCCACCAAAAGTCTCTTCCTCGGTAGAAAAGGCACGCATGGAATACTCATTTGCTAAATGGCTAGACTTAAACTCCAAGGTAATTCTATAGTTTCAGAATGTCTGAAGAACAGAATCACTAAGCACTGACACAACTGCCTTTCTCCAATTCAATCACTTACCCACTGGATATGTTCTGCAATTAAACAGCCAATAACTTTTTTGTCATTAGAAATAAAAAGAAGAGTTTTAGTTCTAGAGTAACACATGAGCGGAGCTTGCTGAAATCCCAAGTCATTGTCTACCATTTCTCTAATTTCTTCAACCTGTCAAAATAAATTTAAATGCTGTATAAGAAACACATGTAAATACAAGTATGTATAAATTTACATAAAAATTACAGATTTGCAAAAATGCACTAAGGCATCTAGAACACTGAAAGCTATTCCAGAAGTCAGGGATTTTCCTAAGTAACCTGGAACACATCGGTCCACATAAACATTCCTTAAATAATACTCGGCTGGAAATAAGAAGAGTAGAGACCTCTAAGTCAGCTTCCATTAAGTCCAAACTTCAATTAGTCAAAGGCTAATAGAGAGAATGCAGATAATTAAAGCGTGCACTCTGATATTCTAGATGTAAATGAGATCTATGCCAAAAGTTAAACTAGCTTAGTTGAAGGTTTTCTGTCTGGTTTTTTTAAAGTCTTAAAAGAACTAATCCATGAAGGGTTATGAGCAGACGATAGCAAGTGCAGTGCCAAAGCAGCTAGAAAATGTATGCATTTGTTGTAAAGGAATGAGTAACTGTCGTCTCTTTCCTCAAGCTTTCTGCCCTTCCATTAGCTTTGCAAAGAGTAACTGAAACTAAAAATAAAATTTTGTTTAATATCAGCAAGTTTAGAAGAAATATATAAAGTCCAGCATGAACGTAAACAAAAGCTTAGGCATGAGCTGACATTTTACTAGGGGATTCTTGTACCTACAGCTGGGCATTGAAACAGCCTCTATCATCCCTCTGTCACCTCATATGAGACAGAAATAAGGTGGCCTTTCCTATGTGGTGCATTAAACAGCATAAGCTGGTTTAATGCATGTTGTAGTTACACTAGTAAAGCAGAACTAGAATTACTGATGCTATGAATATATGACATTAGTACTGATCAAATGAAAATTCTGTTAAAAAAAAGGGCTTTTAAAGTAACTTTTGAAAGGCATGGTATCACTTACTCTCTACTTTCTCAGCTAACCTTCAGGTACCAGTCTTTTAATGACAAGTCTAGTTAGCCAATTTGAAACACTAAGTAACCATTCTTGAAGTCAGTCACCCATAGTGGTTGACAGTTGTAGGTTCTCTCAACTTTAACCACACAGAACTACAGAGAACTCTATCCTAAATGATTTAATTTGCTACAGACTTCCTTTCCTCTGCCCCACTTAGGTATTTTAAGTAATTTTTTCTTCAGCCATTTTAGTAAAAAATGAATGTGCAATGAATGTACTGAAGATAGTACCATCAGAGAAACAAAACTTAATAAACAAACATCTGCATTAAATATTGTAAAAAGAAAATTTGTTGTTTCTTTTCAGTTCAATAACTTCAAAAATTCTGTTAGTCTAAAGAAAACCCACTACCGTCACGCCATCAGAAAGAGCTGTCTTGGGCATCAATTCAGCCTCCAGACGTCCCTTCCAACCTCAACCATTCTGTGATCATGTGATAGTGGTACTGTAAAAAAAGTACCTATTAGCCACAGCAAATCCCCAGCTAAACAGAATCAGTGCCATGCTACTGAAAAAACAAATGTAATGACACATTAAGATGTGTGAACACAGGCTAGCCAGCAGGACACCGAAGTACCCTGCTGCTCTGAGTCTCCGCTAGTGTGCTGTGCCCAGTTTTAGATAAAGAGTTTCAAAAGAGACACAAGACATGGCACAAATAGAGGTAATCTAGAGAAAAGTACAACCATGATCAGAGCTCTATAAAACATTATTTACGAGTATAAACTAAAAACCAGCACATCCCATCAATCTCCTTAAGGTGAAACAATCTGTTCAGGCACAAAAAAAACTGTTGTAAAGAGGAAAAGAAGAATGTTTTCTACAGCTATGGCAGTATGATTAGCACTAAAGAGCTTAAATTGTGGTACAGAGATTCTGCTGGACATTTAGGAAAATTTCCTACTGTTACAGATAGCAAAGCACTGTAACAGACTCTAAAGAGGTCAGAAAAACCTCCAGTGGTAGAAGTTTAAGAAAGCTGCCAGATGCATCATAACCAGAGCTGATCCTGCTTTGGACATGGGAATGGACTAGAGGACTTTGAGGCCACTTTCCACCTAAATCTCTTTTTATCCAAAAGTCATTTAGAGAATGGTGCCATATTCGTGCTGTGTAATAAAGTCAATACATTTCAGTTTGTTTAAATATACTAGGAAGTTTATGTTATATAAAATATCTGGCAGACATTCAGCAAGTTTTTTTAATATTTTTAATATTTTTAAAAACTCAGTTGGTTGATGCTGTTCCCACCCCTGCCTTCCATTCCTGCTCAGACCCATCCTCTCTATAAAGAGAGCAGCAATGCAAAAGAGTGAGATGTCTGACCTGTTTGTGGAAAAGGCTACAGAACCACTGCAGTTTTGAGTCCAACTTCAACTGCTCACACATGAGTTACCCAAATTTTACTGTGAACATTCACATGACTTATATGAAAACATCAAACAAGGTAAGGTATACAAGTCCAGTCCTTTTCACCATACCTTTTTAAGTGCATATTTTGGGTCATCAGGAAGAACCATTATTATCTTTCCATCAGGATATTCAGCCAAAATTCTCTCCTTTTTCCAACCCTAAATAAAACAAACACTTATCTAAACCATACACAAGATGTACTTTTACAAACAGAAATTGCGTATTATTGAACTAGACACTGAATCTATGCAGAAACTTCACGCTATTTAGCAGTTGCTTTGCTAGAGAAGGAAACTTCAGCTAGCTTTTCAAAATGAGCACAACAGATATATCTTGTTTATACAATAATTTATATTAAAGCCTAACTATATCTAGAAACAATTTGTGAAAGTGTCTTATAATTTCCCAGCTAGATTTTTTTTCCCCCAGGACTGCAGTGCAAACTGAATTTTAAAATAGATGTAATGAACTTGGCTCACATAACTGATTTCCAAACCTATGTAATACTTATTTTCCGAAGTCCAGTGAATGGGAAAACCCCTAAGTTTTAATAAAATATTTCTTTTTAACATAGTTACCTCCACAAATACACACTCAGTTTTAAAGTTTGGCATGCGAAAGACCTCCAGGAGGTTCTAAGTGAACTGATTGGCATGCAGTTGCCCAAAATGTAAGGAATAGGTTATTTTGTTACTGATCATAACTGTAAAAGCCACAAGAAGGATACTAGAAAAAAATTTATAACTACCTTCTAAGAATCTAATGGGGAAGGAGGCTACGTTGTGTGTATCTGAAGTATAAACATACTCAAAAAAATAGAGGTAATTAACTCTTCTTCAGATCCACACTCGTGGTGAATAATGAGCAGTACCTGCATGGAAAAAAACAAAACAAAAAAGCCACTTAAATCTAGTAAGATGGGACTGGTAGATATTAGAACTCAAGTTGCTTTGGTGGGACCTAAAAATACTGAATGCAGAAGTAACTTCAGCCACAAAAAGGCTGATCTACAAGTCTTACTCAAAGCAACTTTCAGTAAAAAAGCCTTTGAAGAAACAATACTGATGGAATAATTCTCATTGAAATCTGTACCTTCCCATAAAATAACGTTCAACTGAAGACCGAACAATGGAATTTGGCACTGAATGAATGCCATATATACTACCACCAAAAAAATGTCAAACTTAAGTGTTATAATACTTGATCTGTATCTCATTTTAATCATGCTAAAGTTAACTCCCTTAACCCAAACAAGACATGAAGAGAATAATTCTAGAAATTTATCTACTTGCTGGTAGCCCTGGAACTATTTAAGTATAAGTTTAGCACTCAGCATGGCAATGGTTGCAACATAGACACCATTTTAATCCTGCCTGCTTTTCTTCTCAGTAGTAGCTGTACTAAATACCAACACAAATGAAGATCCTATTTGAATTTATATACATTATGGTCTGAACACAAAGCGCAGTAAACAGCAGTGTCACAATATTCAGGGAAGCAGAAAAGTGCAATTTGTGGGATTGTGACATGCTTTTTGAGATGGTTAGAAAAGGCGTCAAAAGATTCAGGCAAGGATTACTACTCTCCAACCTCAAACAGCATCCTCTCTCAATTTTTTGTCTTTTGTTGTCTTTTGGCTACCTGTTTACCCTGCAAAAGCTTTCTATAGCCTGTTTTAAACCAACTGTGACCATCACTCAGCAGATAAATGCAATGTGTTTGATAATCCTACCATCACAGCACCCAGAATGTTGCAGGCCTAATGCAGAGCATTAAACTGAAAATTTTAGGTTGCAGGCCTAATGCAGAAAATTCAACCCTAAATTTTAGATTAAGGTAACCTGTTAACATTATAGCCAGGTATTTCCAACAAAATGAAATCCAATGGAAGAAAACATTTCTGAACGTCACATTGCTGTTATACTTTTAAGCAACAGTATATTAGCAGAAGTCTAAAAATAAGTCTGTAAAAATGCAAAAATTGACTCTTTAATACTTAGAACTCATTATTTTCATTATTGTCCATGTGTTAATTTTCTTAAGTGATTAGCATAATATGGGGATGGATCATATTCACAGGAGGGGTAGTTTCTAAATTGAAGTATTTTGAAATTTATTCAGAAATGTATCCTTTAGATGAAGCTTTCCAAAAAGTTTCTGCAAAGCCTAAGCTCATCCAAGATTTTTAGTGAAGACATTTTAAAGTCATATTCCTTTGGTATTGATGCAGCTCTAAGAATTCCAAAAAGAAAAACTCACATTTCACATAATGTATCTGCATCTTCAGTATGCTTATTGTTCAGTCTTAGTAAGCAATGAACTGTGCTTCCTTTAAACCAGATAATTGGAAGTAATGCACAAGCTTGGTCACAGGTCTGTCATATTCAACATTAAAGCTGTTAAGAAAAATGTGCTACAGCTTCAGCTGGGACTGATCCTATTAGATATCTACGATACACAAAATACACTTTAGTACCAGTATCTTGCATGTGGTCCAAAGATGACTTCCCTTAACATACCTATTAACTTTTTTTTTTAAAACAAGAACGCACTATTTTAACACTATTAAACCAAAATACAACAGTCTGCAAGGTTTTTCAGTCACTGAGAACTAATGTAGGACTCCTTCACTCAGGCAGATGGCAAGAACACCTTACTATAGTAAAAAACAAGAGCATTACGTCTGCAATATACTTTATAATATTCTATTGCAATGTCAGAAAAATTGCTTTTCTTTTCCTTTTAATTGACATTATTTTAGGGCATTAAGACTTATTTACTGTTGAATCAGATGCCCACTTGTGATGACCAAAGAAGTTAAAAGGAAAGCTATTGTTCCCATCAGGTTCCATGTTCTGCAAGGCCTGGAGTACAACAACATGATTATACTACTCTTCCCTTATATCGGAAGTCTACGCTCAACTACAGACTACCTATAGCTAGCAGTAGCAAGGTATGTATAGCCTAATCACCACAGCTGGGCAGACTGGTGCTGTATGGCCCCACTGGCATGAAGTAACTGTTGCAATACCTTCCTCCCCTCCATCTTACGACTATTTATCCTACAGGTATTTGTAATAGTTTGAGAACATAAGGCAACTCTGCAATGCACAGTTAACTCATTTCAGTTTCATATCAGATTGCTTCTGCTTGTTTATTAAGATGCAATGGCAATAGAATTACAAAAGAAAGAAATAATTCAAAAAAGGGCAATACAGACAAGCAGTTGCTACCACATCATGAAATAGTACAGACAGTAATTACCACTACACTGCATAGTGCATTGCTTTCACTGGATATTATATATGTATGTAATGAATGATGTAGGGGACAGTTGTAAGGATGGCTCCAACACTAATAGTACGGTAACTGAAATGTTCAGCGCTCAATTTCACATGAAGTATGTTCTGCTTATAGTTTGAAATAATCTGTGATGTAGATTTGTCTTTAAAAGTGTAAGTTAGAAGACATGATAGACTGCTTCCCATGCACTTCCTCGTGTTTTAAAAATTCTTATGTAAGAGTAGGAAATGGGACAGCAAACCTGCTATCTTTCTATATATGTCAGTTCTGGCTTGTCTGTACTCCCTATTTCTAAATGAATACATGAAAATCAGTGGTGTTTTTTTCTTATACTGTTTTTTGCTCAAAAACATTGAGGTAGAGAGGAAAATGTGGTTAATACTGTATAATTCTTGGCTTCACTAAGAAAAGCATTCATGAAATTTTCCCCTAATAATCAAGTTCAGTACGAAATTTTGTGCACTTTTATCCTTGATAATTTGTAGAGGAGAAATGGATCTGCTACATTCTTCCTGACTCATCAAATTACAGATATTCTGCCTCTTTTTCGTATGAACGTAATACAGAAGATGAGGTTTTGACTGTAGGACGCATTAAGATCCTTGGATGTAACTACTAAACACTACCCTCTGTTAAAACTAAGATTCTCAGAATATATAGTTAATGGCAAGAACTTTATTTGAAATATTATTAAGTTTTATATTGTACAGATGTATCACTTTTGGAATTAATGCAAATCAAAATAAGCATGAAATCTTTCTAAGATGACATGAAGTTCATCATCATCTTCAGTCTCGATATTCTATTAACCTGAGATCCCAAGAAGTCAAATGTTGCTTTTGCTTTTTTTTTTTAAATCTGAAAATCATAGGAATCTCACAGATGGGCTTGCATGCAGTTACAGCGGAATAGCTATTTAAAACTTATCAGATTGGACATTAGCTTAAATAACAGCTTCTTCCACTTTCTTCAGCTCAAGATACTCTTAACTAAGAGGATGAGCTTGAAATACAACCACATTAACTGCACTCACATCAGGCACCTGAATCCACAGGCATTTCCTAACTTAAGTTTTTGGCTTTGTAACTTAAAAACATTGTTAAAAATAATGTCTTGCTCTTAAAAAAAAATTTGCAGAAATACTAAGCCGATACTATGTGGTATTACAGACAGAATACACAACTGATACTGTGTGGTATCACAGCTAGAGGATTTTATAAAACTGAAGCACGTATCTGTCCATCCCACTGGAGTTAACACTTGATGTATATGTCATTACTCAATGCATGCACATGCTAGAATGGCATATTTTTTCTGGAGACTTTCAGATGTCTGAAACCAGAAGGATAGTGAGACAGATTCCTACGTTTCTCTGCAGTAGGGGACATGTCTCACACTAATCTATTCCTGCTCCAGTAGTATCCTTGACCACCTTACCTTCTTGCTTATTCAGTTTGCATGCTTCTATTAACAGCAAATGGCACCCTCCAGAAAACCCATGTCAGTCATTGCCAATCTTCTGTTCCCAAATCTAGAAAATGTCACTAAACTTGCCAAACTTTCTCTCTCTGCACAAGGCCCACAATTTCCTTATTGTCTCTATCAGCCATCCACAACAAAACAAGTATCCCAATATCATCTCCTTGTTAGCCTGTCCTACTTCTCGGGGCATCATGGAATTTCTGGAGAGACCGAAAAAGAAATTTTTACTAAAAGATAGGTCTTTAAAAAAAACAAACAAAAATATATTTTGTTGAAGACAGTAAATAATGTTATTTACATGCAAACTATCTTCTGGCTACTCAGTACTTTCAAAAAACCCACCAAGCAGCTGCATGCAGGTGGGCAAGACACTAACAATAAAGTCTATTTTCACAGTTCACAGCAAGAAGCTCTAGCATGATAATGTATATAGGCTTTCTTTTCATGATTCTGTGAAATGAATCATCACTAGAACTACTGGCACATAACAAGAGACACTCAAAAGGGACAAAAAAACCTGAGAAAAGTCTTCTCAGGTCAGACTGGTACTGCATCATATGGCATGAAGAATGTGAATGATGAGGGAATGAAAAATGCTTCTAAGGTACCTTAGAATGGCCTCCAAATCAACAATAATGCCAAATGTATTAACTACATAAAAAAGAGTATCTGGAGAGCTAGTAAAGTAACATGCCACGGTCACCAAGACCAGATGTTCCTGGACCAGAAAGTCTAACCAAGAAGTTACCAAGAGTTTCTCCCGTACAGTTTTTTTTAATCCCATGATGCTACTGTCCAGTTAACACTTTCTGTCAGGGAAAGGAAAGTAGTTACAGTTTCAACACAGTAACTACATACAAATATCTAGAAACCAAGCATATCACACCTCTGAGCCATCCTCCCAACAATCTCCACTAGAAACCTCCTAGCAAAACTAGGATAACTAGCAAACTTCCTTGTGGTATTTCTGGATGACTAAAAATTAACAAGTAGAGATTTGGTGTACTAATTCACTGGCAAGAAGGCTGATCCAAAATTCAAGTTATTTTCTAAGAGGAGGTGAGGATGTTTCTGTCATGGACATTACCACAATACAAACAACCAAGAACCACTGACTATGGGTCAAATGACTAGTGTTAAAGACTTATCTATTTAACATGGCAAAAGTTACTTACTCATGCAGAAAACAGAGTATCATTCAAATTACTATGAAAAAAAAAAAATCAGAGGGGAATTTAAAGCCTCATAAGGCTCCTTCCTTCACCTCTTACCCTACAGTTTCTATTCTAGAATAACCATCTAAATCATCGCTCTGTAGTTGTGTACAATGTCACAAACACAACTAGAAACTTAAAAGATTTCAGAGATAGAACTGTTTACTCACTGAACTGACAATACAAACAATTTGCTTGAGTACACATTGTGTGAAGTTTTAAAAAGTTGCCTAACAACTGAGAAAACAATAGGGAAACCTTCTCAAATTAAAAGCATACCTAACTTTATACACAGTTATTTAGTTAATCATGTTGTTACTCTAGACATACATACAAGTGAGAAATTCCAGCTCTTTCAACCTCCAAAATTTTCAAACTTCAGTGCAGCTTCCTACCTACGTGAACATAGCTGCTTTAAGTAACTACTGAACTCATCTGCCAGCTTCTGTCCAAAGAAAACTAACACCATCTTCTGTAAATTATGTTTACATCTTTGGTAACATTCAAGATCTGAAAGTACTTGGGGATGGGGACAGGACAGACAAACAGGAATAAAATGGGGAAATGTATTATATGCTGCCATTATAATGTACTGCGTTCCACCACGCTTTCTGTCCAGTCTCACCCTACAAAGTAGCTAACGTGTATCAGAAGAGATCTTTCAAGGTGTCTGGATTATTCAGCAAAAACTAAGCAAGAACAGAACAAATACCAGAACTATTTACGAGATAGTTTCAAACACTTTAGCTATGAAGATGTATCTTTATATTTGTAAACAGTGGGACAAAATTGAGCTTGAGATTTAAGAGTAGCCCAACAGTCATTCGGTACCTACATGAAATGAATTGGTGGCCTCAGTTCAGTTATCCTGGAGGTCTTATCTACTCGAGTGTAGAGTACTGAAGGTAACATGTGTGATAAAGAAAATAGACTTTGTGGATTCTATTCTGGATTTCAGACATGTGAACAGGTATTTCCTGTAGTCTTGTAATATCAGCTAGTGTGAAGTAGCTGATTTTACAATATACTTTAAATTGTACAAAATTTTTCAAATCTGAGCTTTAATATGAGAGATATACTCAGATACAGCACATATAATGAAGTTATGGAATCATACTTTGGACTTTAAAGATTACAATCACACTATAAATTCAGTAAAGTTTCAGTATACTAGGAAGTTGTATCAGCTGGATTTCTAGGCAGTCTCTCTTCAAATTACACATATTTAAAAAAAAGTAATTTAGAAGTAATCTAAAATTACACATTTACACAAACAGTACAATCAGCTCTTTATCTGACTATTAAGCCAACCATCGCAACCAGTTGTACTGAAATCTGTATTTAGCACTTTCAGAACAGTGACATTCTTTGTTTTCCTGTCACCACCCTCACCCTCTGCCAAGATTAGGGAATTGTAACAGAAAGAATACAATGGCAATGAAACATCACTAGCCTACTAAATATTTTTATATATTACATATAACCTGTCTACCACGGCTCTTAAAAACACTTATTTCCCAAAGTGGATTATTTCTAGCCTACTATGATACTAATCTATTAAAACATGACTTAATGTAATATGAATTGTAACTAGTACACAACAAAAATGCTTATGTCTTTAAAAAGATAAGGTTTTCGTACCACATATTTTACGGCACTTATGAACTGGTTATGAAATAGCAGATGTTGGGTTTCATCCTCTGGATTTGACGCAGTGTAAAGCATTCCACAAATATTACAGGAAATAGCACCAAATCTCTTCTGTCCTGCATCCTATTTAAAAAAAAAAAAAAAAGAAAAAAAGGTATTTGTCAATGGCAAGCACAGTAAATACAGTTCAACAGAACTTTAATCTAATCAGACATGCCTTTTGTAACTTATCTTCTAGAAACTCAACACAGAGGCTAAAATGGAGTGAAACAGGAGAAAGAACAAGTACAGAATGTAGAATTCCATCTTTCAAAAACCCACACAGCCTCAAAAGGCACAGGCATCAATCACAGAGCAAACTTTAACATTAAAATTAGCTCCACCCCCATTGGTTTTCAACAAATTACTTCTCTTTTATTTTATGAAATACAAAGAACAGAGAATTCTCCCTTTGTTACCCTATTTGCAGTAAATACAATCATCTTCCACAAAGAAAATTCCCACATCCAGCCCCACACTGTTTGGTTTTCCCTACAGGTCTGCTGCTGCCTGTCTCTTGGTTGCTTTGAGGTGGGCCAAAGGTGAGCCATTTTCTTGAATGTTTGGAAGGATATTATAAAAAACAGAAGTTACAGAAATAATCGTTAAGATCAGCAATAAATCTGCAACTGCTGATCACTACCTTTTAGGTTTTTATGAAAACCAAATATTTCAAGGCAATCAAATAGCATTATGTTTTTCTATCCCTCTCTTCATTGATTGAAAGCCTCATTTCATATACTCTCAGGATTTGTCTTAACTCTTAATTGGAAACAGCTAACAATGATGTCTGACATACTATCTTAATTGCACAGGTTCATAACATATTTTTCAGACACTGGATAGCAGCTACAATACAAATGGAAGATCATATCATTTTACTCATGACCCTTTAGGTTATCCTCCTACTCTATAAACAACCATTACCAAATTAAGGACACTACTCCATACCTATTGCTTTGCTATTTATTCATTAAAAGTGTTATTAATCTGGAAGTAGGCTCAGATTAAGGAGTCAGTGCCTAATAAAGAGGGAAGTGTCAGGTGCAGGGGGGGCCTTTTGCAAAGAGCAAAATACCAGTTAGATTGAAGTCTCTAGCCAAAAAGGCATGTTTTAAGTTATGGCTTAATGCTCAAATACATTATTTTTTTTCTTTAACTACATTTGGAAATTGAGTTTATGTAAGCAGCAATAAATGTCACTTTTAATCTATTTTAACATATATAACAAGTGATAGAGAAAAAAAGTTATTTTATACTCTGAAATAAGATACTAAACAAGCAAAAGAAGACTTGAGGGTGTTTTTTAAAAGGAAATTGATCTGTGTGCACAATTGAAAAAGCACAATTTGCAAGAAAATAGATCACCTGAACTTAATTTTGTTTTCTAAGAGTTGAAAATATTCATAGTAAAAAAGCCTACTTTACAGAAGAAAGCATTCTGCAACACAGCAAAATTGTTTATGAATCATTTCTTACTCCTTCCATCTTCAAAGATACATTTAAGTATGTCTAAGAGCTAGATGACAGCTCAATTCTCCACACAACAGCAACTTATTTTAAGCAGCGATTAGTGAAATCTAAAATGTAGGTATCAGTTTCTTTCCAAGACAAGACTAAAGCTACAACTGGCCAGGCAAACTCTGAGTTGAACTTCTCTTTAAGAGCACATATATGGAACTCAGCCAAAAGTAAGAAGCTGAATCTGAGAAGTCATTGCTTTAACAGTATGTCAATGTATACATTCCTACTGTATACAGAAGGAGAAACAGGAGTACCTTCATTTTCTGAAGGAAAAAGGAAAGATGAACCCTGAGGTTAGATATGCAGAGTCAGAGTAAGATGAGGTTTCTAAAGGTGTAAAGGTTGAATCCAACACATTTTATTTTACCTGCAGACTTCCTTTCAAGCAGCAAGGTGGCTCATCTGGCCACCAAAATATACTGCATTTCAAGGGTTTATACATGAAAGATGAAAAAGGGCAGTTCAGCAGGAAGGATGATGTATGGCAATTATCTTAAGATGAACCAATTGAACCAAACTCAGTAGCTCCTGTCTTGAAGATGGAGAACATATGCCCTGTATCTAGGGTAGGATAAGTGAAGAGGAAGTCTACTTTGACGCTTGGAATATACTTCAAAAAAATAAGACACGTAAATTAGAAAATCAGCTACATAAAGCAACTCTTAAAATACTTAGCACGTATCAGCGCTGCAGAAAGTCTCATGAAACAATTTCTTTACAAATGATCAAGACGCTACAGGTATTTAAGCTGAAGTATCAATTAGTTTACTACCAAAAATCTCAAGCCACAAAAAACCCTAGCTATGTAGGAAGTCATCAGAAAATTTGAGGCAAGGATGTCCTCAAAGTTGTCAGGCTCCTTAGCTCATCCCATCTTGCCTTGTAGATACATATGCCGTTTTGCAAGTCTCCAGGAACAGATTATTTCCCTGGAATAGTACTGCCACACTGTATTTTATAGACTGACTTTCTTGGATGCTGCTGGTATCAGTGGGTTTGGGTTTTGGGGGAGATTTTTTGTATGGTTTTTGGTTTTTTAAGGGTTTCACTGATATTACTATTTTTATACGCATTCAGTTGTATCAATGGGCTACACACAGAGGTTAGTATTAAGAACCTGTTATGTGAATTATCATAAAAACCACGTTGTAGTATCTAAAGCAATCTTTTGAACCCTGTAGCCCTAACAAATGCTGACTATACTTTTTAGCATATACTTTACAGTATCCTGAGGGCAGTAAAGAACATAGCCCTTTTGTGTAACTGAAGTACTATTTCAAAGCCACACCACGGGACATAATGCTTCATAGCGAAAAAAAAAAGCAGCTTTGTAAATCCAATGCAGACTACAACAAAAAAAAAAAACAGGACATGCAAAATAAAGTCAGGAATTATGAAGAATGCATTTGTGTACTTTAACAAAACATCTCCAGAATCTGGCTATTTTTAACCTGATGTCATTGCATAAGCAAAAGTGGAAAGGGCATGCATCAAGAGGGAAAAAGTGCTCCCAAACAATAATACTGCATTAAAGGTTGCCAGTCCTTCCTAAGGGGGAGGGAGGAACAAAGAAACCCCAACCAACCCAAGAACACCTTATGCACCACATATGAGAGTAAATAAAAACTTAAAACTGGGATTTTGGGGGTGGTGGTGGAATCTTCTCAGCAAACATCAGATACTGGGTACTGGAGAATAAACTGTCGACTTGTCACAACAGAAAAAGATGTAAGAGGTTTGACTCTCAGAACTTAGAGAAATGTTTTTCTGAGCAATATTTAAGAAAATGTGGCGTTGCAGGCAGAAAAATATGTTACTCTATTCACAACTCAATTTTCTAAACAGTAACAAAAAAGAGCAAGGATACTTTTATTTCCTAAGCAAATTCTGCACTTGTAGATGGTAATTAAGCACTCCCGATAACTCAGGCAATCCTCATTAACATAAACACAGGATATATGAGATCCACTGTTTCAAGGCTAACCGTAACTGAACATTGCGACAAGGTTGCCTTAATCTCCAGAAGGGTTTCTTAATTCTGTGTTAAGACAGAAAGAAAAGTCTTACCAATATCTTCTTTGGGAAGGTGCATGTCTGCTGATCCTCCATAGGTAGAATAAGGAGCCCTGCAAGCAAAAAAGGCATTTGGTGCCTCTGGAGATGAAAAGGGGCCTTTTTTTTTTTTTTCCTCTCTCTCTCTTCAGGCACAGATTAGGTCACCTCCTTCTTGATTACCTAGTGTTAGTTAGAGGAAGATTACTTTTTCCTCTAGTCTTTTCACAGGACAAAGAATAAAACCCAGCCATAGAAATAGGCAGGCTGGAAAGGAAATACAAGAGCAGGAAGGAACACCACAAAGATTTTTGGGCTCTCCACAGAAAATGAAAAGGTCAAAGAATGCTATTTCAATGAAAGATGTATTCAAGACTGAAGCTGATGGGTAGATCCCCTTGCTGACCAGGAGGATCAGGAGACATGACCCAACTCAGAAACAAGTTTCACTTCTAAATGAAGACTGTAGAATTTCACAAAAAAAACCCAACCAACCAAAAAAAACCCAAACCAACCCATCACCACTACTCATCTTTCTGAAAAGTTATCTTTGCCAAAGGGGATAAACCAACTTGAAACTTTCAGAACTGTGACGTATCCAATTTTATTTCACGTATTTGAAAAATGAAAATAGAGGGTCATTATCCATCATGAAATGATATCCTCACTGGTCATTAGCTAAAGCAATATGAAAAAACCACAAAGTTAAAAAACAAATCTGCACAATATTTACAATGGACAATTAATCCGCTCTCAACCCATATAAAAACATTATTCAAGAATATTACAGTGTTCCAACGTGTACTGGTTTTGGCTGGGATGCTATTTTTCTTCACAGCAGCTGCTATAGTGATATGCTTTAGATTTGTGATCAAAACAGCGTTGATAACACAGGGATGTTTTAACTATTGCTGCACAGTGCTTACACAGCATCAAGGCCTTTTCTGCTTCTCACACTGCTGTGCCAGCGAGGAGTCTAGGGGTGCACAAGAAGTTGGGATGGGACACAGCTGGGACAGCTGGCCACAGCTGACCATGCCACATAATGTCATGCTGAGCAATAAAAGCTGGGGGAAAGACGGAGGAAGGGGAGGACATTTGGGGTTACGGCATTTGTCTTCCCAACTGTTACACGTGATGAAGTCCTGCTTTCCTGGAGATGGCTAAACACCTGCAAGCCAATGGGAAGTAGTGAATGAATGCCTTATCTTGCTTTGCTTGCATGCACCACTTTCGCTTATCCTATTGAGTTGTCTTTATCTCAACCCACGAGTTTTCTCCCCCATCCTACTTGGGGGGAGTGAGCAAGCAGCTGCACAGTGCTTAGCTGCGTGCCAGGGTTAACCCACAACACAATTTTAGTAGCCTTGGTGCCTGAATTCCTGTATCAGGTCCTCAGCTAACCTTACAAAAAATTCTCACCTTCAGGACAAAGGACACCAAACACAACCCTCCTGAATTTGCTATAGAAAGCTGGGTTGCTGCAATGAAGTAGAAATGGGAAGGAGTGATAGTAAGAAAGGATGGCCGTTTCTGTCCCCTAAGAGCCAGCTGTCCCAAAGAGTAAGATTTGTGTGGGAAGAAAGGAAGAGTGACCACTCTCAGCTACCAAACGCTCTCCCCAGTCACTTATGCAGTAACCACTGCTTTTTTTTTACTGGGATTACAGGAAAGAAAAAAGGCAGTACTTAACTACTGTGGAGAACTAAATATTGCCCAAAAGCCATTCTCCAGTTCTTCAGAGAAACTGCCAACTGGACTACACCAGTTTAAGGAAGAAACCAGCAGCTTTAAATGATCATTATGCAACTTTCTTCAGGCTCCTAAGAAATCACTTTTACACTTATTTCCACTGAGGATGTGTTCTCAGCTTAAATCAAAATATCTCTTTTGCATATTACCTATTTCAGTCAAACAGGAAACTATGTTCAAGTTCAACCAAAATATACGTAAGGAAAAATTCAAGTATGATATCCAAATGAGTAAACTCAATTAGCCTGCACATCACTTCCACATACAGCACCAATTCAAAACTCAAAATCAAAAGCAGCTTCCATCAAGCAATCCTGATACATGCATTTGCTGATGTTTATAAAGATCATCCACATTTAATCATGTTTGCTTGCATCCAGGCATTAACTCAGACCTCTAGAAAGGCAGAAAAGTCTCTGTAACACTATACAATCTTTTTTATCACTTTAGTGATTTGTTTTTGCCATTCATTCTTTTTACACGTTCTCTCCTAAAACTGATGAGCATCATTTTCAAAAGACTAGCTTAATTTTCAAAGGAACATGTCTCCCTAGTGGCATAAAATGGAAGAAGTATCCCTGTACCTCATAGGTCATTATTTAGAACATCCCTTTGTAGCATTGATGCTTTTATCACTTCCTATTTTTATGATCAAAATTTTGTCCTAGATCCAGCAGGCAAGCAAAATTTTTACAAGAAGCAAGCAACTGACTTTCCTTGCCTTGGATGTAAAGCGTATCTCATTTTATGAATATTGAAAACATATGCTCTGCATATTTTTATTTCTTTCCATTTCAGAAGTTAAAGGAACAGATGATTTCATGTTCAAGTTCTCATATTTGCATATCAGATTCAAGTACTTGGAAAGTAAAGAACAATTTTAGTGCATTACTCTATAAAACTTCCAATATGGAGCTTCACGTAACCTGCCAATGTACCAACTGAACAGTTAAATGAAGTGTAAGAGGGTACAGTTCACAAATATTCAGAACAGACTACTTACTTACACACCAAGTCATGGATTTGGAACATAACATAGTTTTAGCCTCAATCTTAATTCCTTTCCTCCAGAAAAATGGATCATACTCTCCTAGATCCGAACCTAAATCTTTGTACATCACTTTGAACACCTGTCACTGTTTGTTTTACAAAGTTTGTTGCAGCATTATAAAGAAAATAGAAACAACTCATCTTTTGTCTTAGTTGTACCTCTACAAAATGAAGATAATTTTATGTTTGAAAGCTGCTCAGATAACTAGTTGATGTGTACCAAGAAAAAGAATGGTGCAAGTACAGCTACTAAATATTTCTTCTACAAACAGAAGTTGTATTATTTTATTTCTGTTACAGTCAAATAGCCTTAAAGCTTGTTAAAGACTATGTTACTTAAGAAAACAGAAAATGAATCTATTCATTATAGCAATCATATGGGAGAAGAAGGAAGGTAAGATACATCTTTAAGGATTAAAGATAAATAAATAAAGCATATTGTGGAAAACAAAAACTAGTTTTACCATAACACCTCTCTAAACACGGCTCAGGAAATGAAAAGGTTAGAATACACAGACAATACTGTAACATCCCAGACTTTGAGCCTCAGATACTGTGAATACAATTAAAGGGATAGATGTCAAACTTAAATACAAAAGACGAAGAAAATTCAATAGCCAAAAAAAATGCAAACCAAAGATAGCGTATCATGCGGTGAGTCAAACTAAGCCTACCTAGTTTTTCTGCTTCGGTTACAAAAAGAAAAAAAGGATTCTGTACATACATTAAGATGGTCTGGCTTGACAGATCTCCAAAAGAATTAGATCCACAGTAGAGAGCCCAAAATTGCACTTTTCAGGCATTTAATTTTTTAACGAAGTGTAACAAAGTGTGAGTTAAATGTTCCTCACCAAGAATAAAAGCATGACTTCCCAACTTTGCTCAAGGTAAAGACAAATAATGAAACTGCTTCTCTTAATACAACATGACAGAAACTTGAAATAAAAATTATTTCTAGCTATTAACTATAAAATTTTTTACAGACACTATAAAAGCTAATTTAAGTGATCTGACTGTGTGTAGTAAGACTACTCTCTGTATAGGAGAAAGTCCAACCTGAATAGCTTTTAAACCAAATCAATCTTTTCTCAGAAGATCGTTACAGAAGTACATAAACACCTTTGAAAATATTTCCTAAAAAAAAAATCCAGCTATTCAGAATCCACATTTAAGAAATTCACCACTGTTTCACAAACAAAGCTATTAATTACAAAATGCACCTTATTTTACTACATGCATTTAATACCCAGTCTTTTGAGTATTTGTACAAGCAAAGTCTGGTACTTTAGAAGTCAATTTAGCGATTTTTCCCCTCCAGATGCTAGCAAAAACTATTCTAGACATAACTATGTCTCGTCTCCACAGTAACTAATGTCAAGGATAGTATTTTACAAAATGGCTTAACAAATATTTGGGTTTCGCTATATGTTTTGACAATGCTAAATGCAGTTTTCCCCCAGGTGAAAGAAAGAGAGCAATACCTTACCTAAAGCTTTCTTGGTAGTGTGAACTACAGCCATTACCAAAATGCCCTTTCAACACAATAAAAAGCCTACTCTGAACTCAACGAAATCAAAGTGAGTTAGATTTGTATGAAGTGCTGAAATACATTAGATATTATGAAGCTGTTATTTTCACATTTAAAAATTAAATACAGTGCGCTCTTGCATTTTCCAGAAATGCACACACAAAACAAGAAACTAAGTCTCTCCCATTTTCCCTAGTGTTTTTCATTGATGACCCATTCCTTACATTCTAAAATTTTGCTAGGTAAATAACATAAAACTTTTACTGTTGAATACCTAAGGGAAAAAATATTACTCTCCTAATTTGGGCTGAAAACACAGATACTACCAGCATAATAAGTTGCAAAAGATCTCTTTGTATGAATACTGCAGAAGAGAGCTATACGACCTCTCCTCAGTAGCTAAGCAGAAAGTTGTATATGTCTTCTTATCAAAGATCTTAGCAACTCTTCGGTCAAATTCTATTACTATATGAACAAAAATTAAGTTATCTTTACTGAAATGAAAAGGAATATTCTTATAGTCCTTTTAATATAGTCAAGATATTTAATCATGCATTTTGGCTCTGCTGGTAAAGTAAGTTTCAAAGAGGCAATAGCTGAAATACTTCTTAAATGTTAGATACGGTTTTTTTATCATCCTGTGACTGGCCATTCAAGTGCCTGGATTTGTATCACTTTAGGCAAACCAAGGATATGTTTATCAATTTAATTCTCAGAAGCTCTGATTTTTTTTTTCAGTATGGCTACAAAAAAGTGTTCAGAATTCACCTGGTTCTATTTTAGTTAATATTTTCATCTGTGTAATCCACGTATTACATGAAAAAATTGCAGTTTAGCAAGACCACCAGTTATATTGCCTTCCAATACTGAAAGGGGGCCAATAAGAAAGATGGGGAAAAGCTTTTTAGCAGGGCCTGTAGCAATAGGACTAGGGGAAATGGCATTAAACTAAAAGAG
>JAVKLA010000027.1:2206520-2238953 GCA_034782735.1 Sagittarius serpentarius
GCCCCGCCCCGCCCCGCCCCGCCAGCCGCCGCCGCCTGAGCCTCCCCCCGCCCCCCTTCCGGAGAGGGGACACTTCCGGCAGGCGTCGGGGGCGGGGTCGATGTCCTTCGCGCTCGCGCAACGGGTGCTGTGGAAGAGGCGGCCTCTGTGAGGGAAGCGCGGGAGGTGCGGCGGGCCCGCTGCGTCGCCCAACCGCTCGCCCTCGGGGACCGACTGTGGGGCGGGAGGTCTGCCCTGCCCCCACCGCCTCAGCGGGTGCCCGGCGCTGTCCCCGGCCCGGCCCGGCCCGGCCCGGCCCGGCTCGGCGGCGTTATCCCGGCGGCTCAGCCAGCTCGGACCGGCTCGGGCCCGGCTTAGCTGGTAAGCCCCATTCTCTGCCATTAGGCTCCTTCCCTGCCAAAAACGAGGGGGAAAACGGCGCCGCGTGCTGACAGGCCAGTGGTGACGAAGTGACTTACGTGGTGGCCAGCAGTGTGTCAGTGACACCTCATGACTGGCAGTTACAGCTAAATGCAAAGTAAAAAATTCTCCCCAAGTCATATGCTTCCTGGTAATGGGGGTGTCAGAGCAGTATGTGTTCACAGCAGCGTTTCCTAAGTGTTTGTGGGCTGCTTCTCGCAAGTATGTTTGGAAATCCCTCTAAAGATAGGTTTGGTGCTGTACCGGAAGTGATCTCTCCGACACTACGTTTGGAAACTTCTCTAATGACATAGAGATACATTTTGAGGTTACTGGGGATTTCCTGCTGATCAGCTTTGCTTTAGGTGCACAGACAGCAGTCAGTCTCCTTAACACAGGTGCAGCATTGTGCCAGTGTATGTCGGTTGAGCCTAAAAGCAGGACGGACTCTTGTCTGTGTCTCAGAGACTGAAGAGGCTTGTTGGATGTGTCCTGGTCCTGTATGGTGTCCACTTCTCTCTGCAGAGCAATGAGCTCACTCAGTGAACTGCCTTTTTGAGTCTGGCGAGGTTTGCTTTCCTAAGTTCAGTAGTAACCCAGCAGATGCAGTCTAGCAGTTTTAAAAGTTGTGTTCTGCACTATTTCACAACTCATTCTATAGCATAGCCATGTATTTGTGATTTTTTTTCCATTGTCTGGGATATTTCAGTCCTTACTACACTGGGTAATGGATTTGTACCTCATCTAACCTTACGTTGTGGCTTCGTTGCCTCAGGATGTTTCCGCGTCTGAGCTTATGTCTACGTTGGCAAGTAGGAGAAGTTCTGAGTGAAAGAAGGGGAGGTGAGGATCTGAAATCCACACCACTGACATGCCAGTCCAGACGAGCTTTAGTCCAGTCCTGTGGATGCGGTGGCTGCTAGGGTTGGAACGCATTGGGTATGTTCTGGGGATTTATCTGTCGGTTTGGTTTCCTTCAGAAGGAATCCATTATGCACACTCCAAGACCCTGCATGACAAGTGGGAGCAATCAGAAGGTTTCCTTCACAAGTGCACTGCTGATCCTAACTAGAATACCTAGTGCACTCTGTCCATATGACTAGGCTAGGGCTGACCGGAAGTACATCTTACCTGAAATGCATATAGTATGTGTGGCAGGATCTCAACATTAAGTAGCTTTGCTGTGCATATCCACTTCTGTTGTTATGTTCTACTTGCTAATACAGACACAGTCTCAGCTTATTTGACCATAAATTTACAGTGATGTGTATTCATCACTGTATCAGGATGACTAGAGAACAGCATGGTGAACCTTGGTATTAGCCAACCAATAAATGACCATGAAAGATGTTAGAAGAAGAGTTTTTGAACGGCAGCAGGTAACAGGGTTTCTCCCAGAGATTTCTGATTTCCTGTTCAGATTTCTGGTTACAGTTTGCTGATCAAACAGACAGAGACCACACAAGTGTTTTAGTACTTGGAAGCTACACAGTATAAACATTCTGCAAATATTCTTTTGTTAATGTTTGAAGTATTTAAAAAGTGGTTATTTTGATTTTTATAATAAACTTTTTAGACCTTTTTTATAATCTTCCAAACATTTTATTGATTTCTATAGCTATTACATTTATGGGGTTAATTACTGGAAATTGCAGTCAAGTTGCTGAAGAGTGTAAACATTTTTATATGTAGATCAAATTACCTGGAGATATTTTGTTCTGCCTGTAAATTCTTTTTTTCTCTTTATTAACTGCCTTCCTTGATAAGTCCTCTTTCTGGACACACTAAATTGAAGCACAGTTTGTCCTAGACAAATGGAAATTTTCAGCAGCTGCAGTTTTTGAAAAAGCTGATAGGAGGAAATGTTACTTATAACTCCCTATAGCAGCTCCTCTTTAATGAATGGTAATCTGCTGTAACTTTACAATGAACACAGCAACATGTGGTCTCCTGCTCTCCTACAGTAACCTGCAAAATACTTTCCAGATGGAGGATAGTTTAATCACTGTGTTGCCTGTAAATGTCCTGGAGGATGATAAAAGCACTTTATGTTATCACTAACTTTGTAAACTTAACATGATGTTTTCCCATCCCTCTTTCTTAGGAACATGAAGCAAGTAAAGCTAGATTTTCTCACATCCTTCTGTGGAATAGTAGTTTGCTGTACAGCAGGGAAGTAGTAAAGAAGCAGGCATTCTTATAAAGCATTAAATTCCAGAACTTGGAAAAACTCAATTCATGGGATAGAATATGAGTAAATTTCCAGTTTTCCACGGAAGGTGGCAGCATTTTGAAGCACTGATGTCAGTGTGAACTTGCTAGCAAATGGGACTTTGCTGAAAGAACACAAACTTTACAGAAACTTACTCTCCTCAGAAGTTGTGGTGTGTATGAACAGGGGTGCTTGGGCATGGATTTGCTGTACAACAAGGGGACCTGGGGAGGGAGGAGGAACTGCATTCACATAGGTGGAGTATGTGGATAGGACAGATTTACACCCAAAAGGATTTTCTATTAATTTAGCCTTGTTTACCACTACTATAATACTGCTGGAGTGCCTCTGGACTTCAGCTAAGTGAAAAATGACTTGCTTGTAGGTTATGCCTTTTTTCACAAGAGCAATAACACAGCTGATACGTGGATCATCAGAGAGCGTCCTGCTGGGCTGCAGCTTTGGGAGATGCAGTGACCGTGTGTAAGAGCTGTCACCAAAAAGGGGAAGCCTCTCCCACTGTTTTGTCCACTTTCTTTCCCTACTCTCAGCAGTGTGCTCCAACTCCTTAGCTCATGCCACCCTCCCTCTAGCAACTGAGGGACCTCTCTGGGCAAACAAATGTAACTTACTGAGCTGGCAAAAAATTAACCCAGTGGAAAAACTGGATCATATTCTGCCAGGGCAAGAGAGGCAGAGGACCACAGGACTGGAATCAGGGAGGATAAGAAAAGGCAGGGGAGGAGGAAGAGCAAGCCTTCCCCTTTTGGCATGAGGGAGCTGTTAACATCCGCAGCTGCTTGTGAAACTGCAGCCTTAGGGCAGTCTACATAGTTAAAGGATTGAGCTCTTGATCCCAAGCTCAATCACAGCAGTCCTGCTAGCACGCAGATGTTGCAGCCCCATTTGACATGCTTACTCACTCCCAACCTGTCCTACTGCTTGTCAGACATCTCATCTGAGCAAGGAGTCAGTGACTGACAACCAAGAGGCAGTGGCTGCTTAAACCTCTCAGCTGTAATTAACCATGCAGGCACGCGTAGTGCGTCAGAAGAATGCCTCAGACAGGTTAGCTAAGGCCACATGTGAAGCTGATTTAAACTAGTGGTTTTCTACTCACTAAATATATAGAACCTTTAAGGAACTGGAGGAGCAGCGGAGACAGCATAGGGCCCTGATTTCCATCCATTCACAGATTCAAAAAGTCCCTCTACCCTCATCTGGGAAGAAGGAAGAGGCTGATCTTTGCATCTCCAGTAGAAAGCAGGGAAAATGAGATCCCTCAGATGTTTGCCAATGAGAACCGCTGGCTGTTGTGGGTGCTTGTGCATTTGGCAGATTTTTTTCCTTTTCTTCTGTTGGAATGAAAATTTTAAGAAAACTATGGCCAGGATATTCTACAGCAGATTGGCTGCAGGAGTTATTTTGTTGGCTGGTAAGAAGCGCCACTAGACTATTGTGGGGAGTGGATCCAGCATGTATGATTCTCTTAGGGTTTCTTACACCTTCCTCTTTCTGCTTCATTGCCTTGAGCATTCTAAGGCTCTTTTTGACCAGCTGGCATCCTAGGATGAGAACCACAGCAGGTGGCTCAGGCTGAAGGGTGCCTGTGTGTGACAGCAACTTGGTAACTCAGGGAATGAAATGTTTCCTCTGTTTTTCACAGGGCGATGGTGCATTGAGCTGAAGCGGCCTGGGGAGAGCACGGTGCACTTGCTCATGGGTACTACGTGCAGGGCTAAAGTCCTCTTCCAGGCAGACGTGAGTCATTGGCGTGAGCCAAGTAGCTGTACGAGTTGTAGGTGAAAGAGGCAGCTCCCCTATGAAATTCCTGTGTAGATGGGTTGGAGGGTGCCCTGACTGCCTGGAGTTAAAGAGCTTTACAGGGGATCTAGCTAAGAAAGGAGGGGGGCCATGTTGAAAATGGGGAGGGGGGGGAAGGAACTGGAGTAATATTTTGGTTTCGTTTTGGTGTTTTTGCAGGGAGGCAGTAAAAAAATGGGCTGGTACTTGTACAGTTTGCTTGCATGCTGAATGTGAGATTTTTTCGGGGAATGGAGGGAGCAGGGGTAGAAAGGACTGTAGATAGCTACATGTGGAAGGAAGGCTGGCAGTTGGTTTGCAGAGATTTGGGGCCAGGCCAGACAGTGGAGATATATATATATGTATGTGAGTGGTGTATAGGGGTCCAATTACAGAAAAAGGGAAGGGGGCCGTTCATTTGGGAACTGCTAAGCAAGCTGCTCTATTCTGTTGACTTGAAGGGCTGAAACAGTTGGCTACTAGATAGCTGGAAATGGGAACTTGCAGCAGGGAGGAGGTAAGGAGAAACTTCCTAAACCACATCTGGGGAGGAATTCTTGAAAATGGAGCCCTTTTCCTATCTCTGTAATGGTCAGTCTAGGCCTTGGAGTGATGATGCTCTGCTACCACCAGCATGTTGATGGCTGAAGCGTGATACTCAATGCCATATTGACAGGACTGTGTTGACCTGCCTAGAGTCACCAGTGCTTTATTGACATTTTCTTGACACCAGCTCCCGTAGAGTTGTAGACTGTCCTCCATAGCCCATTCTGTTAAGTCTTGTAACCTGTGCTGTTACCTGTCTTGGTTTATAAAAAGAGCATTAATCCTTATTCTGTTCAGTGTGAAATATATACCATGGGTTAGTTCCTCTGCATTCATGGAACCATATTTCTTTTCTATTTGGAATTTCCAGTTTTTCTATTTGTCAAGAGTTGACATAATAAATTACACCTTAAAATCTTGGTCTTTATGATCTGGTACGAAGACAGCTAAGGTCACAGATGGCTCTTGGGTGACTGAAGGCCTCACAGATAAAAAAAACCATACCTTGGATTGACTCCAAGATCAAATTGAGAAGAGGTGGATGTTCTGGAGCATGTATGTAATATGTCCTGTTTTAAGCAGGGGGATTGGACTAGACAATCTCTACAGGTCCCCTCCAACTTCAGCTTCTATGTGATTCTGAACTAGGAAGAAAGTTTTCTTTAAGAGTTGTCTGCAACCTTTGTGACTTGGAATTTCATTTTCATTATACTCCATCATTCCAGTAATGAGTACATTGATAACTAATGATTTTCTCCCACCTCCAACATTTCATATCCCTGTTGCTGTCTGGATACTCAGATTGCATGAAAAGCCGAATAAAGACCCTATGAATTCACACTGTTTTGAATAGAGGGTACATTCTGGATTTTGGCTCACTGGTGAAATTCTGTGTACAAGGTACAAAGATGTTACATAGCAAAAATGTTTATGGCACTTCTTGCTAGCTTATATGTCCCCTGCAAGAACTGAGGTAAGTGTCTGCATTATATGTTTCAGGAAATCTGACTGGGAAAGCTTGAAGATATCCATAGTAAAATTTGATTGTTGCCACTTTGCACACTGTGCTTTGAACACCCTAATGGGGTGTGAGGAAAAACAGTCTACGTTTGGGGAAAAAAACCAACTTTATAGACATTTGCTAGACGTAGCTTAAAGAGAAATGTTTCATGGAGATTTGTATATGGGATTGGACGTAAATGAAATGAGACAGTGCAAAGAGACAGAAATTCTGCCATTAATCATGTTACTTTTATTTAAACAGTCAGGTGTGCTTTTAATGTAAGTGGTTTTATTTTTATTAATACTTGATGCTGAGTTTTGAACAGTACTGTACCCGAACAATTTTACAAATATAATGCTCAATACACTGTTTATTGCTCATCGGTTTTGTATGAGCATAAGAGCTGGAAATGAATGTAAGAATAAATAAGGCACCCTACTAATATGCTGATTTCAGGTATTGTAGTAACATGCACAAAATTTCATTTTGCTTTTACAAGTTACTTTTCTCATTTTCCTTACTAGAGAAAACATAAGTTATTTGGGCAAGGGACAATGCTTGTCTGAAAAGTCAAAACTTGAAAGCACTTTCTAATTTTTTAATTTAACCTTCCACCTTACAAAAGTAGCTTTCTTATAGCATGTCCCAATTTCTTTTTCTAAAGACAAAAAGTATTTTTGTTCTTCCTTGGCTGTTACTAGGAAACATGCATTGCAAGAGGACTGTTCACGTACTGCTTGAGACAAAAGACCTGACTTGCTTTTTTATCCACGTTTTCTTCTTGTACTGACCCTGCTCAAAAGATAAAAATAAAAATGCAAAGGCATCTTTACTGACTTATCTATCTTGTGCGGCTGGGCCCAAATCGGTGATCAGCACGAGGTGGGAGCTCCACAGAAGCTGCTTAATGGTCTTGTTTTTTTTAATTTCAGTATGCCCAAAATTAGGGCTTCCCAACAGTTTCAAAATACATTATGTCCAACTGTCCTTTTTCCTCAAAGGTCACGTTGGCTCTCACCCTGTTTCAGGGCTGAGGAGAACAGTGACGCCTTGGCCAGCCTCACAGACTTGTAAGCCGCTAGGGCAGAAATCACTTTGCAAAGGCTTCAATGATTTGACAACCTATTGCCGAAGTGCTGACCAACGATCAAATAAACGAACCAGAGAGACTGGGCTCTGACCCCACCCCAGCTCCCAGCTTTCTTTAAATGGTTTGTTACATTCCTTTTAGAAATTATCTGAGACAATAGCAGAGGCAAAGGGTTTAGATTCTTTTTTTTTTTTTTAATTTAAAGCAGATTATATCATAATTTCCTCATGTTCTAATGTTTACTCTTTAAAACTGAAATGTTCTTGCAGGGTAATATAGACGTAACAGATAGAATCATTGAGTTTAGCAATTATATGAAGTATGTATTACATATATGAGAATACCCAGCTTTACGTGAACTTTGAAATGCACAATGTCTTTTAATTACATAAGTTATTACAGTACTGTTTTAAAGGAATCTTTTGGTTATATGTAAACACTAAATTAGCTGTTTAAAAAATAATCATGTAAGACAAGTATGGCATTGACATAGTTTAAAAACCAGTTACTAGCCCTAAATCTGAATACTCTCAGGGTAAAACAGCAAAAGCAGTTATCGATCTAGTGCTATGGAATAACATGCTGAAATTTTGTCTTATTTGAAAAACCAGTGCTTCTTTGTGTTCCCTCCTTCTTTTCTTTTCATATTTTAAGATTCTCACCATCGGTGCCCTAAGGAGTGGGCCGACTTCCCTTTACTATGTGTGACAGGACAATATATGCTATTTTGAGTGTTGCCATTCTAATATTAAAAGCCATCTAAATTAAGTCTCCTAAATATGTACTGGTTTAAATTAAAATCCTGAGGAATTATGATCTGTTTACTTGATAGTTTTGGTTAGGTGCAGTTTGATGTATGCAGAATGCTGTTTCATTTAAGGTCATTCTTAGTAAGGCATATTAAAAATAAATATAAAAGTGACAACATAATATTTAGTTTCTTGCTACAAAAATCTTAGGCAAAAAATATTTTTGCACGTAGTAATGGACTTTATCCATTTGCTGGCTTACAGGAGTTAAAATCTGTGCATTAAGCTTAACTGCCCTTGTCAGAATGTGCCACTGAGCTGTATGGTCCAAAGCTACATGCTAAAGATTTTATTCCCATGCTCAAACATAGCTTGCACAAACTGCTTGAAGACTCTGTCCATGTAAGTGCACTTCCGTGGCCATATTCCTTCCAGAAAACCAATATGGCCTCCGCACGAAGTCAGAACCAAAGCAACGTTTGCATTTTGTTTGGCAGTTTCTACTGGTATAGCTAAAAAAGGGGGGAAAAAGTTTTAAGTTCTTATCTGTCTATGAAATGCCAGCCACTGAATAATTTCTCTTAAATGTTTCTCATATTACATACGAATAAATATGCACGTATGCTTAAACATACCGCAGGACACAGAACTGTAGCTGTGTTAAAAGCCATTTCTCTCTTCATCACTAACTCAACTTATCTGTGTGATTTTTCTGGCTGCTGTAAAAGTTTCAGAAATCACTGGGCTTCATCTTTCTTTCAGTCTCACTGATGGAACAGCACCCATGTTAATGCATGCTTACAATTCTGTATAAATAGTGAAAGGATAATCAAGCCTGTAGTTTTTAACCTGTGTTGCAATATTCAGCTTGGGAAAAACAGAGTAACCAGGACCTTAATTGTGAATCCCATTCTTTTTGTAGGAGGCTTCAAACACAGAACCTTTAATGCTACAATAAGATTTTGTAAGATATCCTATCAGCTAATATTAAAGATTATGTTGGGTTATCATCATTATATCTGATTTGCTGTACATTTACACCTGCACGTTTAGACCACACCATGCAAACACACTGGGAGACAGTTCTTGCCCCGAGGAGTTCATAATCTAAATATGCAAGGTAGACAGAAAAAGGAAGGGCAAGCAACTGCGCAAGGACACAGAAAGCTGCTCGTGTCACCCAGTAGGTTAGTGGTTCTCTACTGGATAGTGACTGCTAGAAAATTATTTAATTTGGACTTTAGATTATTAGATCAGATACTACAAGGATTTTTATTTTGCTGGGTGAGTTTTTGGCTGTATCAGCAGCCTGATCTGGTTGCCCATGTTAATGCCAATATATGAATGACAGCAGGCACGGCACAGTCAGATGAGGACTGCAGTGAGGTGGCCCTTTCACTAACAGCCTACAGTTAGCTTAAAGTCATCAGTGAACTACACCCAAGACAGGCGCTGATCCTGAAATGAGCGGAAAGGGAGACTTCAGTGCATCTTATTTTGAATATGCACAGATGTGTGGCTTAATCAGTGCTATCACCTGGGCAGTTCCCTTTGTGAAAGAAAATAAAGGTGAGTTAGCACAGTCTGACATGCGTATGACTTTACGAATGGCATTTCATTGTAACGGGATGACACTATTACCATATAAACTGGTTGACGCAACAGTGGAGCTTTATGGAGCTGTGGTGTTTGTGCTTTTGATATAAAAATTAAGTTATTTAAGCAACTTCCTCTGGAGTTTTAAATATGCTAAATATACTCCTGAACAAGCAGAAATCCCAGTACGTTTCAGTGAAGAATGCCTTTTAAAGTTACAGTTTTCAAATAGTAAACTTCATGGAAGGGAAAAAATAAAAATCATACAGGATTTTTTGATTATTCAGGATTGACAGAAAAAACATCAGCAAAAGATTACATGCTTTGTCCAGACAGAAGGGAGTAGTAGGAATTTCACTGTGTTGTCTAAAAAAGGTTATGATTCCACAAGAAAATAAGTCAGATTTTAAGTCATACACTGCTAAAGTAAAAATAAATAACTTGGCACTACAACACAAAGCAGTAAGTCATTCACAGGGTTTCTATTGCTGCCTCATTTACATTAAAGTATTTTTGAAGAGAGAATTTTAATCAGGTTCACTTTTTGGGGTGTTTGGTTGTCCACATCCCTTTCTGACAGAACTTCCTTCAGAGACATTTAAAACAATACCAAGGCAAGACTAAAAAGAAAAGTCAATGAAATAAAGCCTAGGGCCTGCCAGCCTTGACTGAGAAAGCACAGGCCGAAAACAAGACATGCAGAAAACAACGTGTCATTTCTTGCAATCCAACACGTGCGTAATTTTCAGACTCCAGACTCTGCAAGCGCTTGTCTGGAGTTTTGCGTGAGTTAATCTGCCCAGCAACCTCTGGTCTGGCTCCCTTGGATTCTGCAGATGAACACACTTTCGTGTACAAAGACAGTGGTTACGATTCACATCAGCTTCTGCCGACTGCATGGGAATTTGCCCACTTATCTCTACCAAACCATGTGCTCTTCTTCCTCTAGTAGAGCATGGGCCATGTTAACCAGAATCCTGATAGGGAAGCGGAGATTAGACTCAGGCCTGAGTCCCCCAGTCCTGCTTCAGGCAATGAATCACGCTCTCCATGGCCATTCTGCAGCTGTCTCCCTAGTCACTGAGGGCACTAATGGATGGGCTTATAGGGAAGGGTATGGGGAGGAGTGTGTGAGGAGAGACAGATTTATCTCCAAGAATCAGAGATAACATGAGAACTGCATCAGGCCTAGTGGATTCAGGATCAGCTGCATACTGGCCTGAACACACCTCCTGACTAGCTCAGATTGTGCAAAAACATGATAGTCGTTTACTTTGTCAGACTAGCGTCAAAGGTAGAAAGAAAGCGCTTTGCTGGGGTTGTGGAAAGGACAGTAAATGTCTCCTCTGCTGTGTCAACCCAGCTGGAGGAGCCCTTACAGGCAGAGCTCGCTGTGACCTCTGCATACCTGTCACTCAGAGGTTGCCAGCGTAATGATAACTTCCCAAATCAGTTTGCTGGTGGTTAATTATTCATTCCCAAACTGATTGCCAATACTGTAGTGGGTGCCACGTGCTGCCTGCCTCCAAACAGCTCGTGCAGCTCTCTGCTAGAGAGCATCCTACCAGCACTAGGATGCTGGTTACCTTCTGTGCCAGGTAAGGTGTGAGCCACACACCGGTCTTAATGAATGTCGTCTTCCCCATCGTGCAGTTCTCCCTGTTCTAACGTGTTTACAGCAGAATTCTGTCACGGATCACTGCCCTTATCACAAGCTGCAGCATATGCAGTCATTTGCTTCCACCTGCAGTGAGGATTTTCAGTAGTTGCCAAGTTTGACCTGCTGTTACCTCTCTGCTCTTACCTCCCCTGTGGTGAACAGGAGAGCCTGCCCTTGGCATAGTCGGTCCTGGTGGAGTTGGGTCACTGTTTGTATGACTCCTCCCCAGCAGAGTCTCTTGCTCTGCAGCTTCTCAGGAGAGAACTGAATATGTTGTGCTGCTCTCCAGTGCCAAAATGCAAATGATGCTTGGCCATGGTGTGGTACTTTTCTTAAGGCTGTTTCTAGGGCCTGTTAGCCATCCACAAATAAACCCGCAACGCAAGAGAGCAAATTCTGCAATGTAAAGGGCAGATGAATGGAATACTGGATGGGATGCACTCTAGGATGTAGGATGGCATGCCAAAAGATACTACTGTTCATTTTTTGTCCACGTGTAACCTTGTACTTATGTTTCTACTGACCAAAATCTGTACTGCTGTTTGATCCAGCAGGCACAGACCTGTTATTTCTGATCACAGAACCACAATATAAATACATATGTGCAGAACTACCTCGTTCAAAATCAATTTGTTGTATGTCCTTTGCAAGAAGTATTTTTTTAAAAAGAACAATAGAAAAACATACGTGTGAAGAAGCATCAGCTTAAATAAGTCACTGGTGTCAGACTTTCTTTTCCATTGTTTGATTGATTTCTCTCTGTTCCTTAAACTCTTACCCTAATTGTTATCTGTCTGGCCATTCCTTGGCCTTGGTCTCTGCAGACAGCTTCATTCAACTGTGCTGTATACATAATAGGATACAAAATAACACCTAAGAGCAATTACTCCAAGTTCAGATTCAGAGGGACAGAAAAGGTTCAGAGAGTTCAATAAAAAGTATAACTGAGCCTCAGATATGCGCTTATTTGGCAAAGTGGATCAGGAGGGAGCTGGCATGGTACCTAGCTTAAAGGGCAGGCTTTCAGCTTGGGCACGATGCTTACCAGCGGTAATTAGCTAAGCATTAGTATAGTGAAATTTAAGTCAGATGCCTAATACGCTGCTTAAAGTCTCTGAGGAGAAAAATGCCACTTCAGATGGAAAGTTAAATGTGACACTGATAATGAATGCTATCATTCCATCTTCTTGACTTACAAAATAAAAGGGTTTGACTTGGTTGTATTACATATTTCCTGAAGCAGTGGCTCATTTAAATTAGTCATGATGAAAGAAGCGTCATGCAATGAAGAAAGCATTTGTTTTCATTCGTTAGTATTATGCAATATCAGAACTGCATTCCAGAATTAAACTACGAATATATCGGCTGCCAAGCTCTATGAACTTTAAACAGCAACATTAAAGAAGTACTGCAAATGAATTGTTTCTTCTTAATACTGGCTTGAGATCAAAGGGCACATTTTCACAATATATTAAAAAATAATTGCTGGGAAGTACAAAGTGTACCAAAAAGCTACGTGAGAAGAAATGATCAGGTAGTAAGAGACAACAGAGACAGCATCTGCACTTTTTAAGGGAAGTGTCTCTTTAGGTCCATATTGTGTAGTAACAAAGCAGACTTGGTTTGTATCCCCCAAGCTCTGATATAGGAAGATAGATGTGGCTGGCTTTTTATAAAGGATATTTAAACACAAAAGAATTCTGGCACAGCTTTCTCCCTAATGAGTTTTCTAGGCCTGTTTCCCAGCTGTTGGAAACTACACATATCTACAACAGAGGTGAAAGGTAGCTTAAAAGCTGGTAGGTATTACTGGGGGAGATGAGGCATGAAATAACCAGTCCCCAAAGTCAGTAAGAGGCTGGGGTCTGCGTGAGAAGAAATTTTGTGGCTTTGAATTCATTATACAATTATGAGCAGAAACTGCCTCTGGTTGCCACACACTTTTAATTCAGAAAAAACAAGCCAGTTGCCAGAATAGCGTCACCTCCCAGAGTAACACCAGCCCTTTACACTGGCTAACGTGAAACAGCCCGCAAAAGTGTCAAGGTGAGTGAAGTCCAGTGACTGACAGCAGCAGCCATAATTTCTAGGCTGATAATCAGGGTGCCCTGTGTCTCCTGCCAGTGCAGCGTTTCACATTGAGAGTGCATAGCACAAATGAAAAAGGAGCCAAGGACAGACACACATAACAGAGTCATGCTGTTAGCTGTAAATCACCATTGTCCTGGTGGCCTTTTCTAAGGTAAATTTGTCACTGACCGGACAACAGTTTACAGCGAACAGCATTAACTCTGTGAACAAGGAACAAATGGATGCCTAATCAATCAAACATTTTCATGGAGAAAGGCTGGTTAGGGTCAGAGTTTAAGAGAGGATGGACGGTCATTACAACAGACTCTTAACACTTCTTGTTTCAGAAGTGCTGGTGCTCTACCTCACCCCCCTCTACACTGCAAGACTTCTAAGGCATTCTAACAATAGTTTTGATACTTAATCTTACACAAGAGACCATCCCTATAATCCACCGTTCACCAAGAGTTGTGTTTCTTTTAAAAAACAGCTTGAAGGGAGCAGAGATCTGCTACAGCTGTACTCTAGGGATCTCAATCTTTTGGCTAGTCAAACTACACAATCACAGAACTGCTGAGGTTGTAAGAGACCTCTTGAGATCATCTTGTCCAACCCCGCCTGCTCAAGCAGGGTTACCTAGAGCAGATTGCCCAGGACTGACTGCGCCCAATCAGGTTTTGAGTATCTCCATAGATGGAGACCCCGCAAACTCTCTATGCCAGTGTTTGACCACTCTCACAGTAAAAAAGTGTTTTCTTGTGTTCAGACTGAATTTCATGAGGTCAAGGTCAATGGTTGGCTCTTGAGAACTCAAGGTTATACCCTAAAATGAAGAGACAAGGGGATGGATTATCTGCACTAGCTTTAATCTAGCTAACTAAGGTCACAGTCCCAGTGACAATAGGCTAGAAAAGCTTAACAAATCCTCCAGGGACAGAGGCACACTGGTTCACTGCTGTTGTTACCTGTGCTAACTAGCTAACTTACTCCTGCCACAGTTACTACTTCACTTTAGAACAGAAACCACAAACTGAGCTAGAGCTAAACGTAGAGGTGAAGCCATTGTTCCCTCTCTAAGATGCTTAAGGGCAGAGGCACGGCACAGCAGATCACCCACCTTGCAGTACTATGGGGAAAGTCATCCCTAGGGTCATAAGACCCACGAAAATTTATCTTCAGAATCACTAGCCAGATTTTATATTTGGACACAGATTTTAGGGTCACAGCCCCATCCATTCTCATTTCCAGGACATTATATGCTTAGAAAGAGCAACCAGCCAATTTCAAGGAAAAAAAAAAATCCCACAGAGGCTACTAGATACAAAGGGACTAACTCTGTCTCAGAAAGTCCCTGAACCACAACTTGTTAAAGGTGGATGCAGTATCCTGGAAAAATATTGCTATGTTTGCCCAGATTTTTTTTTTTTTTTAAGACTCTGTTTTGGCCAATGTAAGGGATAGGTAGTTTGGTAATCCGGTCACCATTTTTTCCCTCATATTAGGTGGCTCTCACCTCTTTATATTGTTCAGGCATAGCATGGATGCTTTTTGTTCAAGAGGAGAAGAAATCAGACTGTCTTTCTCTAGTGCACTCTACAGGAGTGGCCCTTTCCCCTTTGTGTCACATTTGTCTCTAACAGGTCTTCGAACTATAAATAGTAGTGTAACTGTGTGCACGTTTCTGTATGTGTTGTACATCTGCACACAGATAAACAGTACACACAGAGTCTCTGCCAATTCCTTCATTCTTCTGTTTGTTGTTCTAATCTGTTTGCCTACTCACTTTGGTTTCATGACCCATTCTACAAGAATCTCTCTTGACTTGTGGTGGCAGAAGAAAACTTTCCTGAAATAAATCAAGTGTATAAACACCATATTTAAAGGTGTCAGGTGTTCACTGCTGAAGACTGTCGCCTCACCAGCTGTTCATTATAGTGGTTTTCCTCTACATTAGCTTTTGTTCTCAGACACTACAACCAATATACAGACTGCAGGAACAAGCATATCTTTTAAAGACAGTTAACAACAGAGTTTTAATCATCAGATCAAAAGCAAAATGTTCATAATGATCACGTGTTTCGCAGAAAATAGGAAGAAACAGGAAAACCGTTTTCAACCTATATGTTACTAGCTGATATTGCTGCTTCACCTTCTAGTTAGATTCTTACTAATTTCAGCATGCCTCCTTCTAGGAGCTCACCTTGTCTGTATCTCTTCCCTTACCCTAGATTTTGGCCTACATGCTAAATTACATTTTTTTCTTACTTTTAATTTTCAGGCACTGGAGGTGGCACTGAGATGAACAGCTGAGGATTTCAAGTCATCTGAAACATAAGCAACTCCCAGACATTCTTTGTAGGGACTGGATTGAAAAATGGCAATAAAAAAAAATACTTGTTTTCACGGTCATTGAACTCAATCTCTACAATCCAGACACCTGAATCTGAGTTCCTCATTATAGGCTCTCTTTGTACTTGAATAGAAATGGGTGCTTCTGAGAGGGCAATACATCTGATATCTTCCTTACAGGGAGGTAACTCACACCCTAAATGTGCATATTTCTTTCTTTTGACTGTAAAGAGTTTACTAATGGCTAATAATTGCCACCCCATGTGCTTCTGCATCCTGTACTAATCAGGTCTCTCCATCATCAGCTATTTTATATGTGTCTTACACTGTAAGTAAATTGCAAGACTGATCCATCCCTGGAGGTTTTGATCCTATGTACAAACATATAAATACATGAGTTCATTCTCAGACCTACGTAGTTTGTCTTAATGATTGCACATGCCGATAAATAGATTTTTAAAAGCCTAAACTTACCATGACCTGGTGAGAAAACGTCATCCACAGAGTTTAGACATAACACTGGAATTCCTACTGACTTCAGCTTGCGACACGGGCTAGCATCTTCATAGTAATCATCAATTGTACGGTAGCCAAACATGACTGACGTGAACTGCTTATCAAATTCTCTAACAGTTCTAGCCTGAAGTACAGAATTCAAATAGGGAACTACGTCAGCATTTGGAAAACAGCATCCATCTAAAGCAGAAGTAACATTTTCACATACCTTCATCACGAGATCCATATCAAATAATTTCTCCAACATTCGCCGATGCCTAAAAAGAAAGACAGAAAAACTGGAGAGCTTGTTTTTTTGTCATATAAACAGATGTAGAAGTCCTCTGCTTTACAGATACATTGATAAGAATAACTCCCTAACAAGAACATTCTTGTTTTTAATTTTCCGTCATATTAAAAGTCTGCCTGGAATCAAAGAACAGAAGAATTGTTCATTCATATACAGGCACATCCAACAACATAGTAAAAATCTGCCTAAGCCATAAGAAAGATGTCAAAGATAAGAGAACTAAATATTTGGGAATACAAAATACACCCTGATTTTATAAAGCAAAGGGTGAACTAGTCCTTTCCATGTTTTTGCAGTCAATGCCAACTTAAAAGAATTAGTATATGTGCATATATACTCTAAGTCAGTATGTGCATGTCTAAAAAATTGAAAAATCCATCCACTTCATCCATAAATATAGAAGTACATTGGTCTTGTGCCGAGTCCCTTGAGGAGCAGAAAAATTTAGTCACGTTGATGATAATCTCTCTTGCAAAGACCCTTTTGATTTCAAAACTTACAGAAGACTGCACACAGAAAAGCTATGTGAAGTGTTGTTACAGCATTAATTTTGCCAATATTATTATACCTGCTGTAGATCTCATGCTAACATCCTTCCACCTTGCTAAACAGTTCAGAAGGCAACTCACCTGCTGATAGAGGATTGTAGACAAGTAGTCAAGTAATAGTTGAAAAGAAGCCAGTTTAGTGGCTTCTCCAGAGATTCTACAGATTCAAAAACATTCCAACCCGCAGAGAAAATTGCAGCTGCCATTAAAGGAGTGTCTCTGCCAGTTTTGCCCAGGTAATTTAAAAGAAGCATGCTACAAACAGAAATGAAAAACAGAAACATATATACTATCAAATTGTTTGCTTCAATTTAAAGCAAATATAACAATCAGCCACCTTTTTGTCTGTTTTTTCAACAGTTTATTGTATCAGCCCCACAGTTGTGCCTAATACTTCTAAAAGGTAGTCAATGTAATCAACATATGACTCATGAAGTTTGCTTTCTCTACTGTCAGAGAGGAACTGACTGCACTGTGTAGGGTGTGGGCAGGAGTGCATTAGAGATGCACTAGTCTTATTTATATCACTAAAAGGGAGGAAAAGGTCAGGTATCTTACTCATGGAGTAGGTATTCCTAAGCTGTTAGTAAGTTTTACTGTTTTACAAGCACTTGGTTTTCCTGATCCCATAAATCTGATCAGCGTGCCTGGCAAATGCAAGCTGCCGCTGGCAGGCCTGCCTCACTATGAAGCTGTCTTTTGAGTTGAAAGTAAGGCCTTTACCCCACCTCACACATATGAGAGACCCCAGTTGGACAATGAAAAAAACTAGCAAAACAAAATCATGAGCCAAATAAATGGCTTAAGGCTTGCCTTTCTGGCCAATTGCAGCTTACAGTCTCTACTGCTGATGTATAGTTGAGTTGAAAAAAGGGGAGAGTTCACCAGTAATGGACACATCAAATGCAGAAAAATTAAAATAGCAAGAAGAGAGCAAAAGAAAAACACTAACAGAAAAGCTGTAAGTCTTACTTTACTGCCTGAAGCCCCAAAGTTTACAACCAGCATTTTAATACCAAGCCTTTAACTCGAAACACTACAAGTTCTAAAACTTAATATAGCTCCCTGGACCACCAACACTCTGTACCGTGGCTTCATCTACCATACTTCAGGAGACAGCAACCTTTAGCAAAGACATCATGAACTAGCCTGCCATCACAATGACTTTATCCCCATGCACTACCTACCAGATCATAGGACAGCAGTGCAAAAGGGAAACCAGTCTTTGGTATTACCAAAGACTTGCCACTTGGTAGGAACCAGCAGGAAAACAGCAAACAGCACTTTGGAGTGGGCTCCTGCCATCAGCTCACACAGTTAAACCCAATAAGGAAAGCCACCTGTGGCACATATAGGAGTTAGGTAGCATATTGTTCCCTCTCACTCACAGAAGAACCTGTGAGTCACCAGTCTATATACACTGTAAGAACACTGAACCATAAACCAATTAAAAAAAAGCTGCATTAGTAGAAGAAGCCACTTGTCTAACAGAATTCACAGAATATATGTGGTAGAGAGAAGGTTTAGGAATCTTTATGTTAGAAAACAAAGTCCCCTTCCAAAATAACACATACTGAAGATCAGTAGAACAAGTGCGCTTTCATTTACATTTACACCTTTGTGAAGCGAATGTTTATTTTTCTTCTTAATTGGGCAAATGTGTCCTATATAGATTAACTGGCTATTCAGAAAATTTTGAAAAGGGATAGATGATAAAAACTATTGCAAGATTAAGACAAGTGGATGATTTTCACAATATGCTCCTGGTGAGATTTCTGCTCCTATTTAATTTTAAACATGTCAGTGCTCCAATTAATTTTGAAGCACAGAAACAGTCCCCATGTGGATGATTAAATACTATTCCAGTTTTCTGTACAATTAAGCATATGCTTGCTCTTTGTGGTTCAGGACTTTAAAAATGTATGGGAGGAGGAAGGTGGAACATCTTGCCTAAAATCACCCAGTGGTGGTGGTGAGGTATCAGCCAGGAACACAACATAGATCCCCTGTGCCATACTAACAGACTTTACCACTATTTAGGATACCGTAAATAGGTTAATCCAAGGACAGAAATTACATTAAGGGCTGAACTGGTCTTTGGTACCAGTTGCAGAATGGCTAGCTTCTACTGCACCTTCAGCCCTGAAAACCTGGCACTTACCTACTACACCCCAGCCCTCCTAGTTCTAGTGCAATGGTGCACCACATATGAAGCTATCCATGAAGAACTACTGTGCTTTAAATCTGTATGTCATCATTGACACAAGCCTCTACTGCAGATGCTTCTTTGGCTTTCAACATTTCCAATGAAACATGGTTTTGCAATACATCATGTTATTTCATGTTTTGCATGCAAAAAAGTCTCTGGGGAGAGAGAGCATGCCAAGTGAGATAAGAGCCAACAGGCTTGCTAACCTTGCGAAGAAAAGTTTTAAACTAGGTTTGTCAAGGGGTGCAGAGCAAAGCCTGAAGAGAAGCGAAGGCCTGGCAGGCCCTGGTGAAGCACCCAAGGGATACCACAATGGGGGAGGCTCTCACACTTCCCTGAGAAAGCAGCATGACTGCAGCCCATCTCATGTGCTAGCACATGCATGAACACACAGCATGGGAAAAACAGGAGGAATTAGAAGCCTGTGCGTAGTCACAGAACAAGTTTATTGGATCACAGAGACATGGAGGACTCACAGGCAGACAAGAGTATGATGGATGCAAACTGACTCTTCATGAAGGCCTTGAAGGCAAGGAGGAGGGTTTGCACCTTAGACAAAGAAGCGATTTAAACACACAGAACTTTTTCCTGGTGCAAGTTATAAGCCAATTCAGAGCTAACAGGTCAAAATCAGATAGGAGGCTAACAAAGGGGATATCATGGTGGGTGTTTGCTATAGACCTCCTGATCAAGTGGAGGAATTAAAGAACCCAAGTCTTTGGACAGGTAAAAGAAGCTTCATAATCACCAAGCACAGGGAACTTTAACCATCCCAACATCAGTTGGAAAAACAACACAGCAAGGCACAAGCAGACTGGATTTCTGGAGAGTATTGAGGGCAATATTTTGATACCTGATCAATGACCCAAATAGGGAAAATGTTCTATGGATCTGCTACTCACATGTAAGGAAGTATCTGTCAGGTACAGGAAGGTGCAGAACAGTCTTGGCTGCTGAGATTATTTGGTGCTGGATTTTTAAAATCAAAAATGAGTAGGGAAGGCAAGCAGCAGAATTACAATACTGGAGAGAGTTGGCTTTAATTTGGTCAGGGATCTGGTTGGCAGGATCCCATGTGAGATGGCCCTGATGGGCAAAGAGGTCTGGGAGAACTGTTCGACCTTAAGGATAACTGAACATAAAGCACAAGTGTGGTACGTTCTGATGTGCAGGAAGTTGAGCAAGAGTGGCATAAAACCGCATGAAGGAACCAAAAACTCCTGACTGATTTCAAGAAGGAAGCATCCTGAAGGTGGAAGGGGGCTGCCTGGGAGAAACAGTCATTGCCCAAGCATGCAAGGATGCAGTTAGGACAACTAAAGTTCAGCTGGAGTTGGAACTGGCAAGGGATATGCAGGACAAGAAAAAGGCTTCTGCAACAAGAAAGGCTTCTGTTGCAGCCTTTCTTGTACATTGGTACAAAGAAAGGCTCAGAACAGACAACATCCATTCCCTTCCTCTCATCAGTGAAGCCAGTCATCTCATCATGGAAGGCAATCAGATAGCTCAGGCATGCTTTGTCCTTGGTGAATCCAGTCATCTTCTTATCCTTCATATGCTTGGAAATGGCTTCCAGAGGATCTTCCCAAAGAACTGAGTTAAGGCTGACCAGCCTTTATTCCCTCCTGGGACCACTATTCAACAGAGCAGGGAACCTAGTGACAAAAGATTTGTAAAGGCCAAGGCTACCTGTCTTCCCTGTTTTTACTGCTGAGGACTGTTCTCAGGCCTCACAGGTCACTGTGCCTAGTGGCAGAGTACGAGAGAGTGAATTATTACTCATGGCAGAGGAAGATCGAGTTAGGGCCCAGTTATGCAACCTGGACATAGATATGGCAATGGGACCAGGTGAGGTGCACCAAAGCTCCAGAGGGAGGCAGCCGATGTCATCATGAGACTGCTCTCTTAGGACTTCTGAAAGGCTGCAGCAACTGTGGGATATTCCTGATGCCTGGAAAAAAGGCACCCCTCTACAAGAATGGCAAGAAGGAGGAAACGCAGGCTGGTCAGCCTAACCTCAGCGCTTTGAGAATATCCTCTGGAAGCCATTTCCAAGCACGTAAAGGTAGAGAAGGTGACTTGTAACAGCCAGCATGGATTTACCAAGGTTGAAGACAACCTGATTGCTTTCTGTGATGAGCTGACTGCCATCGTTGGTTAGGGGAAAGGGGTGGATGTTGCTTATTTTGACTTTAGCAAGGCTTGTGACAGTCTTCCATGGTCTCCATGTAGCCAAACTGGAGGAACGTGGTTTGAATAGGTGACCTGCAGTGTCAGTGGAAAACTGACTAGACCACTAGGCTCACAGAGCTGTGATCAGGAACTCGGAAGTCCAACTGGAGTGGTTGAACCAGTTACTCATGGGGTCAATACTGGGGCCAACAGCGTGTAACATCTTCATTAACTGGATGATGAGATGGAATGCACCCTTAGTAAGCTTGCAGGTCAAATTATGGGGAATGGCTGGTGAACTGGAAGACAGGGCTGCCATTCTGAGGGACCTCAACAGGGTGGAGAAATGGGCTGGCAGAAACTTCATGAAGTTCAACAAAGGCAAGTGCAAAGTCCTGCGCCTAGAACAGATTAATGATTGGATAGAGAGCAGCTCTGCTGAAAAAGACCTGGGCAAACTGAACATGACTCAGCAATGCACCCTTGCAGCAGTGAAGACAACTAATGGCAATGCTGTGATTTGGTAGCATGAGCAAAACAAGCAGATCTAGGGAAGAGTTTATTTCCCTATATTTGGCACTTAAGAGATTGTATCTGGAGTACTGTGCCAAATTTTGGGCTTCCCAGCAAGACAGACACTGACATACTGGAAAGATTCATATGTCTTCATACTGAAGACGCTGGCAAAATCCCAGCAACATGAAAGGAAAAAGATTGGTGTGATTTAAAAGGTTTCCAAGTTATTTATTTGATTAACAATAATTAAATTGCTTGAACAAATCTGTATTTATCCCAAAGCTCCTACAAGTCATTAGTAGATTAATGTCAATATACAGGGCTATATCTGCCCACCCTCCATAAAATTTACCAGCAAGAAGGGAAGTCTCAGGCGGTTACCACTGTGTCTGCAGTATTTCTAATGGAAGTTCTCCTCTCCTATGATTTTCATTAAAGAGGCTGTCTGAACGTTTCTCCTAGTTTCTAGCAGCGATTTTTCTAAGCAACTATGCTATCATTGTCTGTTCTAGCTGTGCTTTCTGGAGAGAAGCCAGGACACAGCAAGTCTTAATACCACATGCTGTATCAACCTGTACTGGTTTCAACAATACTACTTCTTGCTTCTAAGCCAGACAGAGCAGATACCCACATCTCTTCCAGCTTAATCTGACCACACACTGCAGAACCCAAACAGAGTGAAGATAAATCCCGTAATTTCCAGATGTTGCTAAGAAACATGGTATGTTAGCTCTAGTTCCTATTTTTTATCACTCTGCTCCAAAGACAGCCTCCATATTTTCCAAAGACTGTATTGCCAACCTGCCTGTCAGTGTTTCTTGTCTTTCTCCACCACCCTCAGCTTTTGAATATTGGCCAATTTTGACCTTCCCTGACACAGAGGTAAAAGCCTCAAAGATACGAAGTTTCTAAAAGTCTTCTGAATATTGACTGTTGGAAACAGACCCAAGTTAGTTGCAGTTCAGTAAGTAATGCAAGTTTTGCAGAGTAGTAATTTGCAATCAGGCTACTACAGTTTTATTTTATGATCATAGTTAAACTGCGACTTGTGTTACATAATAGCTTACCCTCCCATAGAAACACCGGCTGCCATGAACGGAGCGGAGGGGTTCAAGCTGTGTACATAATGAATAACGGCCTCTAAATCCTCCGTGTTAGCTGCACAGTAAGTCCTTGGTGTCTGTAAGGAGTCAGAGGGGAAAAATGCTGTCATAAGCTTTTGTATTATCCTTTAAGGACAAAGCAAACTGAACAGTGGATCATTTATATAACAAGATAAATTTAGCATTTATCGTGAGGCTGTGCTAAATGGCATATATAAACCCAGAGAGTTTCACGAGGAGGTGGATGAAGGAGTTACACTTGTTATCATTACAAAATAAAACAGGTGACAAATATCCTCAGTATCTGCAACCTCCAGGTCATTAGATGAAATCTAAACGCAGAGCAATGAGCTAAACTATACAGAACTAGACAGGCACCGGTATTTTTAAAATACCCCGGAAACATATCATAAAGGCTGCAATTTACAGAAAATAAAGTTATCGTGACAATTTTACCACATGCAAATGCTAAAGAAAATATTAGGTTTCAAGTTCTGTCAGCTAGCATTTGAAAAGTAGCCAATATTTAGATTCTACACACAATACAAGCAAATAAATAGATAAATAAATTCACCAGTGCCATTTACCTAATTTACTAAAACATTCTATCAAGTAAAGCAATGAAACACACATATTACCCCTTCTCTATCTACCATCAGCATCTCTTCAAATCTTGAATTGAGACTTGGAATGACTTCCACTGGCATCACCGGGATTTGTGTAACCCCTTCCCTGCTTTTGAAGGATAAGCACAGCTTTTGAGCCTCACCTGCACAGACAACTGCTACAGACCACAATCTGGGGGACTATCAGGAGCAGCATAAGGGACATAAGTCCTTTTAGGTACAATAAGAATCACAGTAAAATAAGGGTTTTTTCTAATGGTGTTCTCTAGATTTCTTCTACGGCAAAAGAGAGCTTTTAACTCTAGAGTTGCTACTAACGTGTTAGTGACATTGAGAACTATAGGTAGTGGCTGGCCTGCCGAAATTCAGTATAAACATTAAAACTAAATACAAAAATACTTAGTTCTGAGTTAACTGAACTTATTTGTTGCCTGAAGCAACAAAGTATTCTAAGTTTTTTTTCTTAAATTGCTTTCGGTTAAACAGCCTGGATATTTGTGGGCAATTTTAACAAGTGTAATTAGATGAAACTAATTACTTAAAATACATTTAACAAGAACATTGAAATGTTGAAGTCAAAGATAAAAAAAAGGAAAGAAAAACTAAATCTGGATAATTAAAACTGAAGACTTTTTTAATATCCATTTATGTTGCATTTCCAGTTCTCATCCACATGAATCACTCTTCACTGTTTTACACCCTATTAATTATAAATAGTGCGAATGTGTTTTCTTTTAATTAAATTGTTAAGTTTACAAGAAAAAATAAATTATTTTTGGTAGCTAGGGTCTAATGTATTCTAAGTGAAAATGTATTTGATTAAAAGTTTATAAAACTAGAGAGATATCTTACATTTTAATTTCAGTTAATTCCTGACACTTTAATGTCTATCTATTTACTCACTGTATGAAGATATTTTAAAACACCATCTTAGCTCACAATGGCTGTGGTCAATCTAATATTTGATTATTCCATAACAATAATTCACATTAACTTTCAATCACAAATGAGAATAGCATTTTAAAATTGGTTCTTTAAATAGCTATTAATTGGTGTAATTTTGAATCTATCTTTAAAGAGACTAGAAGAAGAACTACCTGAATGACTAATTTCTACTGTGATGCTCAAGTATGCCTCAAACTCATTAACTAGGGATTTTATATTAAAATGTAGAAAACCCTTTGCAGAAAATGTGATAATTTCAGCTGGTTTGCTTCACAGTAAGATCTTAGAAAGCTTAAAGATGTAAATCCGATTACAGTAAAATACACACAATGCATCCAAACAAGAGATCTTTTCTCTTAACGATTCAGAAATTCATCAATAAGGACTTTGTGTGTCACAAAACTGCTTTGTAGATCCATCTCCAAAAGTATGCAGAAAACTACTCTTAACATGGCAATATGTGCATTGAAATGCTTTATCTGATTATAGGAAACCATTCTGAGCTTTTTAAAGTTTGAAACCAGGGCATTAAAAAATGCAAAACAATACCAAGTATTATGCACATTCATTCCAGCTGCAAAACTGTCAACAAAACGCATATGAAGAAACAAAGCTTATTCAGCAATATTTCATCATGCCTTGACCCTAGCTGCAGAAAATGTTTTGCTTCAAGGCTTTGCCATTTGTGGAATTGCCAGTTATTTCTACGCAAACATGGTGTGCCTGTCCCAAATGCAAAAAATGTCTTTTGTAGCTGAGTTTGTGTCATAATTGCTGAAAAAAATGTAAGAAGACATTTAACTTTTAGGGTATGGCTATCCATAAAAATCTGGTTCATTAATTCAATAACACATAATACAGACCAATTTTAATGGCACAACTTTTTAACCATATGAAAATCTACCTTAAACTCATATCGGCAACTGGGAAAGTAATTACAACTGCTTATATTTGGATTTGTATGTTAAAACAATGGGAGAAAATTGCATTGATTGAACAGAATTTCTTGGATGTGTGCATTTTAGATACCATAGTATTTCTGGAAAGAAAAGTAAAAGGATTGTTCATTTTAATGTTACAGTTATTAATAATTTAAATGATTTCCTAAAATGAAATGTTCACAAAAATTGGGTGTTGACCAGCTGACCTCTTTTGAGTTTTAGAATAAAAGATGAATATTGACACGATTTATCTACCAGATGACTGGATTCTCTTTTGTGCGTTTTCAACATATGCTGTGAGTTTCTCTCATTTAAATCCAGCTGTACAAATAGACATGAATGATTCCACATATACTGCTTGTAAGTGAGAGATGTTTATCTTAGAAGTCATTCTTACCAAAAGATCCTCACCAGCAATTCCCCGATTGTTAAAAACCACGCATCTAAAAATTGAGACAGTAAATTTGATTATACACGTTGTTCATTCCACTAAAAAAGGATAACTTAAATACACACAAAAATTAAAATGCATAAAGAAAAATGGGCCAGTTCTATGAATAAGTTCAGCACATAAATATTTAGTCCTACAGATCCTAAAGTCTGACCTGTGTGGAACAACCTTTAAACCAAAATGGAGTTCTCTGAAGTCAGTGGGACTCCATATGAGCTCTGTCACTTGCTGGTCGAGGTCAGATTGCAGGAAAAGAGCCCCAGTGTTTACCTGAAGATGGTACATGCATCGTATTCTGCCTGCACTCTGAGCTGGCCAAATACGAGCGATAAGCTCTGCCAGTGCAGGGCTGAACCTAAAGCAGTGCTCTGAAACAGAACGTCAGAGATCCACGTGTAGACGTCCTCCAAAGCTACGTAACTGTATTAAATAGCAAGAAATGAGCCAAATCAAAATTATGACAGCTGCATCTAAGTTGCAAGTTCTTGGGGGTGGGATGCCTGTGGGTGTCTCTGAATTTTCTAGCAGTATTACAGTGATTTAAGGATCTATGTTTTCTTAATAAATCTTACTTTTCTATTACTCTTCTACCATCTCACTGTAATAATTTCATTAAATAGCATATACATATTTCAGATGGGTTAAAGGCATGAAAAATTACTTATTTTGGCATTTTTCTCAAATGTTGCTGTTTAAAAAAAATTATAACATTCTGTTGAAATCTGACCTAAAGCTCTCCTTTTTAACACTATACCTTCTTTTCTCAGGTGATCAAATGCAGGTATTTCTTTCAGGAATACTTAAAAAATTAATAGTAAGAAGTTGATTTGAGGGCTTTCCTCCTCTGATATTTTTTACTGGTAAGTTTTAAAGTTATTTAAAAAGTACTTTGAACAGTTAAAGTGCTACTTTACTTTCATAATTTAGTAGAGCAGTTACCCAAACCTCCAAACAGAGAAGAGAGAGCCAGACATGTAGATAAAAACTCATATATGCATATTTGAAGAACTTATTGTCAGTACTAGAAGCTAATCTGCAAAGACAAAATGTAATATTCCAAATACAGATCCTGGAACAATGACAACTTATTTTAAAGCACAGCAGCAGCAATATGATTACATAAAGGAATCTACTCATCGACTCATCCACTTATTTTACCCAACTCTGACCAGAAGTCTTAATAACAAAACTAAATTAAGCAGTGACAAGAGGTCACAAACCTCTTCCTTAACCACCACCAAAAAGTGTAGTCTAGCTCTCCTTTCTGCACTCACAAATTTGAGGCTGCTGAATCAAGCAATTTTGGCATTCAGAAGCTGACCTCCTCTGAGGCCTGCTGCCAGCAACCCCTCCACATGAGTCTTGTTGGAGCTGAATACAAACCCCTTCTGTAGAAAGTGTAAAGGTAACACAAATGCTGATATTAGAATTTAAGAAGCAGCAGCAAAGGCCTGTACAGACTTAGCTTGCTTTCACTGCAGTCTCTGCGGCACATCTGTAGGTACTAACACAGCCCTTCCGAATGTACTGCCTGTTACATAATTCTATTATTGTTGTTGTTATTATTATTATTAATAATACTTTCTTACATAAGCTAATGGGTTTAGCTCTCATTTGCCTTAGGAAGGTGTCTTTACACATATGCCTACTTATATTTGTTCTTATTAGGAGAAGCAAAATACTAGCAATGAAATACAACAGCACCTATATCCCAGCGTTTCGCTTTGATGGATCATATGAAGAATGTAGGATTCCTTGCTCGTTCCTGTCAGGCCAGGCAATAACACGACAGTGGGTCTTGTGCTGGCATCCGGATAATATAAGCTGTCATTATTATCAAACCAATCCAACGAAATCTGTCCTCCATCTGCAGTTTTAATGAGCTCACTGAAAGGCACATTTCAAGACAACACTGATTAGATTAAAAAATACATGCATACTATTAAGAGTGCTTACAGTGTAAGAATTACCAGGTATAAATTCTGCGTTTTTAATTATGTTTTAATACTCAAAGTGCCACCTAACTAGGTATGTTTGCACGTTTACCGTTTAGAAAGAGCCACACCTATGGCTGACATGAGTTAGCAAAGTCAATTTATGGAGTGATTCTTGTTCACAGTAAATGAAGAGCTGGCCTTTCATGAATTGCTGCTGATGTACTGGAAGCTTGCAACTAATGTGATTTTTGGCATTGCCTTCTATTTTGTATAGGTTTGTGTACTGCAGATTTCCTTTGGATCATCTGAGAATCTTTTGATAGCACACTGGGCAATGTGTTAAACATTTTTCACATTTTTTTCTCTTTATCCAGAGAAGCAGCATGTATAACGGATGGCACTTTGTTATGTTTGAAATACATGGAACACAGACACACTCTGCTATATCTTTCACCCTGTATCTCCACAAACTTTGCTAGCATGCACTCTTAAACCATATATCTTAAGAATGCAACAAATATTATAATATTCCAAGAAGCTAAGCATGCATTAAACAATGACAAGAAGGTTTCATTCTTTTTTTAGAAACACACAGCATCTTCCCTCTTCCTGGCAATGAAGACATTGTACGAGAGAGTTGGCGTAGGAACTACCAATACGTAAGCCTACCTTGCATTTGATTTTTCATTTGAAAGTCTTGATAGCACCTACTCCATATTTTAAAGCTCATCAGCCCTGTTGGACTCATTAGCTCAGCTTTGCCCTTTTTCAGTAACAGGAAGTAGATGCAATGCTGGTGTGTACTGCCAACACAATCTCAAATGGTGCAAAATAAGCATTGCCCCATGGAACTATGTTTCTTCCCTCACAAACCTTGAAATAGAGACTATACAAGAAGGGCTAGAAAAAGTGGACATGGCCATACCACTGAAAAGTTTCCTAGTTACTAAAACTAAGGGAAGCTGCTAAATGCTAAATCTATTCTACCATGCAAACAGAGCTGAAACAACTTGTGCTGCATCCAGGTTCCGGCGCATAAAAGTACTTCTCCTCAGGTCTTGTGCCAAATGCCTCATTTGCCAGACTAAGTCTCATTTCTGTGTGAGAGAGATCAGCTGAGGACAAACACTAAATATAAGTTTTTCCCCTTTTAGAATTTAGGCATCAAAGAACATAACATAAACCTCACAGGTAAAAGTTACTCTTAAAATCACAGAAGTTTTATATATTTGAAACAAGGCTGAATGTGGCCATGCTATGGTTAAGGTAGAACATGTTGGTTCGATGGACAGATACAGAGATTGCACGACCTTTGCAAAATGATGGCATTCAAACACCAGAATATTTGATACACTAGATGACTGTGCTGCCATCCGGAGAGACCTCAACAGGCTGGAGAAATGGGTGGACAGGAACTTCATGAAGTTCAATGAGGGGAAGTGCAAAGTCCTGCACCCGGGAAGAAACAACCCCGTGCACCAGTACAGGCTGGGGGCTGACCATCTGGAAAGCAGCTTGGCAGAAAAGGACATGGGGGTCCTGGTGGACACCACGTTGAACATAAGCCAGCAATGCTCCCTCACAGGAAAGAAGGCCAACAGCCTCCTGGGCTGCATTAGGAGGAGCACTGCCAGCATGTCGAGGGAGGTGATCCTTCCCCTCTGTTCAGCACTGGTGAGGCCACACCTGGAGTACTGGGTCCGGTTCTGAGCTCCCCAGCACAAGAGAGACATTAAGATACTGGAGAGAGTCCAGCAAAGGGCCACAAAGATAATGAAGGAACTGTAGCATCTCTCCTATGAGGAAAGGCTGAGAGAGCTGGAACTGATCAGCTTGGAGAGGAAAAGGTTCAGGGGGGTTCTTATCAATGCATTTAAATACCTGAAGGGAGGGTGCAAGGAAGACAGAGCCAGGCTCCTTTCAGTGGTGCCCAGTGACAGGACCAGAGGCAATGGGCACAACTTGAAACACAGGAGGTTTCCTCTGAACATCATGAAACACTTTTTCACTGTGAGGGTGACCGAGCACTGGCACAAGTTGCCCAGGGAGGTTGTGGAGTTGCCATCCTTCGGGATATTCAAAAGCTGTCTAGACATGATCCTGGGCAATGGGCTCTAGATGGCCCTGCTTGAGCAGGGGGGTTGGACAAGGTGACCTCCAGAGGTCCTTTCCAACCTCAAACATTGTGTGATCCTGTGAACATATAACCACATCAGTTCCTGTACTGTCACCAATACTTCAGTGCTCCAAAACTCTCTGAGCTAAAATAGGGCCATTTGGGAACCTTGACCTTTTAAACCTACTGTATATTGAATCCAGGACAGAGAAAGTTCCAAGTCTATGATGGAGTTGTAAAGGCAGGCATAAAGTAAAAAAATGGGCACAAGCTTGAGCAATGATGCTAGCTGTGACACAGTCAGAGTAAGGTAACCACTGGCTACCAAATCAGCCACTTCCCAGCAGAAAGGCACTTACTTCCTGTACTGTACTTGGGGTCTAGAGGTGATAAAGGGACGCAGGAGTGTCTGCACCCGACCTTCCCAGCACCAAATCGTGGGATAGTAGGTTTCTGTCACAACAGGGCAATACTCCTCGAGAAAGCGGCAGAAACGGTCGTTGCTGGCCACCAGCTGGGGTTTCTAGGAAGAGAGACTACAGTCAGACATGGGCATTCATATAAAACAAACTAACAAAGAAAGAAAGAAATGAAAGCTTGTTTAAATCCTCTCTCAGTAAACTGGTTTCTTTCATATAATCATTTGCAATGCTTTTTCCTTTCACGGTAAAGAGATAAGTAAACAAAACCCAAACAAAATGCCAAAATGCCCAACTGAAAGGTGAAACTTGCTGAACGTAATGGATTCCTTACCTATTTCTAATAACATGCTATCCTAGCTCTTCTTTTACCAGCATTGTATCTTCCACTGACAAATCAAAACCATACTGTCTCACAGTAGGCGACAAAGATTTTACTGAATCAATTTTCTTGCACCACAGAAACAATGTTTAATCCATGTACTTTGACTGTGCACCTGCAGTACCTGTTTTAACCTGGTAGAACATACCTCCTCCCATCTCATACTACGGTACACAACTGCATTGGTTACTCATCTCTAATAACACTCTGCATACAGATTTTTCTTACAGCTTCTGTTAGTATACCAATTAACAGGGAAATCCCTGTATACTGAACACCTCACATTTTAGCAACCACATTTGTTAAACTTCTCTTTTACACTGACTCCCCAACATGTAAGCATTAATAGGAAAATAACAGATGCTTTGAACAAAACCGTTACACATACACAGCGGTAGTGGCACGTCCTCCCTTCATTTTTCTCCTCTGACCAAAATCAAGTATCCCCTTCTCGATGAAGAGGAAGGCTATGTTCTCAGCGGTTCTGTGAAGGACTGTGGCAACACACATCTTCAACAGTCATAAACCTTTTGATATGCATATTTTCAGTTGATTAAGCATTCAACGAGTCGCTCTCACCACGGGGCCACTTTAGATCAGATCAGGCTCACTGCACCCAAGTAATTTGCGGATGCCTAATTTATCTGTGAAACCACTACTAACGAGAAGATGTACAAGAGTGTCCTAGCCCTCAAAACACAGTGGCTCCAGAGGTATTTACGATGGTACCGAAGGCAGACAGGAGGGCAGCAAACTACTTGATCGCCTGCCCTGTTAGTAAAGCAAAGAGGTCGTGTTTTTGTTGTGGAGGGAAGGCTCCTGACCTCTCTTTCCAAACCATCGCCCCCGGCCAGGCTCTCCCCCTAGCACGAATGCATTTCGGGGACGCCTGAGGCCAGAGACCCTTCCCCTCCCGGGCCGGGCACGACCAGACGAGCGCTCCCTCAGGCCGCCCGGCCCCAGGGGAGGAACCGCCTCAGCGGTTCACCGGGGAGCCAGCGGCCCCAGCGGGCGGAGCAGGGGGGCTGCGGCCCGGCCCGGCCCGGCCCGGCCCGGCCCGGCCCGGCCGCGGACACGGGCCTGTGCGGGGGGCGAGCCGGGTTTCGGCCAGCCGGGACCCCGGAGCGGCACCTCCAGAGGAAGGCCGCGGGGTGTGAGGACGCGGCGGGCGCAGCGCCCTGCCCCCCGGCCAGCCATGCCAGGTGCCGACGCTCCCCCCGCCAGAAGGGCGCCGGCTGCCTCCCCTAAGGGGGGTGGTGGGTCGCGGTGACCTTCGCGGGACGGTGCCCGCCAGGACGGCCCCCCCGCGGCGGGACACCTGCGGCGTCCGCCCGCCCCGCCGCCCTCCCGCTCACCTTGGCGATGCTGCTGAGGTAGTAGCAGGCGTAGGCGACGCCGAAGCCCAGCACCAGGGACAAGCCCACGCCGGAGCCGAAAAGCCCCACGCGGACCTGGCTCTCCAGGTAGAGGGAGATCTCCCTGGTCAGCACCTGCCAGTCCATCGCACACGCGGGGCGGCAGGGCAGGACAGGGCAGCGCAGCGCACCCCGGCTGCCGCGGCCAAGCCCGCCCCGGCGCGGAGGGAGGAGGAGAAGGAGGAGGAGAAGGAGGAGCTGCCGCCCGTCTCCCGCTGCCGCTGCCCGCGGACCGCTCCGCGCTACAGCGCCGCCGGCGGCAGCCCCGCACCGCCCCCGCACCGGCCGCCGCGGCCTGCGGGGCGCGGACGGGGGCTCGAGGCCGGGGCTGGCTTGGAGGGGCCGGGACCGGGCTCGGCGCGGAGCGGAGC
>JAVKLA010000027.1:2239170-2250400 GCA_034782735.1 Sagittarius serpentarius
CATCGCCCGCCTCACGGCAGCTGGCTTCCTAGGGCGCCTTCGGTGTCACCTTAGCCCTACTCTTTCCCTCAGGCAGGGCGTGTGGGGCCAGATAGGAAAGGGACCCGTCCAAAACCGTGAGGAGCAGCTGATGCAGGCGTGTGGAAACTCAGTCACTCCTGGACAGGCAGCGTGTCCCCTTCCCAAATACTCTTATTTGTACAGGAGACAAGTCCTGTATCGTAGAGGAGGAAGAGGGGACACCAGGGCTTCCAGATGCAGCATTGGTTAATCAGAAATATCTGCCTGAGTATTTTAAGTCAGAGTGAAGTGTGCAACTGCTTTTCCACATCTCACTGCTGTTACAAGGTGTTAGTGAGGATGAGAGAGAAGCAGATGTATTCTCTAACTCCCAAGAGAAGTTCTGCCCGCTCCCTTTTCAGCTGTACGGATAGTTTCATGGAGGCCCTCACGTGGTTGCCAGCTCAGATGCTTCCCCCTTCAGCTTCAGAAAAAGAGGCACAGCATCTGCATCTTTTCCTTGGCAAAGTCCTAGGAGTGCAGCTGATAACAGGAAGATCCTGGAGCTGAGCATCTGCTATTTGAGATGCATGCATGCACCACAGGACACAGAAGTACTTTCCTTCTCCTTGTTTTATGCCTCAGTTCCATGAACTGTTGAGAGAAGACAGACTTTGCTCAGTGAGACTCTTCACTTCTTACCTTACCCCTGTTTTCTTGCTATATCCAAATTTTAAAATCTAATAGAACTGGGGCCGTGACCAAAAAAAAAAAAAAAAAAAAAAAAGGTAAGAGCAGAAAATGAGATGTGGCCTATTTCAATTGCTTCTCCTTACTCAGACAGATCTTACCAGAGAGATTCTGCTCTGACATAAAGCATCTGGGCCCAACTTTTTCCTGTACATTGTGAAAGAGTGGTGGCAAGCTCTTGGATATTGGGCCACAGCTTAACTTAGAAAATACTGAAAGGGACTTTAGCTTTCCATACTGTAGGGAAAAGTGCTACCATATTCATAGAATCATAGAATCATAGAATGGCTTGGGTTGGAAGGAACCATCAAAGGTCATCTGGTCCAACCCCCCTGCAGTGAGCAGGGACACCTTCAACTAGATCAGGTTGCTCAGAGCCCCGTCCAGCCTGGCCTTGAGTGTTTCCAGGGATGGGGCTTCTACTGCCTCTCTAGGCAACCTGTGCCAGTGTTTCACCACCCTCATTGTAAAAAATTTCTTCCTTGTATCCAATCTAAATCTGCCCTCTTAGTTTAAAGCCATTTCCCCTAGTCCTGTTGCTACAGGCCCTGCTAAAAAGTTTTTCCCCCATCTTTCTTATAGGCCCCCTTTCAGTATTTGAAGGCTGCAATAAGGTCTCCCCGGAGCCTTCTCTTCTCCCAGCTGAACAACCCCAACTCTTTCAGCCTTTCTTCACAGGAGAGGTGTTGCAGCCCTCTGACCATTTTTGTAGCCCTCCTCTGGACCTGCTTCAACAGCTCCATGTCTTTCCTGAACTGAGGACTCTAGAGCTGGACACGCTACTCCAGGTGGGGTCTCACCAGGGTGGAGGAGAGAGGGAGAATCAGTTCCCTCGACCTGCTGGCCACGCTTCTCTTGATGCAGCCCAGGATCTGGTTGGCCTTCTGAGCTGCGAGCGCACATTGCCGTCTCATGTCCAGCTTTTTGTCCACCAGCACCCCCAAGTCTTTCTCTGCAGGGCTGCTCTCAATCCCTTCATCCCCCAGCCTGTGTTGATGCTGGGGGTTGCCCTGAACCAGGTGCAGGACCTTGCACTTGGCCTTGTTGAACCTCATGAGGTTCATATGGGCCCACTTCTCAAGCTTGTCTGTGTTCATACTGTGTGGTCACACACTCCGCTTTGGTGCACCAATGGTGGATTCCAGTCCTGCTTTGACAACTGTCATGAAAACCCATTGAAACATCTAAAGACTTTGCAATCAGATGGTCATTTCTGATTGCATTGCTGATTTGGATGTGGGGTTTGGAAACGCCAAGCATGTTTTACCGTTCAGTCTGACAAGCAGAAATCTTCTACTTGTCACCTTTTTATTCTCAAGTAAAAGCAGCTTGTACAATTTTAAGAATTTTTCATTAAAGAATCAGAATGATAAAAGTATGCAAAGTAATTAATTGATATTATATTAAGAAAGGTAAACTAATAAGAGTGTATTGCAAGGTTCTGGAGAAATTTAAAAATACCTATTCTTCCTATCCAGTCAGCTGTCCAAAGTTTCCAGAGGCACGGGGGCAGAGCTACTGCAGCTATTGACAAAAGTATGGGAACGGTAAACAGAGGCTAGGAAGGATCTGGGGTTTGCTTCTTCTGCCCGCAGCAGTTACAGAAAAAGGAAACTGAATGGGTGGAAAACCTGTTGTCATCAACACTGCGCATCCTCTGCTTCTGCTTATGGAGAACAGCCATACCCAGGTCTTGGTCCTGACTTGTGGGGAATGTATGTTGTACATACAGATAAAAGGATTTATCATGAAGCAACACTCCAGTGTGAGCAGCTGGAGTAGATAGTTTAGTTCTGAGAACATGTAGGCTTCATCAGCAATGTGAACTTCGGACTCTTTGGAGATGCTAATTTGGCTGAACTGGGGACTAGGCTTTAGGATGCAGAGGAACCTGCTACTTCTGAAGAAGAAAACTGGTTGTTGCTTGCTGCAGACGGTTCTCCTGTGTTCAAGTCCTATCCCCATTAAGCTGAAGAATCTCTGAGCCACCCAAAAACTAAAGAAAAGAAAAATCCCAAATGGCTGAGAAAGAAGAGGACAAAGCGTATGTCCGTTGGGCTAGAAGGCTTATAAATGCATATACGCCCATTTGACCAAAAAGCGGAAGGCATGGCTGTTGATGGTTAGAGAAACCCTCCTGAGGCATACAAAGCCAGCAGTTTAATGACTTGATCAACAATCTAGAGAGATTGAATGCACGAAAAAAGATCCAGACACAAAGGTTGGTGAGGTTTATCTGGTCTTTGACCACTACCCTGTGTTGATTACTCATGGGAGTATTTATTGACAATGTCATATGACATGCCATAGGCAAACTGGAACAAATTACTTGTACTGAGAAAGGCTGAGGGTTATTTTCTGGCTGCATAAGCATGTTGCTGCACTGTCAATAGCAATAATGTTAATAACTTCCTTCTGTCTTAAGCAATCCCCATCAGGTCCTCCAGTTCCAGTGTTGGGGTTTTTTAAGTCTTTAAAAGGTTGCCCTTTGGCCTACAACACATTTTGCAGAGCTGAAAAAGAAAATGCTGTGTTCTGCTCATATTGCAACCACTTCCAAGCAATTTAGTGATTGCAGATTGTGTGTGTGGGAAGAAAACAAGGTGGTCACCATGGTGTTTTGAAATCTGCCCGCATTTTTTTCAGAGGAAGACAGTCCTACGTTCCCAGAGAGACTTGCTATTTGCACTATGCTCTCTCCTCTCTAACTGCTTCATAAAATGATTGCATCAGCCCCGCTCTAATGGATTATAGCTTAAGCAGAAAAGAAAGGGCACAGGATTGTTCTTTAGTATTGTCTCCCAATTTCTTTGGCTTAAACAATAGATAGTAATTTACAGAAGCAATTGGTTAGTCACAGCTTGATTTACATTTTTAACTGGGAGGCTACACGAGTGCTGTGTTGTCTTTATTTTCTTTTTTGTTAGGGGAGGTGGTTCTGTGATCATTTGGGGTCTGAGGGGCAGTTACTACATTCTTACTGATGTTCCAGTAGACAACTGCAAGCTGGTCCCAGCACGGTTCTCTGTAGCCCCACCCTTGGAATTTATTTCAATAGGCGCTGCAGCACCTCTGAGGAGGGGCAAAGTGACTTTTAAACTCAGAGTTTTAAATTTGAGGTTCTGTTTGTTTATATTCTTTTAACATTTGTTTAACTTCAGCATTCATCTAACAAAATGGGAAAAATATCTTTGTGTCAGCCTGACCTATCTTGGGAATACTTAAACTCCAAGTCCATGTAGAAAGCACCTGAAAATTTTTCCATCAATGCAGGGAAGAGGGCACTCACTGTTCCTGGTGTTTATTATCAGCAGGGGAATGGGAGAAAAAAAGTGCATTTGAAAAATTCAAGTCAGCATTTCTCAAGCCTTCCTCATGCATATTATAGATTTTTTTCTTTCCTTGAAGTGTGAATGAAGCAGCGAATTAATGAAGTCAACATAAATGTTCTATGTTGGAGGCTCTTCAAATTTCAGAGGAAAAAGCCAGGCTGTGTTTATGTTTGTACTCTTGGTGCTCATGAAAAAATCAATGACTGGCATTAGGAAGAGCTGCTTCTCTTTGTCCCCTTCTTAAGCTTTGCTGCTCTTACTATTATCTACATATTCCCATGCATCCATATCTTCTTTTTCTATGCTTCTCTTCACTCCCTTATGACGTATTTCTCAGCCCATTCCAGTGGTAAAGTTGGAAAGAGCATAGGATTCAAAAAGAATGTTTTGTATCATTTGATTTAACTTTCTTTAGCTATGTTTCCTTCAATTAAAATGTATTTCAGTTCCGCAGGTGTAGCAGTATCCTGATTACAAATGCAACCACATAATGTAGTATTGTTTCACTCTCTGTTTATGGTGGTTGAAGATACCTTCAACAGCTGCTGAAATGTGAAGACTGCCCAACAGTTGTCTCCCTTGGAATGACGCTTGCAGGATCTAGTCTGCGTGAAACCACCTGCCTGCGTTTGCATACAGCTGGCAAACTGCTAAATACAAAATCGTGGTTAGGAGAGGATCAGACCAATTTGACTCATCATCGTGTTAAATAATGGTGATGAAACTTTGTTTTGTGTCATCTGAAATGTTCACAGAGGAGTTAAAATAAAGGTTAAAATTCTGTGATATATAGCTGAGTATAATTCTCAGAAATGTGAATTAGCTTAAAATTGATTGTTTTGTTCAGAACCCAAAAGTGACAATTCACAGCATGCTGAAAACTGGGAATATGAGACAGTACAGTATAAAGTAAATTGAAAGCAAGCAAATATATTGAGGACATTTCTCTTAAATTTTTTTTCATTAAAAATGTTAACAGAAGCTGCTGCAGAACTTGGAGAATTTTCGTAAGAGTCCAGTAGAGCTGGATGTTGAATCTAGGTTTCCTCCTGGCTCCAAGGAATCTTTATTGTAGCTTAAAGTGAAACATTCTCATTTTTAATTAGCTGGTTTTATTCACCTATTTTTATTCCTTTATAAACACTTCAAAGTGGATAAAAATTTGCATCTTTATTTACACCCAGACAACTTCTGTATACATTCAGTAAACTCTTGTTCTACCTACACAAACAGTATGGCTCCAGCTGAATTCAGCGGAGTCAGAAATATGTCCAATGAATCTTTTTCCTCTAGGCAATTTCTTAGATTTTCTTTAGCTTGTTAACAGTGAAAATTATTTATAAACATTAGACACAATCTTAAATGAGATGTATATTAAAAGTTGTTTACTTTATGCAAAGCATATAGCCTTGTTTAGCAACAGAATTCTTTTGTTATTTTTGGAAATTTCTAGCTGTGTTTTTGATAAATACAGATTTCAACAAGTCTATCAGAGTGTACAGGAAATCTTACTTCTTAGAATTTAGGTTTACGTAATGTCATGACTGGGACTATTTTCCTATGACAAAACATGCAATGTTTAGATTCTGCTTGAGTTACTCAATGTTTGTTACTATTTTAGTGGATTATTAAAATTAAACATAGATGTTATTCAGTGCTTAAGTCATCTTTCAGGCATTACTTAGTGCATAGTGAGTGCCTTTGTAATACAAGAAAGACCTGTACTTGACTGTAAGCACAGGATTAGTCCCATTGATTGCAACAAAAATGATCATGTGCATAAATTAGGAACGTTCTTAAAATATCTTGATGACCCATGGAGACAGTTTATTTTCCTATCAGTCTAAAAATATGACCTAGCTGGTTCTGACTACATCTGAGTATTTCAAGTAAGTACTTTCTTTACAATTTTTACTATCAGGAAATTTAGTACCAGGAAGAAATTAATCCCTCCTTCCAGTGCATCAACTAATTGAAAAATCATTTATGAATAAAACACCAATATGTGGCTAAACATTGGAAATATTACTTTAAGTATACATTTTTTTATCCTCTGAGGTATGCTGAAGTAGGAGAATTTGTATAGATGTGCAAACACAAGTACATGGTATTGTAGTGTGTATACCCTAGATTGCTGCAGAATTTTTGCTTATTTTATTTTGTCTTTGAAATTTAAAACTTCAAGCTTAACTTCACAGGTATGTTGTTTTCTCTCCACTCAGAATAGTTCAGCCTAGTAAAACTTAAAACTTTAACCAAGGGAGAAGATTCCAGAATGCTCCTGCTAGGGAAATATAATCTTCTTTATCCTAAAATGCTTTTTTCAACATTTTGAGGTTTTTCGCCACATAGAGAAAAAATTCCTTCTTTTTAGCAGACCTCCGTAGGATTAGGTTTTTTTCACAGCAGGAATATGAAGTGATTTATTTATAATCTATTCCCTGCTCAGCTGTTTTTCCTTCCTAGAAAAGAAGTAGCAGATAGAACTCCTTAGGGAAAGAAAGAGCAGCATGGACTGTGTGGGTTAATATATGTGTTCTAATTAACAGTTTCGTAGAGGATGCCAGTAGCATAGTAAAAAACAATCCCACTAAAGCATTTTGCTATATTGCATGACAGCCTGCTCACTATCTGGCATTAAAAAAATATTTTAATCTGCAGAAACTAGGAAAAAATCAATGCTGATTATTCACATTTCTGAAAATGGGGGAAGAAATTGGATTGTGTTATGGATAATGAATCTGGTAAATAAAGCAGTGGAAATATAGTGCAACAGGTTAACAGGATAGGTGTGTTTTAGCATTAATGAGAGATGGTACATGGCCACGTGATGGCAGCAGAGGCTGAGGAATTAGGAGTTTTTTCCTACATGAAACTGTAGCTAAACAGGATATTCCCTAAAGTTCCTAACTGGCTTTTCAGGTTCGAGAAAACATACATTATGTATATTCTCACTTAAAATGATGTGGCATGTTCATCAGATCAGAAGTTTCTGTGGAGAGTGATTGCATACTTTTCATTTTTTTAAAAAATTACATTTGGGGCAATTAATTTTTTTCAGTAAAACAGTAGTTTTAATCTCATTTGCCAATATTTCCATCTTTCTTCCTCAGCAAGTTGAGTTAGTTCCACCCAGAAGAGCAGGCATATTTTGATAAAACCAAGGCAGTTGCTTACTTTTTCCTAATTCCTTTTCCTAATACTTTTGTCCACAGGAAGAAACTGCATTATAAAAACCCCTGTTGGGGAAAACCAGAAAATTAAAATCTAGAATACCTTCAATTTTTAAGGAGGATTAAGAAAACTGCTAGTTCTAATACAGAGTCTTGAACTGAAGAGGCGGAATTTTTGGACTCAGGTTGGTATAAATTAATAAGTTCTACCTTTGTATTTTGAAAAGAAAACTACAGACTGCTCATTATATGTAAACTAGGTGCTCTTCCTCAACTCCTATGAAGCTGTTTCTATATGCCCTTTGTATGACAAATTCTGAGAATGCAGGATTTGTGCAAGATAGTAAACAAAACCTCAAAACTCCGTAAGTTAATAGTCTTTCATGAAGTTGGGATTTTTTTTCTTCTAAACCATATAAAAGAAGGCTTTTCACATGCGATTCTCTCCTGCAATAGGCACAGTCCCCTTTCTGCATTGTGCGTTCCAGATCCTACATCGCAAGTTCAGCTTTAATCAAACAAGACAGTCCAGAAAAACTTCTATCAAAGTCTCCCTTCAGTCCATTCAAATACTCATCTTCGATTCCCTGCTAGAGCATGACGTTTTGCAGAACCGAAAGACAACCAGGCAGTTTAGACAAGCAGCTCTCTGGAATGGCTTAGATGAACAGGGGCATAGGCTGGACAACCTCCAAAGTCCTATTTCCTGTGACTCTATGAGGGTTGTCTGGAGGGTTGTCTTACCCTCTTGGAGGGTAGCAGCTGTTTCTTACAAAGAGCCAATACGCTCTCCAACAATAACACGGAGTTGAAAGGGATGTCATCAGGTTATGCACAGCACCAAATTTGCATAAACCAGAGGTCCTCTCTCATGGCCCCTCGCTGGATTGCTCTAACATGGCAGGAAGTAGTGAGGAAGACCATAATCGCCAGCTGGAGGATGGCGTGACTCAGCAATATACGTAATTTTGGGTAGCCAGAAGGGAACTTGTTCTGTAGTTCTTTTTGTGCATCCAGATTCCTGCACCGAACGCACATTAATGAGCCTTTGCAATTACAGGTGAGTATGCCTGAAGCACTGTGGATTCCCTTCCTCCAGCCTGTGATTTAACTGCTCTGTCATGACTACCTGAGGTATTCAAAGCCAGCACTGCCTCACAAGGCAGGCAGCAGTGATTAATTACAGCAGCACTGTTCAGGTAAATAAGGCCTTTGGCAGATAAGCTTTGGTTGCGCCTGCTGCAGCAGTTCAAGGCACTACTGCTCTGCCAGTCTGCCCTGGTGATCTCCTCTGGTAACAGGGATGGCAGAAAAGGATATAGGTCCCATGCCTCTGCTGGTGCTCGGTTTGAGAAGGCTTATGGGTGAGTATGATTTCTAGATCACAGACCCGAAAAGCAAAGAAATAAACCTTCTACTAACTCCAGCAGCGAGGTTTTAGATGACATTTTTCTTCACAATTTGAGGCCTGATAGATTAAATTACCTGGAGTATGAGCACATGTTGGCTCTAAGGCTGTAAAATAGCCATGCTGTCTGATAAAGTCAGAGCAGCAGTTGCAAGTTTAGGAGGTGTGATAAACTCTCAGCATTTGTCATGAGAAGAGAACAGTCTCGTTGAGGGACCAAAGACTTGTTAGAGACAACTGAAAATACCACATGCATTTATTCTGTGCAAAACCAACCAGCCAATGAACTAACCCCATCTGCCTGCAAAAGGCCCTAGTTCAACAAGAGTTTTTTCAGTTGCAAAGTGAATATGACTTCTTTCCGTAAGGCATTACTGTGTCCAGTTTCCCACAGCAAACAAAATGCTGATACATACCCGGTTTTTGCAAGTAAGTCATATGATAGAAAAAGCAGGTGAGTAGGGGAGGCAGGGGCTATTGGGACAGACAGAGTAGGAGTGGTGAGAAGGATTATCAGGAGAGAAGCTGCTCCAGGATAGTATCTGCCTATGCACTGCTGCTGAACTGCAGCAGCAGACTCTCTGAATGTCTATAATTTAGAATTTCTTGGAAAAATAAATGTAAGGAATGAACTCTTCTGATTTTCTCCAGGAGAAATAATTCTGATCTCAGACTTTGTTGGTTTTCCTGGCATACATTTCCTGGTTACAAAAAGCCTTTTATCCAACCCTATCAAGGAGTAACAGAAATATGTGCTCTAGGTTATCCTCAGATATGCATGAACCTTCTACTTGCCCGTAACTATGACAGCATGAAAAAGTAGAATGAGGCAGATGGGAACATTATGACCATAGATAAAGTCTATCTAGATCCTTCAATAGAAAGGGAAATTCTGCCATGTGTTATGCATTTAATTTCAATTACATGTATCAAATGTAATAAGCTAGTACAAGCTGCGGGTAGCTTTTGTATGGGGAGAAGCATCTGCAAGAAAAAACAAACTGCCTGGCAATTGCATGCCTTCCTAGGGTGGTATCTGTTAGCATTTTGAGGTTTCCACTGCAGAAGTAGAAATCAGACACTGCTTGGGAGTGCCTATTGTCAGGACACAATTTCATGTTTAAGGCGACATTCCTTAGCCTTAGCATGGGTTAGGAAGGAATGAATTATGTGAGGAATGTGGTGGTAGTCTGGTGGTTACATGTTCATATTATTCTGCTCTGCTGTACATATTGTGAGAAAACTACACAAAAGAAGTCAGGAAATGATCACAGAGGTGGAAGGAAGCACTGAAACAGTAAAAATACCCAGGACACAAGGGTAGCTGGGCTGCCTTTTATCAGCCATTTCCCTGTTGACTAAGAAATGGTATTCTTTTGTCTGGTTCAGACTTGTATGTCCTTTAAGATAGATGCTTTTGAAAAGTCAACACAGAGACAAAAACAATCAGAGGACCATTTTTAAAATGAAGAATTATATTCTATATAAGATTACCCAGAATGTGTGGAGTTAAAGGAAATCCTTGGAATATTGTGAGGGTGAATATCCTTCATTCTTGCTTATGGAGAGGGTAGTTTATGAAGAATCATATTTAGGTATGTCCTCCATGAGGGATACCCTGAGGTGAGAAAGGCAGGTGGAGGTACAGGTTCCCCCGCCTTATTGACTGGGGCACCTGAATACCAGCTAAAAAAGCTCCTGGGCTACAGCAGTTTATTTTGCATCGTACATATAGACTTGCTTTCCAGGTGAGTACAGCCATACTATCTCACCTCAATAGCGCGCAAGACTCGTGTTCACAGTTTGAAAAAAAAAAATGGATTTCAGGGCACAGAAGTAACTAAAAAACGGGGAACACGCAATACAGGTTTACCTAAGCTGTATCGCGCAAGACCTAACTGATACAATTCAATTTGGGAAGGCTGGCTCGGTGCAGGGCGGCCGCAGGGGCGCCCTCCCTAGTTCTGCCGCCAAAATCACCTCAGCGCCGGGCGGGGCGGGGCCGCTGTCTTCGGGGAACTCAACGGCGCCCGCGGCCCCCGAGGGAACCGCCCGGCTGGCGACTTGCGGGAGCCCCGGGCAGCTCTGCTGGCACGGGTAAAGAAATCCCTGTTCCCTCCTCTGCTTCCTCCCATTTCCACCGGCACAGGCCCGGTTCGGGGAACGGAGGCGGGGGGCTCCGCACCGGTCAGTGCCCACCCCGCCTCCACAGGTGGCGCTCCAGCGCCTCACCGCCTCGGCCGTCCCCCGCCAGCGCTGCGGCTGCGCAGAATCTCCGGGGCGGGCGCATGCGCAGGGCGGGAGGTGGGCGCTGACGGCTGCTGCCGGTTTCCCTGGTGCCGCCGCCGTCGCGGCCGCAGTTCCCGGATGTAGCGGTGGGCGCGGGGGGTCGGCGGTGGCTTGCCGCTGTAGGGTGTGGACGGGCGCCGCGGGGGGAACCGCTGCGGCGCTGGGGATGGGTGCGTAGGTAGGTAGGTAGGAAGGAAGGAAGGAAGGAAGGAAGGAGGCGAGCGAGGGAGGGAGGGAGGGAGGGAGGGAGAGAGGAGAAGAGTCGGCCGGAGCCTCCG
>JAVKLA010000027.1:2250500-2293192 GCA_034782735.1 Sagittarius serpentarius
CCGGCCGCCCCGGGCGCGGCCCCCGGCCCGTCAGAAGGCTCCCTCACCCCCTCCTTACCCCGCTCACCGTCGCGTCCGGATTGCTCCCCCCCCCCGCTCCCTCCCCCCTTTCGCCGTCGCCGCACCGGCACCCGCGGCCCGTGTCCTTCCTCCCCGCGCCCGAGGCAGCCGTCCCCATCGAGGTCCCCCTTCGCCGCCTGCGGGCTGCGCGCCCCCTCCAGCGGCCCCGCGGCCCGGGCCCGCGGGGCGTCGCCGGAATGAGCAGCTCGCGGAACAACCGGGTGATGGTGGAGGGAGTCGGGGCCCGGGTGGTCCGGGGCCCGGACTGGAAGTGGGGGAAGCAGGATGGCGGCGAGGGCCATGTGGGCACCGTCCGCAGCTTCGAGAGCCCCGAGGAGGTGGTCGTGGTGTGGGACAACGGCACCGCCGCCAACTACCGCTGCTCCGGGGCCTACGACCTCCGCATCCTGGACAGCGCGCCCACCGGTGAGCGGCGGCCGGGGGCGGGGTGGGAGGGAAGGGGCGAACCCCCACGACCCCCTCGCGGCTGTGGGGGGTGCGGGGGGGGGGCCAGCACCCGAGGGCCCCCGCAGCGGGCTGAGGGTCGGGGGCCCGTCCTTTCCCTTTTCGCCTTTCCCTCTCGGTTTTGGCCGGGGTGGGGGGGAGGGGGAATTCGGCGACCCTCCCTCCTCCCTTCGCGTGGCTGCCTGTATGTGTGCGTGCATATGTGTATGTATACGCTAACTTAGAATAAATATACAGTTTGTGGCAGTGGGGAGAGGAGGAGTTGTCCTGGGACTTTTAAATTGGGGTAGACAAAGCAAAAGTGATCTGCCATAGAGAGGAGGCTCCCGGTATGATGGGCCGGGGAGGGGGGGGAAGCAGTGGAGGGAGGGAACCGAGAGAATGGTTTTGTTTTGGGGTGTGTGTCGTCCCCGCCCCTCCCTGAATTTATATTTCAGAGCTGTTTTGTAAAATGTTGACAGTCATTCTGAGTCAAGTATAGGGAGGATTGCAGAAAAGAGATGTAGCATCTTTTTGTTAAAGATTACATCAGGTGGTTGAAATAGTGTTTTTGTCTTGTAATCTGCATGTTGCTTTTTATTTGTATTGCCAGACCTGCTGTAAAATAGTGAAGGTACTGGAAAAAAGGCATTCCTTCATTCTTTTAATTACTTGTCTGCTTCATATTTATGCTTTAAATCCAGTCAGTTTGGACAATGGCTTTAGATCTGCACTGACATTATGCGGCAGTGTTAGTGTTGCAAACACTGCAGGGAAATGTTCATTTTAGCACCTGTTTTTGCAGTGAAAACTTACAAAGACAAATACATTGTTTAGTTTCATCAGAAATATAGTGAGGTGGTTTTGGGCTGCGCACGTTTGCCTCAATAATGAGGTGCTTGGACCAATTTGTTGGGATACTTGGATGTACTGTTTTTGTAACATGTCTTTCATTTAGAATATGATGGAGAGAGAGACCGTCTTTGAGCCAGCTCTGTGTTGCGTTACAGAAAGGAAAATTATAGCAGTGGGTTGAAGCTAACAGACTTTTGAAGGGACAGCATCATGGAATTCATTCTAATTAATTACAAAAATGTTGCTAAGAAAAAAACAAAACACCACACACTGCATGGTGGTGTTTTGAGATTGCTTTGTTTTTGAGATTGCTTTAGTTTTTCTGTATCTGGGTACCTTCCTCTCCCCTGGCTTCATGTTTGGTTTTTTGTTGTTGTTTTGGAGGGTAGATGCTATTAAAATGAGCTGAAAATCTTTTTGAAATGGACCTTGGAACAAGAAGTTAAGAGTAGTCTTTCAAGTTGTCTTGCAGATGTTTATGCTTTGAAACTTTACCTGCATTTGATGTCCTGTAGAAACCAGTGGGACTACTTCTGCTTAAAACTGGTGTATGCATAAATGCTGAATATAAGCCTTGAATGCTCATTATTCTAGCTCTGACGTATTTGCAAGCTGACAGTATCCTGTTAACGGCATCGGTAAGCCTACACTTAATACTCAGTTTAAAGTCCCTGGTTTTTGTTTTGGTTGTGTTTTTGCTGCTTTATTCATTCTATTTTTCAGTTATGTTTATACTTTTGTGTTAGAATTTTAATTTCTGCTTAAGTAGGACTACATATATTGCTGTGGGAAAAACTCAAGCATTGCTGTTTTTGGGCTTTGCAAAATGGTATTTCTCTTCCTGAGGTTTTTGGCCGTGTGCATCATCCTCACAGAACTGCTGCATGGAGCTACCCAGGGTTGCTTTTTGCTACAAGGAGTTACTTTTGAGGTCATGATTCCCTGGAGATAGGAAGAGTAAAAAATCTGTAAAGTAGTAGCAGCAAAAGGGCAAAGTTAATGGAATTAAGATTCTGTCAGTTTGGACTGAAATCCTGGTTTTACTATTGATTCACTTTGTATTCTTGGGTAAATCACTTCCTTTCTTCAGTTTTCCGCCTTTTTTGTAATTACGTAGTGACTATCTGTTGTTTAGAATAAGGGACTCTGACTTCAGATGATAGTTTGATACTATCTCTAGGGACATTTAGATGATTTTGATATTAAATAGTTACAGAAAAAGTGGGATTAGGTGACAGGAATTTCTAATGGTAGTATTAATAATGATGCTGTTGAGTAAGGAAATGTTATAAAATATGGGGTGGATTTTGGTTTGATGATACTTAGCACAGTAGCTCTTACCATTTAAAATAAAAAAAGTTTTCTGTGGTTCATAAATTTACAGTCACAACATGGTTGTAAGTTTATAGTGAGAAAAAAAATAAAAATACAGCAGTAGAAAGCAAAATTAATTTTTTTTATTGCTGTGAGTTCTTTTTATTAGGTATTCAAAACCAGACTTGATTATAAGTTCTTAAAAGTGGTGCTTGCAGCCAGAGTTGCTGCTTTGATGAGTTTGAGGCCTGTGCAGCCAGAAACAGTAGTGATGCATCAGGAATCGATTGTGTTATAGAAGTAATGTTTGAAGCTTGTTCTATTACAAAAAAAAAAACACCAAAAAAACCCCACAAAGCCAAAACTACCTGACTTTGATACATGTATGTGCACATATATGCATATGCCTTCCCTTTGATGCTGGAACAACGCTTTGTAGACTTGGTGATGTACTGTTCTTGTATTTTAATGGTTGTAGGCTATTACTAGCATAGCAAGGCTATGTTAACTTTTATAACTTACAGTAGCCTTAGTACTAAGATTTTATGACGGTCTTCCTTGAAATAAAAAATCATCAATGGTTTACATGAAGTATCTCAAGTAAGCTATTTGCTCCGGATGTAGTCATCTGGATAATGAATGATTTGTGATACGAAGTTTTGTTTTTCAGTCACTTCTACCAAGCTACCTGTATTAGCTGCCCATTGGTGATCATATTTATACTGGCAAGCATTTCTTTAGGCAAGACAGAGTGACTGAGAGGGATTAGTAAACTAAGAATCTGAAAAGAAATCAAATTTCTGTTAGAAGAAAGGAAATTCAGGTCCTGTGTAATGGGCTACTAAATGGAGGAAGTGGTGGGATGTGATACATTAGCAGTGCAGTGTGGTTGCCCGATTACTTGCAAATAAATCTTGGTCTTTCTATAAAGTAGCCTTTTGCCAGGATCTAGGAGTCTTGAGGGTCCCCTTTTTCTGGTAGCATTGTGGAAAAGAAACAGAAAGGAGTAGTTTTCTGAGTTGCTGAACAGGAGCTAAAAGTATATAAACCCAAGCTTTATATTTGGAAGGGAAGGTAGCCTTTTGCCAAAGGTAAAGGCTGTACAGTAGCATGTTTGTAGAGAGCACTCCTGACTATGTTCACATAATCCTTATGATCATTACAGAAACTTTCTGGTTTTGTTTTCTTTCTGAAGATTTGCTTTCTATGAAGCTTAGGCAAAAATTGTTTGTAATCCATTTCCTCTTTTATATGGTTGGTTCAAAGTAACAGTGTTATTTTCCTGCTTAAAATGTTTACCCAATTGTGTTTGAATAAGGGGAGGTGGTGGAGGGGCTGGGGTCAGGAAGTGGAATCTTGACATGGAGTTATCCCACAGCTAGAGCGAGCGTCTGTGCAGCGTGGAAAGCTGTATCTGCTGCATTCTGCTAATATTGAAAATTTAGGTGTTATCTGTTGAAGATCTGAGTGGCTTTCTGTACTTGTATTAATAGTTTTCTGTAACCTGAGAGTTGTATAAATCATCATGAGGTCATACATGTTGGAACATTTTAAAAGGTAGGCCACCTCGGATGATTTATCCTATGTATTTGTTTATTTGTTCTTGCTTTTAGCGCATCAAGTGTAATTTAAGGCAAATTGTCTTAGCCAAGATTTTTTTTAGTGGTTATTTGTAAATACTTACAGAACCCCTCACAAGTTAAAAAGAAAAAAAATCTAATAGCTTCATGAGCAGTGGTACTTCAGAAGCCTGTTGTGTTTTTTTTTTTTTAATAAATATGTCCTTTGTTCTTCCTGCCCTTCCCCCATGTCTCCTACACAATAATCCTCTCCATCCTCGTGTATCTTGTGATACTCTTACCAGATAGGACACCTGCTTTGGCAAGTCTGGCCTCTCTTGTATATAATAATGGGTCAGTGGGCTGCTGCCGGACAGGGTATTTAATAGATGAGTTACGTTTGTGGGGACACCAACTTGAATTTTCACACAATTTGTCAGAATCTGGTTAATCTCTAAGAATTCTTTGTTTTCAGTTTTCCTGTATGGCCATAAAAAATTATCTGGAGTGGAAGAACGGGAAGAACAAAACATTGCTATTACTTTTTAAATTGGGGGGTAAATGATTCTGTTTTCGAAGTAGTTTATGGTATCCCTTGCCTGATGGTAGTACTGTCATTATCATATGAAGGGATTTTGGCTTATCAGAGTTCTGTAGAGAATGATGAGTCCATTGGAAATCAGATTTTGTTGATTCTGAGAGTAACTGAAATCACTATTGACTTCTGCTGTGCTTAACAGTGAGTGGTATGGATACCCCTTGTATGTCCTATTTTACTGTTAAAATGTTGTTTTATTGGACAACTGTACATTGCCACCTAATTATCTATAGTACAAAAGAGATTCTTAACAAATTCAAATAGCAGTTTGAGCAACACTGCTTCTATTTTCTTTCACAGCTTTAAGAGCGAGCATGGATTTTAAAAACTTGTAGGCAAGGGCTGTAAAATTGGTGTATAAATGAGTGGTGACAGAGAAATGGTGGGCTAGGTAATCCAGAGAAGATTCGGGACTAGCTGACAAAAGTGAAAATAACTGGCAGGGACATAAAGGGAGGAAAGTAATATGAAATGCAAATTGTAAAAACATTAATGACAAGTGGAGATCAGGAATGCTGGATTTTATGGTATACTGAGGTTGGAGGGACATTAGCAAATGGCAGCTATTTAAAAGTAATTAGGCATGAAAGTACCCTTCTTGTTACCTGGTTTCTTTTGGTTTTTTTTCAGTACAGTATGGAGGATGATGCAAAACCTGTTTCATTTTGAGATAGCCTGCTCCTAGGAAATTTTGAAGAATATTTAGAAGTTTATTTTTTGCGTTATCTCAATTTAGAGAGCTAAAGTGCTCTTCTGGTTCACAGCTGGCCAGCTGCAGGGCTGATGTTTGAATTCTGAAGTTTTTATGGTACTTTAAGGTATTCCATTAGTTTAATTAAGGCATTCTTTCCTAATATAAACTTTGTAAAGTTTGTGTTTCTCAACCTTTCTTAAACAGCCTTCCTTTTGAAGAGCGGAAGTGGTTTTGGTGACAGATACAGGTTGCATTTGGGTCAGGATTTCAGTTTGGCTCCAGAGCCTACACTTGACCCAGTCTCCTGGTTGTTCCTGTGTACTGTGCTTCAGTTTACATCATGGGGTGGTTTTGGAGCACACAAACTGGTTTACTTCTTGATGAAGGTAAATTGAAAGATATGATCTCAATGCTGATGAGCATTCAGTCCACTGGGCTAGAGCGGAGCTAGTCTGAAACATTAGAAATAATGTCTCCTTCCCTCCCCCCAAATGTGTGTAGTGCCAACATCAGGTCCTCAGTAATGAATTTTGGTGAGCAGATGCTGATGAGTAAATGGAGACCACCATGATGCAGGTTGTCCCCTTACAGCCCGTGGAGGGCCACAGTGGAGCAGGTATCCCCAGTGCCGCGGGGGACCCCATGCTGGAGCAGGTGGACATGCCCTAAAGGAAACTGCAGCCCATGAGAGAGTGCACGTTTGAGCAGTGTTTTCCTGAAGGACTGCACCCTGTGGAGGGGGCCCATGCTGGGGCAGGGGAAAAGTATGAGGAGCTGTTATGGACTGACCATAACCCCCCATTCCCCATTTTCACTGAATTTTTTTTCACTGAAAGGGCTGGACTTGATGATCTTGAGGGTCTTTTCCAACTGAAATGATTCTGTGATTCTCTCTCCCCTGGGGAGAAGCAAGGAGTCAGAGGAGTTGGGAATGAAGAAGTGAGGTTGCATCAGGGAAGAAGGGGGAGTGTAGGGAGAAGGAGTTTTAGTTTTTTGTCTTTCTCACCATCCTCTTTTTTTTTTTTTTTAATTGGCTATAAATTTAATTTTCCCCAAGTCAAGTCTGCTTTGTCCATGATGGTAATTGGCAAGTGATCTCACTTTTATCTCAACCTACAAGCTTTTTCATTTTATTTTCACTCCCTGTCCTGTTGAGGAGGGAGAGTGAGAGCACAGCTGGGTGGGTGGCTGGCTGGCAGCCAGCCAAGATCAACCCACCAGACTTGTGTACGTATAATAGCTAATTCAACTTAAAAAAAAAAAAGATTCCTTCAACCTTCTTTAAAACATACTATTGATTTAAATAGTTCATTTTGTTTGTGTTATGAACATGAGTAAGAGTTTAGCCATCACATTTTGTGATCCAGTAGTAGCACCTTGTTTTACCGTCTTTTTTTAGCAGATGAAGTTAAAACGCTCTCTTAGTCCGCTGTCACCAGAGGCGTAGAAATCTACTTCTCCCTCCAGATCTCTAGTGCAGTGGTTAAACATTCTGTAACAGGATTGCTTGCCTGCTCCTGCCCCGTAATGCTTTGTTTGTCATGCCAGCAGCGTTGTGCAGCAGCACAAAGAACGGGATTGGGAAACCAATCCAGCTGGATATTTTTCCTCCTGGCTGTTTTCCAGCCGGGTATGTTTCTTGATCCAGTTTACAGCTCAGCTTTGCAAAAACCTTTAGCTGGCAGAATGGAAAGAATGGAGCAGCATGGTCAGGTAAGGCATGCACTGAAGTGGGTGTTGCTGCTGGAATCATGTGTCAGGGAATGGATGAAGAAAGGCTATATCTATCAGGGTGGTGTTTAGGGATCTGTGAGAGATGTGACTCTCTCAGAGACTCCAAATACAGACATGCACTGTTCTCTTAAGTCCCAGACACTGTAGTCAGTAAAATGACTTTTGAGTCAAGTATCTTTGTATATTTTTTTTTCCTTCATTTTTCCTAAGGAAGTTTTTCTGATTTTTTTTTTTCCACAGCAGCTTTTGTCTGACTGGCTAGAAATGTTTAATTTTTATTTAAGTTCACTGTGAGATGACCTAGTTCTGTCTTACGTGACTCCTGATTATATTTCTCTTTTGCCCTCTTTCCTGCTGCTTGAAAAAACTGAAGAATCCTGCAGCACCCAATTCCTTGGTCCTTTTACATCCAGAATAAATGTGATCCTTGGCAAACTGTCTTTCCTGAAGTTCAACAACTGTTAAAAAAAAAAATCCAAAGATTTGTAACTTCTCTGTTTCTATGTGAAATACCAATTTGGCAATCAATTAAAAAAACCAAACAAACAAAAAAAAACCCCCAAAAAACAAAGCACCACCCAAACCAACCCAAAACACCACCTCTCAGCCCCAAGCACCATAACTAGTTAGACTTTTTAAGCAAGGCAACAAAATACTAACAGGTTATCTCAATCGTTTTAATGCACCTGCTCTTGAAGACTACAAAAAAAAATAGTAAAATGGTTCAGTACAATTCATAGCAGTGAGGCAGTCACTGCGAGACCATAGCTAAGTACTACCTTTTTAAGTGTTACAGGTAACCAACAGATAGATACCAGACATCAAAGTCTCAGGGTACGTAACAAGAAAGATAGCTTTCTCCTTGATGTTAACCCTCCATGTTGGGAACAAGGTCGTTGATGGAATTGTGTGGGAGGAGAAAATGTATGGGTAATTTCCAAGTTCTTGTTTTGTAGAAAAATAGCATTTTTAGTTGTGGTTAGCAGGCAGCAAATACTTTTTAGATGTAGAAGGTTAGTTAAAAAGAATGATTTTGGTATATGAGGTGTGCTGTCTGGCAGTTGGAGTTGGCAAATAACATTATGGGTTATAGGACTTGTCTGTGCCAGACCTTCAAAACTTAAGCAGAGACTTTGTGGTCAAGGTATGGATGCCGCCTTAGTCATGAACTGCTCCAGGAATTACAGTGATCGTTTAGTATAAATAACTTCAGCAGTTTCAGGGTTTTTGTTGTCACCGAAGGCTATCTTTGACTGCCCTGAATTGCTGCTCAGATCTCTGCGTGCTATGTGCAGTCTTTGCTCCAAATGTGTTGCCTTTTCCAGCCTTAACTAAATATTTATTCCAGTGTTCGTACATCAGGAAAATTTTTAATCATGAGGCCAGAAATATTCCTAAATACATTTATAATCAAGGCTGGAAGAGGGTGGAGTAAGATGCCTTCTTGGTTAGGAGAAATGAACATGGGATGATTTTGCTGGCATTCAGCAAGACCTTGACAGACTGGAGAAATGGGCCAACAGGAATCTCATGTAATTCAACAAAGGGAAAGGCCGAGTCCTGCACCTGAGGAGGAGTAACCGCTGCACCAGTACGAGCTGGGGACAACTGGCTGGAAAGCAGCTTTACAGAAAAGGACCTGGGGGTCCCAGTGGACAGCCAAGTGACCATGAGCCAGGAATGTGCCCTTTTGGCAATGAAGGCTGGTGGTATCCTGAGCTGCATTAGGAGTGTTGCCAGCAGGTTGAGGGAGGTGATCCTTCCCCTCTGCTCAGCACTGGTGAGGCCACACCTGGAGTGCTGAGTCAAGTTCTGGGCTCTCCAGCATGAGAGAGACACGGATATACTGAGTGTGTCAAGCAAAGGGTTGCAAATGTGTTTTAAGGGATCTTAAGGCATCTGGTATGAGGAGAGGCTGAGGGATCTGGTGTGTTTAGCCTGAGCCTGGAGAAGAGAAGGTTCAGGGGGATCTTAAGAATGTATATAAATACCTGATGGAAGTTGTGAAGAAGACGGAGCCAGGTTCTTGGTCGTGGTGGCAAGTGACAGGACAAGAGGCAATGGGCACAAAAAACTGAAATACAGCAATTTCCACTTAAGCATAAGAAGAAATATTTTTGCTATGGGGATGATTGAACATTGGAACAGGCTGCATTGTGGAATCTGCATTCTTGGAGGTGCTCAAAACCTGACTGGATGTGGTCCTGGGCAGCCAGCTGTAGTTTACCCTGCTTTGAGCAGTGGTGGTTGGAGCAGACAATCTCCAGAGGTTACTTCCAACCTCAGCTATTATGTGATTCTGTGAAATGATCAAAGAAGAAGGCATTTCCTTCAGTTGTGCCTGTCCAACTATTGGTTTTTCTTCACTGCAGGTGGCTTAGCTGTTGGACTCAAGTGACTAATAGGTTTGTAGTGAATTTGGTAGTTGTTTCCAAAAGCATCCCTTCTGGAGGGGACAAAAACTGTTCTTTTTCCTCACTAATTTCAGAGTGATCTGGTTTTTTGGCTGGTTTCTTAAGGGTGAGTGACTGGGAAAATTCTGTGTTACTCTAACCTTTTAGTGCTCATTTTTTATCTTGTGCTACAGACTGAATGCCAGTGTTCCTCTCTTCTATGGCTCAATTTTTTCCAAACATCAGCAGAACTTGATTTTTTTTTTTTTAAATAAACTTGTGGCTGTTCCCTGTATTCAGAGTGCATGGATGGGAACTGCCGGTAACTAATCACTTTCACTCAGCTGTAGTTTGGCAAAGCTGTAGGGGTAGTCTTGAGAACTCAGTTTTTGTGGAAGGCTGGGCAGAGCCCATGCTGGTGGGTTGCATCCGGTCTGTCTTTGGCACTTTCTTTTTGAAGAAACCGACATATAAAGCAGTGAAACACTTCAAAAGTGGTAACAGATTTTCATGAAGCTAATGGCATCTACCCAAGAGAGCTTATTTTTTTCCTACGTAAAAAAGAATAGAGAAAGCACTTATCTTTTCCACTGTAGAAAATATGTAAGTCAAACCAATGATTTTCAAACTGTCACGCACAGTTGAACACAGTAGCCTTTGTGGTATGTGTTGATAGTCTTAATCCAGAGATAAAATTCCAGATTGCTGTTACATTTTGATATATGCAGTTCTGACACTTTAACTTGTAATTAAAGGATTTCTCATTTTCTGTCTCTGATTTGTATAGATGGAAAAAACCAAACGTAGCTTTCTCAGCTTTTTGAGCTGAGAAAAGATAAGAGCATTTCAGGAATAGACTGACAACTGGAAATATAAGGCAAAGTCCATTATCTCTTCCCCTCGGTCGTATAGGCTGATAGGGTATCACTAGCAGCCCTTCTTTGTTGTTACCTTTTTAGTATATGGTTTCAAATTATAATGGTGCGCAACAGAAATCTGTGTAGCGATGCAGAAATGTTGTTAGTCTTTTTTTCTTTTTCTCCCCACAGGTATCAAGCACGATGGAACTATGTGTGATACTTGTCGACAGCAACCCATCATTGGCATCCGATGGAAATGTGCTGAATGCACAAATTATGACTTGTGCACAGTTTGCTATCACGGGGACAAACATCACTTGAGGCATCGTTTTTACAGAATTACCACACCAGGAAGTGAAAGGTAAAATGTAATTTTTTCCCCACGGAGTTAAATAGGAACAGTTAATTGTGGTTAACTTTTAAACTGCAGATCTGGTTACTGAAACTTGGATTAGGTAAAATAGTGGCTTGAGGTCTAGATTCTGTTACTGATTCTGCCTTTTTGTGAGGGAGGATAGCTAGGACGTATCTTTGGAGCTTGGAAAACATGGACATTCCTGAAAGAATGGAGTAGAGTAAAAAGTTAGTATATGGTTATTCAGTTTCTTTTAACCTCATTGCAGTCTTCCTAGTTCTTGTGTTATCAGATAGCAGCTTTAAAACAAACGCAATTATCTTTACACAATGTATAACCACAAAATGATTTGTCAATGAATTCCTGAATTTGGAAGTTTAATTAGGTTAAAAAATGGTGTAGACAGATTGAGGGGAAAATACCCGCCTTGTGGGCTATGAAAAACAGAATGATCTGGAGACAAAAGCTTTGACTTGAACTGCTTAACCTACTCACTACAGAAAGCAAAGAAAAGATGCTATGGAGGGTTGTTCTACCCTTGCCTGGGTTTTCATGTTCTTTTCTTAAGCCTCTGTTATTGTCTCCCAGTGAAGAACTCAACTCAAAAAAACCTGGCATTTAGTGTGTTCTTCCAGAGCTGTTCTTGTGTTCTTGACTTTAAATAATAACTTGTCTAAATCCAAAGCCCCTCTCTGTCATGATTTATCTACCAGTTCAGTGAGAACAGTGGTATTTGCCTGTTAATAAATACTTGGAGAGCTACAGTAAAGCATTGTGTAAAGGCTACATGCCGTGGTATCACCTTTGTGATCTCTCCAGAATGTTCTTGCATTAAATCATTGGAAGCTTTTTTTTGTTAGATATGGTACTGAGTTAAATGCAACGTGTGTAAGACAACATTTATTTCCTCCTCTTGGAGAAGTAAGGTTTACAAATACATTGTAATTCAGTGGTGTGCTCTTATCAGTGCTTTTACAGTTAAGGGAAGTGGTTGGAGCACACAAACCGAGTTCTCATGTGGTATCTTGTAGGGACTGTTTGTTTTCTTAAATGTTTGCCTTGAAGTTTAACTAGGGCTCAAATGCCCAGGTCAGTAGCTTAATCAAAAAGTAATTTATGGGTTTTTGAGATTCATGCTAGCAGATCTAGGTACCAAATAGATACCATAAGCATAGTGTCTCAATTATAATGTTTAATGCAGAACAAGACTTAGCAGTTGGATCCAAGAGTAGAAAGTACTGGCTTAGTGTAATTAATAGAGAATAGGTAACAAAATACACATCTGTTTTTCTATTTATTTCTTTTTTAAAAATCTTACTGCTTTTGAGAATGCTTGCCAGATATTTTTTTCTTCTGTATTTTTTTGTGGTTTTCTTTGGTTTGTTTTTTTTGTTTGTTTTTTTTTTTTAGCTGAAGTTTCCTTTGTAGTTTTAAATGGTCTGTTATGGTGTATAAAGCATAAGTTTTAGTTTTGGAGACAGAGTGTACACAATGTATAGAATTGCAGAAAATCTTTTGCATCTTGTCACTTTCTCCCTATCTTTGTTTACTCCCATTGAGCTCTGTTTTGCAACCCTTATCTAAAAGGCAGCTTCATCTGCCAAGGAGCTGTTTCTATTTGGTCAAGCTTAGCTGGGAAAAACTGACTAAAGTTAACTGTTGGAGGGAGGAGAAAAGAGCCAACCAGTGGTATTGAATTTGAGGGATATCTCATAGAAAAAGTGGCAAGAGGCATCTAAGGACATTTGGATGAAGGAAAGCGTAAGCTCTACCTATTTTATTCTCGAGTCTGGGATGTCATATGGGCAGCATACCAAAGTAATGTATGTTGGCTTTTGTCTCAGTTTTGCAGATGTTGAGAACTTTCTAAAATGCTGCTATAAATAACATATCTGTGTTTTCTGTCACTCTTTTGTATTACTTGGATAAAAATGGCTAATACTTTCATGTGCTCTTTGCATTGATTCTAACAGTTTAACTTTTTCCTTGTCTGCCATCTGCTGGGTGTTAAAAGTTCAGCAGGAGGGTGATACACTTCCTGAAGAGGGCAGGAAGCATTCAGAAATTCAGCTGAAAAATACTTTTGTCTGGCAACATTTTCCTGGCATGAAGTCAGAAAACTGGTTGCATGGCAAACTAGTGGCTTTTGAGATGACTGAAAAGGCAGGAAAATGTTTGTCTCTTTATTTCTATTTGTAAGTTAAATAGTCATGAACTGTTCTGTTTGGGCTCATCTACTTCAGTTCTGTTGAAGTCAGAGGGAAAGAAGAGGTTTGCTTTAGAAAAATAACGTATTATGACTGGAAAAAATGGACGCTGATATATTGAATTAAATTTGCCAAGATATGGTACAAGAAGTACGTAGAAAATAAACTGAGACATGCAGGGGGAAGAGATGTAGCTCTTACTTAATAACATAATTCTGAATAAAAACGGCAGGGCAATTGCAGGGCAGTAATATTGGTCTAGGGTGCATCCAAGAGAAACAGAAATGAGTTAGTTATGTGACTTTCTTTAATGATTTTAGTAATGAATACAGATCTACATGTAAGTGGTTACAAGATTATTGCTGGTAGTAGTAAGTTCAGAGAAGAAATTATCATTAGAATTTAAGACATTATAAACATACAATAAAGCAGATTTAGGAAGATCATGTTTGTTTTTTTTATCTTGTGGGCTGCTGTTCAAGTTGAGAATTGAATGGATGTGATTCATGCACTGAAATCTGCGTTTGTGGGGTTATTTTTGTTTAAGATGCTATCCTTCTTTCCCATCCCCAAAGATTTGTTTTGAACTTTATTATCTTGACATTTGTGGGTTCTTCTTTTAATAACTTCAGGGTATTGTTGGAGTCTCGCCGTAAATCAAAGAAAATTACAGCAAGAGGAATCTTTGCAGGTGCCAGGGTGGTGCGAGGAGTTGACTGGCAATGGGAAGATCAGGATGGTGGCAATGGGCGTAGAGGAAAGGTAAAAATAAAACTGGTTTAAATAAGAAGATGCATTTCTGCATGCTCAAGTAATGGCCTCAGTGGCCTTTCTAATTTTAGTGTAAAGATATCATCATAAAAGGTACTATTTTAATTTGCTGGATGTATTTTAATCTTATTCTGTAATACTCAACCATTTAGAAAGAGGAGGGGATGTATACTGTGACCAGTTCTTTTAAATTTAAATTTACATTTTTATAATACCAGCAAAAATTTTTAAAGGTACTGAATTTTTTTCTTGTTTGTTCTGTTTAAGATCAGCTTGTAACAGCGTTAAGATCTTGGGCATATTTCAGCGTTACTAGAGAGCTAGTATAAAAACAGAGCTCTCAAGAATAGCCCTTTCTGGTCATAGCTGCATTCTGTAGTCTTATTGCTTACGGGCCAGCACATTAGTGTATCTCTTGCTCTTCGTTTTCAGTGCTTGCATCCTGGATTTTTGTTTTTCATCTAATAATTACAGGGACTTTTCCAGTTTAAAACTAAAAATTTTGCAAGTGTTGGATGTGGATATTATATTAGTGGCTTAGGACATTATATGAGTGGTTTTTATACAGTTGTATTATAAAAATATTCAGATTTATTGAAAATTGCATGGAATGATATGTTACTACTCATAACCTTTGCGAATTTTTCCATTTGCAACTTACGTTTACCTTCAGAACTAATGAAGGTTTGTTTTAAGTATGAACATACAGCAGGGAGTGTAAAATAGACTGTGACTTCTATCACCAAATATGAGATGTTCTAGAAAGAGAATTGGATGCCCTTATATCTTGGTGAACTGGTGGGTTTTTGTTGCATTTATTTTCAGTACACTTAAGCAGTGTTTAAAAGAAAGTGAAAAGTTCCTGAATAAGATATTTAGCCTACGTTATATCCTAGACATTTATGGAAGCTAAAGGACATTTGGGGAATTTCATTTTGGATTTTATTGAGAGGAAATAATAAACTGAAATCTTTCAAAGCAAGGGATATTCAGCAGCAGCTTTTTTCCTCTTGATCGTTTACCCCTTGCTGTGAATTTGGCAAGATATTTTGAAATCTGTGAAACTTTGCAAAATAAGGGTCTTATCCTGCATTTTCTGCTTTAGGTACTAAACTTGAATTAGTAGGATTATTTGCAAATTGAAAATATGTATAAATACATATGTTTTCAATGAGGAAAAGCAGATGGTAGATAGCAGAAGCAACTTTTAAATAAATACAAATAAAAATGAAGACAAACTCCAGAAATCGATTTTTTTGAATAATGGAAGTGTTTTCAGTATTTGGGGCATGGCCTCAAGATTTCAGAAATGTCAGAGAAAGTCCTTTCCGCTCTCCTTTTGTACTGCTGTTAAACAGATTAGCTCTGGAAATAAAACTGTCTCCTAACATAGTGCACTGCCACCAGGCCAACGCAGGATAAACCAGACAAATTGAAGCAATTTAAATAGTTTTCATCCTGTTTTTCTTAGTTAAATGCTGCTTCTACTAAGAACATGTCAAAGCATCATAAAATAAATTTTTACAGTTCAGATTTTGTTCTCTACCTATGTAGTTAGATTACCTACCAAATATACAAAAGAAAAATAGGCCTGCAAAACATATATTTAGGCTGCCATCTTATTAAGACACCTAGGGAACACTTGTATCAAACAGAAAACAACTTCAGAATAAATTTTATTAAATTCAGTAAACCTGCTGTATCCTGAATTATTTAAGTTCCAATTGTGCTTCTAAGTCTTTGTTCTAGAAACAATTTTCTTATTTTGAAAACTGAATAGGTAACTGAAATCCAAGATTGGAGTGCATCGAGTCCACATAGCGCAGCATATGTTCTTTGGGACAATGGTGCTAAAAACCTTTACAGAGTTGGCTTTGAGGGCATGGTAAGTATAAAAGACCACAAAGGGTAAAATGCGTGGTGGGGGAAGGGTAGTAAGAATAACTTGTTGTGCTTTATTATCCTGCTTTTGTAATATCCTTTGTCAGTTTGCATGCTATTAGTCAGGTCATTGTGAATACAGCTGTATGGCTCATGCATATGTATTAGTAAGACAGTCTGATCTGGGAATTTATAAAACATTTGAATAACTTAAAATAAAGGGCTGATTTCTGCCAGAGTATAATAAATGTTTACATCACATACATGATTATCTTAGTGTGCTACTATTGTGCTTAAATTCAAATTCAGAAAAGAAAAAGAAGCTTAGTTACAAACTTTTTAAAGACTCTGTTTCTTTAACTCCTGAACTCTTCAGTTCACTTCAAATTTTGATGTGATTACTGCAAGATTTGCAGTTTTAAAATTACTGGCAACACTCAGTCTTCTCGAGAGCAATTTTTTTGTCAATGGAAAGGTGTTGAATTAAGTTACAACCTTAATTTGTTTTAGCACTTAACTTTTCTTTTTCACTTCCTAGCTACTACAGCTTTAGAGAGAAAATGGGTTAGACTCTAGCCTAAATGCCTTCTGTTGCTGGGTTTTCTTATCCTCATGTGGGTCAGGGAAAGGTTACTTTATCAACTGCTTATAACATCTTAATTAGCATTTTCTTTGCATGATTTTTGTTTGATACTGCAGAGGAAAACCATGTTAACCTAACATTGAAGTGTCATCTTGTCAGATGTGTATCAGTAATAAAATGTTAAACAATGACTACTCTACTTTCAAAAAAGTAAAATATTTTGCCTTATAGCCTCACTTGAAATAAAGTTTATTTTTATAATTAAAAAAAAATACTACATACCACTCTTGCAGTAAATACATCTTTTAGTGTCAGGTTTAAAAAGAGTAAACATCTTTAGTGCAGGTCAGCTTTTCTGATGCATGAAGATGCTAAGGATAAAATACGAGTCAATATTGAATTATGTGCTTCATGGTCCCCCCCCAGTTCTAAAGAAAATTCCTTATATACTGGCAAAAGGGAAAGAAATTTATATGTAGTATTTTGTAGTATAATATTATTAAACCAATGGTTGGTATCTTCCCCCTTATATTTGATAGTGATGCATGGAAAAGGCAGACAGTTACAAAATCTAGATAGAATGAGATACAGAACTACTGGGGGTTGGTTTTTTTTTGTTGTTGCGATTTCAGTTACTATGTAGCCCACGAATTTTAACATAGTAGGAGTGGAATCATTAACGATTCCTTCTGGCCTCAGAAAAAAATGTGTAAGATAAGTTATATTCTGTTCTGAAGTAGTTATTCCCTTAATAATAAAAATAGATTTATTATTTGTAAATCAGCTATATTCTGTTGCCAAACTATTGCCACATAAGGAAGTTTTAAATATTTCTAGAATACTTGATCAACTACTGCAATTGTAAATTTGAATGGATAAGGGTGACCCTTCCCACAAGATTTCTACAAATAGAAATATTTGGTCAGTCAATTAACAACAAAAAAACTGTTAAAATGTGTGTGCAACTACATATATGTATATATTATATATGTAGGATAATAATAATATATGTACAAATATATGTATAAAAAGGATAATTCGAGGCTTTATATGTGGTGCTTACCTGATTGTAATCCATTCCTACAATAATTTTATATTTGTTGGGTACTTTCATCAAATGCAATTATCACTTGAGACAGAACGGATTCTTGAATATCCGTAACAAATAGTCATTTGAATGTAATGCTAGATGTTATAACCAATTAAGTGCTTGCTAAGTGTGCAACTCATTATGATTATTTACTACTATATATGTGCTGTTCTGTAAAGCTGACTAATAGACTGTCAAAGTTTATATAAAGTTGGGGCAAACTTTTCTTGGGACTTAGAAGTTGGTTAAGAATGTCTAGAGAATGTGGAACCAACAATGCTCAGACTGTGTGCCCACATAAATATAGCTGCGAAGAAACCCCTACTTGCAAATGAGTAACATGTGACTCAGATGCAAATGGAGCTGATTAAAGAAACACAGCTTATTATTGTAAGTCAGGGTTGCTTGTTTGATAGCTGACAGGCTGCATCTGGTCCTCAAAATTAATCTATCTGGCCTGCCAGCTTTTACTTGGGAGAGATGAGGATTGGCTGGTGGGGCAGCAGGTGCTGGTTGAAAACTTGCATTTATTTGTGGTCAGATCCTTAGAGGGTTTGAGTTTGCTGTTGCTGTGTTTACATAAGAAGTGGTTGAGAGAGGTGCATCTTGCCTTTCTTTGTGAAGCCTGACATTTGAATTTGGGAGTTTCTGCTGCCACAGGCCACAAATTCCCAAACTGAAATCTATTTTTATGATGCTGTTAGGTTGAATAATGTTTGCTACATCTGTAGTAGGAAAAAAAGTACTGTTGGCTAATGGTTATTGACAGTGCTTGCATTTCACATCTATGTGTATTCAGATTCTAGAGCCAGACCAAGCTGTTAACCACATTACCTGCTTTTACAAATGTGTGAACATAGCCTTTTGCAATAAAAAGATAGGCTATGTGGAATTAGTTAATGAGAAGATTGTGATTTAGCTTTTTGGACTTGTTTCTGGTTTTTATTTCTTCATTATTACACAGCTGAGGATGTAAAGCTCGTAACTTCCATTGATAAGCATTATGTTCTACTACTTTATTAACAGAATGATTTTGCAATAAAAACTTAAGAAAATAGTTCCATCAGCAGGCGTGCCCTAAATCAGTTTCATTATTTAGGAATCGGTTTTGTGCTACCACACTTCTTTGCTCTGTACCACTTGCCTTTTTTGCTATGATTAACCTCCTCTTGTGTTTCATTATGGAGGATACTCCTTTAATCTGTGTAGCCTCTGAAAGAAGTAACTGTAGTTATCATCCATTATCGTCACAGTAATCTGTAAGCCGTTAGTGTACTTTTTTCCACGAATTCTGAGTAGTTGAGTGCATAAGGGAAATTGGGAAGATTCCTTGCCCTTGTGTTTTTGACATTACTTTAAACTTTCTTATCCTGATTGATACCTAATGTCTGTTCATCAACATTAAATGGGGTTACCCTTAAAGATAATCCTTGAAATTACTCTAGAGGACTTTAAGAATGACTTGCGCCTTTTTTTTACAATAAAAACAAGGTAAATGTCTTTGCATAGCAGGGGTTGCAGGTGAGTATTATAAAATATATAGAAATACGCTTTCTGCTGAAGTTACAACTGTCAGATCTGTAATGTAAGTCAAATCTTCAGCTCTCTAGTCCTTTATTTTGTCCCCAGTATGTTCAAAATGAGAGGTTTAGGAAGGAGCAACAAGAATTTTCATTATTTTGTTAGTGTCCTTTTTTTGCTTCTAGGTGCTGATCAAAATTGATTTAAACACAGAAACATGAAATTTAGCCACCTTTACACATGCAGCAAATGTTTTTTATTTCATTACAGTGTAGCCAAAGTTAGGTGGTTAGTTGTTTTGGAATCCAGAGAGGAAGGAGATAGTTATGTATACCTTGTGCATTTATTTCCATTTGTCAGCAGACTTTGTTTTGCTTCTTGTTTATGTAGTCTTAGTTTTCTACATTTCTCCTGTAGTCTCAACCAAGCCAAGTTTTTCATCTCTCTGTAACTGAGTTGCTTAGAAACATATTTCCATTAAGCAGAAGTGTACTTACTGATCCTTTACCAATTTTATTATTTACAGTATTAACCTACAAGGAAGACTTTAAAGTGATCCATTTTAAAAAAAAAAAAGTTACACATGGAAAGTTTTTATAAGTGCCTATAATCAATAGACAATAGGATTATAAACCGTTCACTCAGGATTTGCCTGAGGTCTGATTTCTTCTGTAAGCAGCTGTTGCTATTGTTTTTATACCTCACACCTCTTTATCATTTCAGTCACTTTCTCTGCCATCTTTTGCTTTCACTTTTCTCAGCTTCTTGAAACTAAAAATGATTTGAGTTCATTAAATTTGAAACACAGCATTTCTTATAAACCTTTAGCTAAAACTTACGGATTTATCCAGTCCCTTGTTGTCTTAATCAGGTGGCAAAGCGGCATGCAGTGGGCTTTCTACATTTGCCCTGTAAGGGCTTATTTCCTTGCCAAAAGATGTTGTGGGTTTAAAGACTTAAAATGACTTTTAATGGGTGTATTCATTGCTACCTCAAATACCTGCAGCTGTGGCACCATTCCTGCTTGTGTATCTATAAGATCAGTATTAACTTCTCTCCTGGTATTTGCTGCTGGTGGTAGATGCTATTTCAGTGCATCTGGATCAAATATTCTTCTTTTTCTTAGCAACACACGTAGTTTTCTTAACAAGTCTGTAGACTCCTCTCCCTGATTTTGATGGATGGCAATCCATATTGATCGGAATGACTTAATAGTTATTCCAGTAGGCAGCTGCTCCTTCAACATTGTTTCCCTCTTCAAGGTCAGGGATGATAGCGCTTTTATACCATCTGCCAACACTGCTGACATTGCTGTAATGTTTTTTATTCTCTGAAGTTTTTATGATGAAATTGCTGCTGGTTTTTTCAATGGTATAATTGGATGGTAAGTCGAAGTAAACTTATGTTTTCTGTATTTCCCATTTGGCTGAGCAGATCATGATCTTTGTGTAATCCAGTCTCATACAGCTGGTATGCAAACAGTTTTTCAGCAAGTCAGAAGGTAGATGCCAGAAGAACAAAGTTCTCCACTGTTGACGGCTGGACTTGATGATCTTAGAGGTCTTTCCAACCTTAATGATTCTATGGTTCTATTGCACACTGCTCATGTGCATTAGCTGTTACTACTGATCTGAAAGTCCTGCTGTGCAATGTTTTGTGCTCATGCTGTTCCTTGAGTTTTCATTATAATGATTTCCTGCTTAACTGGGGCTTCCATCTCTTTAGCTATACACAAATTCCACAAAATCTGTAGCTTGTTTTTTCTCTTTCTTGAAAGAATCCTTTTCAGGGTTCATTGAATGATTTCTCCATCAAGTTAGTGTATAAAAGCTTATGTTTTGTTTTCATCTTTGCATGTTTGTCTTCATCATGTATTTACACCCAGCCTCACAGTTGTTACTTCTTTTTCTGTGCACGGTGGTGTTGTGAGTCTAAAAACTTGCGTTTTAACATCCCTTGTGTTTTGGTACAGTCCTTTTTGCACTTGTACATCTCATCTCCAAACGATCCGCTATTTCAATCCATTTACAAGACAGAGGGAGACTCATAGAACTTGTAAAAATCCTGGTGGGGTTCTCCGAAGTGCGGAACAGAAGAGCTGGCAGCAACAATGTGCTGGGAACCTGGTGTGGCTGGGCTTCGGGTGTGTTTGTGCCCCATCCTCACTAGGGGGGGCCTCTTGCCACCCAGTTCTCCAGTCTGTGTGTTTTGGGTCTTCAGTTTTTTGGTGAAGGCTTACGTAAAGAAAATAATCGTGTTGCCTTGCGTTTCTGTGATACTTAGAGCAGACTCGTGTTTTACTCCTTAGCATTGACTTTGTCATGTAAGTGAAAGTAAGACAGATGTGAAGCTGAGGTTGAACATCAAGCTGCCACTTAGTTTTACAACCAAGCATATCATTATAATCCAGAAAAAGACTATGCGCAGGGCACAGTACAGGCAGAGTTAAAAGTGCAGATTTGTAGGTTTCTGGGTTTGTTTTTTCTATAAAATTTAAGGTATCTTAACCTGCTTCCTAATAATTTCTGCTGCAAGATAGTAATTAGCCTTTTACTGAATATTTTATTCCTTCTGCTAGCGTTTTGCCATCAGTTTGCTCTCTATGTTAACACTTGCTGTAATGCAAGCCATCATTCACCCAGATTTTGCCTGGCTAGGAGCAGAACCGTTTAGGACCCTCCCGCGCTCTATTCTTGATGCTGTGAAGAATGTGAAAACAGCTCTTGTATGTATGCCCCTTCTTGACTCCTGCGCAGACAGCTGGCTGCTGCATGACGCGAGGAGTTTGTATTCAGCGGGTGAGACCAAGTGCTGCCGGGCACATTAGATCTCTGTTGGTCTGGGGGAATGAATGAGCTTGCCATCTGGAGTGGTCAGCGCAGCCCCTTTGTCTTGGGCCCAGTGAAACCCAGCACCTGCCCACCGGATGGCAGCACTTTGTCGCAGGCCTGCTGCTGCTGGGCTGAGCAAACCCTGGTTTCTCATAGGATTTGAGGAGCAGCTAAACCTCATTATTGCCGTCTGGCTGTTTTCATCACTTTTTGAAAAAAGTGGTGGTACATTCTTCGTAGGTCAGGATATACGCTGAATTTTGTATTGTTTCTGGCTGCTTAGCAGTAACAGGTCGCTGAGGGTAGTATTGTGTTCATCGGTGGCTCGATGATTTGGAAGACTTAAAGAGTTTTCATTTTAATCCTTTTGCAGGAGCACAGCCTGTCAATAAATCTTGGGTTGGGAAAAATAATTTTTAAAGTATTTGTTTAGTTCTGGTTGATGATATCATAACAACCACCTGTCCTCTGTATCCTCCCTCATCCCATAGAACATTCTGACACATTTTGCAAACAGTTTCCTATCTCCTTCCCAACGCATCGTGCGCACAAAATGCCTTTTGTTTAGTGAGAATTGTTCCATAAGGAGCAATGGCAGATGGTAGCCATTTGGCTTTAAGGGTTACACAAGGGGAAAAAAAAAAAATAGAGGAAAGGGGAATTATAGGAACTCCGCTGGCTTTATGAATAGGAGTTGGTTATCACATTTAAAACTTCTGTTTCTTGGATAATATGAAACAGAGTCTTTCTGGAGAATGAGCTTTAGAACTTTTCTCTTCAAAAAGATCATGTTTAGGTCAGCATAGTGTTTTTTTAAAAAAAAGTAATATCCTTGTGTTCTGTATATTCTTAATTGGAAATTCTTTATTTTGTAGAATTTGGGTGCCAAGTTTTCTTCTCTAAGGTAAATGTGTATCAGTCAAAAAGGGTTAGGAAGAGGGGGCAGCACTGGCAGGCATTAAATGATCTGTATCGGAAAGGCTGTGGCCTTGAGCACTGTCTGCAGATTATTTTTTTGTTTGTTTGTTTCCTTGCTTGTGTTCACGGACTTTTTTTAAAAGGAAAGATAACTGTATAGAACAATGCAAAGGAGCTTTGTGTTATTTTAATACCTCTCCTTGAGTTAAAAATGTCTCATCTTTTATAGCCCTTTATATTGGTAAATGTTATTAAAATCTTGAGAATGTCAAGGCTGATTGGAAAGAATTTGAGATCACATGCATCAGTAATGAATTTGTGGGGTATGTTGTTTTGTACACATAATTTTCAGCCTTTCTTAATTGAGTGTATTTCCGTTCTAGTTTCACTGATTTATGTTAGTCTGGAGACTTAGTCAGTGAGGACTAAAGTTGTCTCAATCTCTCTCCGTAGTCTGACCTGAAATGTGTCCAAGATGCAAAAGGAGGCTCTTTCTACAGGGACCATTGTCCTGTGTTAGGTGAGTTGAAGATAAAGTAAATTTATCTTGATGTGTGTTAATTATACTTAGTCTAGATTTCTCTTTCCTTTTTAAATGTTATCTAAAAGGACTGTCCTTGCTAGTGAAATGTAAATGGTAGCATTTCTGTGGTAGCATTTCTATGCGTTATTGATAAATTGTAATGCTTTTCTAAATGTATTTGGTACCAGTGTGCCAAGTGGATGGCAAGGGAGCTGTTAAGTGTTGACTAAGTAATAAATTGAGTCATATGCTTGTGTACTGTATTTCTAAAGAACCAATCATAGCTGTGCATTCTTATAAGGCTGTCTTAAATACTCAGAGTTGTTCAGTGAAGTAGCATGTACATGGCTGTAAACAGGAGTCATTCGAACATCTAACTTAACCTGTTATTTTATACTAGTACTAGTAGATGTTGTGAAATCTTGGTTTTCCATATCAGCTATTGCACTGACTTATTCCTCTAGTATCTTAGCTGGGCTGTAGACATGTGCAGAGTATAGAAAATAATTGCCTGGTGTTTTGGTTTTCGAAATATGGGCAAGTTAGGATAAAGTTTATAGATTATTGGGAAAAAAATTCTTAATTATTAATGTGTATTTCCTTGACAAAACACCTGGTCATAAAACTGGACACTATGAAAATTTTGCTTTTCTTCTCGAGTTTCTTATTATGCTTCAATGCATTAAAAAACTTGGCTGATAGTACTGGCTTTTGTAAAGTGGTGGGACTTCTCTGTTTACTAGTCTTAATCTAATTCCTTTCACAAGTACTTCAAGTATGACCTGCAAGCAGTATTCTTTTATTGATAGCATTGGTGAAAAGGTAAAAACAGTAAAGGTCTGTTTTCTTTAGAAAAAAAACAGTTGTCCAAGAAGTCACTTAGCTATTTATTATCAAGTAGATGAATTGCTTGAGAGTAAAAAACCAAGGCACTCCGATCTTTGTATTTTGCTTCTGTAGTTAGAATTAATTTTGTCATTTTAGTCTGACGTGAATAAAAATAGAAGAGTAGCGATAGAGTCTTACTGGTTCTTTATTACAGAGGTAAACTTAAGTTCTTATGCATGCCCTTTATTCATTTTGGTTCTTGCTTTAGAAGTACAGATCTGTTTTCTGCGTGTAGCTTTTAGGGTGATACCATATTTGAATGCATGAATATTAATCACTAAAGATAGTAGGAGACTATTCTTGCTTCCCCTTCCACTACATTAAGTTGCTTTTAATGGATGACAGTGAACTCAGTTCATCATTCTTGCCACATTATGCTCCATCTTAGTCTTACTCTTTGTTATAACATGTCCCTTTTATTTACCTTCTGAACATAGCTCACAGATACATTCATGCTGTGAATTTAAATGTATGCTTGCATTAAAAACTAGAAAGTTATTTTTGAATCTTTGAGATATTTGAAATAGAGTGTGAATAATATTCCAGTAGGGGCCTAATTAATACGGAGTGGTATGTAGTTAGGGCAAAATACTTGGACTGATTTTGTTCAACACCACACTGGGGACCTTGATGACCTTGATGAGACAGAATACAATCCCAGACAATTTGCAGGTGACAGCAAGTTGGCAGAGGGGTGTGGTTGAGTGTAGAGCTTTATTTGGAAGAGCCTTGAGGAAGTAAAGAATTTGGTAAATGGAGACCTCATGGAGTTCAACCAGAAGTGCAGTTTTGCACTCTGGTTGAAATAAGCCTATGTACCAGGAATTCCCAGGCTGGGAATTGTGAATGCCTGAGTGAGGAACACTGCGGAGGAAGACCTAAGTGTTGCACTGAATGCCAAATCGAATGAGACAGCAGTGTGCTGTCATTGCAAATAGGGCAGATTTCATGGTGGACTATATTAGGAGGATGGTGGGCAACAGAATAGGAAAAGTTATTATCCCCCTCTTCTCAATGGTGATAAAGTTGTGTCTAGAATTCTATGTCCTGTTTGTGTCATTGTCTGTCCATCTCCTCTTCCCTCCCCCCCCAGTTTTGAGAAAATGTAGAGCGTCTGATGGTGGCCTGCTAAAGTGATTAAGAGACTTGAGAGGATGTGATTTGCAAGGAGGAGGAGCTGGACTTGTTTAGTTTGCTAAGAAGGAGGTTAAGAGGTAATCAACTAGGCACTTGAAGCGTGATTGAAAATGATGGCACCAAAATTTCAGTAGTGGCAAATGCATAAAAACAAATGGTAGTGGCCTTAAGGCCACCTTAATTGACTCAAGAGGTTCAGATCAGATATTGAAGAAATTTTCTGTTAACACCTACAGCTCTATAGTGCAGTGCTGGAAAAGTTGCTTGGAGAAGTTGTGGAACCTCAGTCCTTGAGGGCTTTCAGAACTCAGATAAGCAAAGCCACAGCTGACCTCACCTGGTTGTTAGTTCAGCTTTGTGGGGCATATCAGACCAGATGATTTCTAGAGATCTTTTCTTCCAACTAATTCTTCTATAATTCTTCGCTGTTGTATATCTCTTCCTTTCTTAGACCTCCCTGTCTCATCAGGGCTGTCTCTGGGATGTTTGCTGTCTAAGTTTTCTGTCTAGTGAGTTCCATATCAGTAGCTTTTGAAGAATTAATTGTTGACTTTGTCCTCTGCAGAAGTGGCTGTTTTCCATGTTATGTGTGTTTTGCTGTCAAGGTGAAGGGTGCAGATGGAAAATGCCGTTCCATCTGTAGGTCCTTTAAACTAAGACCAGGACAGAAAGAAGTCACTAGGTGGTTACAGAAGTCAAAGTCCGTTGAGCCATGAGTATTTATTCATGGCTGTGTTTTCTTTCTCAGCAGTTTCTTCCTCAATAGTATCAGATTCTCTTCTTCACCATTCTGTCCTCTGGAGACCTTTAGTGCTGCAGCTAGTGCTGCCAACATCTAGTGTGGTTTTCGAGCTCTGGAATTGGTTTCCCTGCAAAAAAAACATTTTTGTCTCTGTCAGGCTATTTGTTTGTACTTCCTTATTGTTATAATGCAAGGACCCTTTCTCCATTACTACCTCTTGCTTGGAAGAGGAAAAACACACACACACACCTGCTTAGAGACAGCAATATTACTAAAGGAACTCTGCTCACCCTGTCCTTTGCCACTGATGTTGCCATTGAACTCAATCTACATGACTTCTGCAGTCGTACTCTTCACTGTTCTGTGGACGGCACCAGATACCATCCTCTTGTTCTGGCAGTGAGGAGGTCCATAAGTGTGTTCTCTCATCAGTTAACACAGCTTGATGTGTATGAATGTGTGCCGTTTCCCTCTAGCTATTGAATTTTTGCTATGACATATCTATTGAAAGCAGGCATTGTCCAGGGAGAATGTTTTAATTTTAAATTTGCAGGGTTTGGGGTTTTTTTTATGTTTGTAGTCATCTCCCCACTTACAAGGTTAAAGATTTTCATCCTTGGTCATTTTGGAGGTATTCTTTTGCCAGTGTTTTCTCCACATTCACTGACCCCAATTCAAAACCACTTTCTGTGGGCCTTTTGCTTATCTTAGCCTCTGAGTGGATAGATGGCACTTTGTGTATGACTCTCTCAAAATTATGAGAGCTTTAATGTATCTAGATGACTAACACCATATGATAGCTGTTACTGTCCCAGTTAGAGCCCATAGTGGAGCCTGTCACAAGTATTTAGCATTTGCCAGTGTCATTGCTATCTGCCTTGAAAACTCAACAAGAAACACACAATTCCATAGCCAGAGGTTGAGTTCTTTTTCACCTGTTCACTCTGTTTTACCTGTTGGCCACTACAGTTGCAGAGACATCAAGTCTCAGAAATTAACTTCTGTTCTTTAAATTGTGTGGAAAATTAGTGTGGTCATGTAAACGTGTTCTTCTTACTCCATTTCAGGTGAGCAAAATGGTAACAGAAACCCTGGTGGGCTGCAAATAGGTGACCTTGTAAACATTGACCTTGATTTGGAAATTGTACAGTCTTTGCAGCATGGTCATGGAGGATGGACCGATGGCATGTTTGAAACTTTAACAACAACTGGAACAGTTTGTGGCATTGATGAGGATCATGACATTGTAGTACAATATCCAAGTGGAAACAGGTTTGTTATATAGCCTTCATCACTCATTCTCACAAACTTCCCTTGCCTTCAGTACTTGTGATCACTTGGTGCCAGAAAGTTTCTGTTCTCCTTTTGTGTCTAAGACTTCCTTGAGAATTTTTATGTTCCTTCTGCAATGTGTAATGAGGACTTACCTTTAAAGATCCTTTAGTGGGAAAAGGAAGCTTGTTGCCTTTCTCACTTGGTCAAAATTTGAGTCCAAAATAAGGAATGAGTTTCTGTACTATCTTATTTCCAAAATGTAGTGTTTTAAGCAATAATTTCTTTTTTAATTACAAAGTATCCCATGGTATCAAGAGGAATGGTAATAGCAATGCATTGCGGGCTTTCAGGAAAATGGATTAAGAGGACACGTGACAAACTTTTTATGTTGGGGATCTTGTCCAATATAGAGTGACCTTGGCATGATCTATATCTAGCATCTTATTATTCAAAGGAATGTTAGTTTATGTAAATATGGACCGAGAATGGGAAGTGTTAGGGAAGCTGTTGCCAAAACCACTCCCTGCAAGCAGTTTAGGTCTGAAGTTTGATAAGCTATATTCTTGCTAACAGGATTCAAACCCAGCTGTACAGCTGAGTCTGTGCTGATATGTCTACATGGTTTTGTGTTATCTTGCTCTTAAGTATTGAGCTTATCTTTAAAAAGCAGCTGATGAATGGAATATAATTCCAGTTGTATCTGGAGACTGACCTGTTCAGTTTGTCCAGAAAGGATTAACGGTGCATTATTCATTCAGGCTTTCCCTGAAGATACTGTTTAATATTGCAAAGTAATGCAAAACAAAGCTGTTTTCCCAGCTAACACAAGCTGAAGGGATGCAAGTGGCTTTTCTTCTGACAGTCATGGCTGCAGAGCCAGTGAGAGGAGCTGCTCTGTGTTGTGATTTCCTCCCTGACTTTGCCCTTTATGGAGATTATCTGATGCTTCTCATCTAGATCAGATAGCTGAATGAAAATCAACTCCAGACCTAATGGCACGTAAAGGAGAGATCACCATAGTATATATTAGAATATAACTCAGCATAAAAATAGCTAAATACCTCTAAACCAGTAAAGTTTATAGTACAAATTAGGATAGTTTTGGTTAAAAGTTGAGGTGTATCTAGGATATCCATTTAATTGATGAGTATTTTTATAACTGAATGTTGCAGCTTTGACCTAGAGGGGAGGGGGCAAAATTCTGTGTTTTTCCCATGTTGTTTCCTGACAGTCCAATCCTTCGTGAGACAGCTTGGCTCTTCCCCTTTTCAACCAGAGTTGTCTCCTCCTTTGCCTGGAAAAATTAACAAACTGTATAGCTGCTGCAGGACTATTATATTGCTGTCAGCTTGCTTCCCCTTAGGCAGGATATTTCTTCGTTGCTTTCACAAATGTACATCTCTGAAGATTACCATGGAAATAAATATTCAACTAATGAGCCACAGACAAGTTTATGGACAAAAAATGGTTAACAACAAATATACCATAGTATCCAATTGCAGAAAGTTTGTAGGCACACAAGCAGAATCTTGTCCAACAGATAATTTTTAAACATATATTTCACTTTGCATGTTTAAAATCTACTTTAAATGATTTATTGTCTAGGTGGACGTTTAATCCAGCTGTTCTCACCAAAGCCAATGTTGTCCGAAGTGGAGATGCTGCTCAAGGTGCAGAAGGAGGTACCTCTCAGTTTCAAGTGGGTGACCTTGTTCAAGTATGTTATGACTTGGAGCGAATCAAGCTTCTTCAGAGAGGTCATGGAGAGTGGGCTGAAGCAATGCTTCCAGTAAGTAGTTGTATGTTTGGATTCACAGAATGGTAAAACTTGTATAATATTTCTAGTTATGCTTGGTAATAATGCCTGGAGGTTGTAGGAATCAAAGTGATTTTCTTCCAAGTTAGAGAAAGTGTATTTCATCAAATACTTGCTCAGATGTAGTAATCTTCTTAGCCTGATGAAACTTAGCTAAAGATATTAGCAACTGTACTATTAAACAACAGACTTCACAAAATTTGTGATTTATTGTAAAATATTCAGATTTCTAAATATTTTTAGTATTATTTGCATTTGATGTTTTCTTTAATGCAGACTTTGGGTAAAGTTGGTCGGGTCCAGCAGATCTATTCAGACAGCGACTTAAAGGTAGAGGTTTGTGGGACATCTTGGACATATAATCCAGCAGCTGTCTCGAAGGTGGCATCAGCAGGATCTGCTATAAGTAATGCATCTGGTGGTAAGTTTGAAGAATAACCAGTAATGTATGTATGGCAAGTATTTGTGTTAGTTAAAAAATGGTTAATAAGTACTAGTACATAGCTTGTATGCAAGGTTAATAATACTCAAGCTTGGGGCTTGGCTAATTGATGTTACACCTTTGAGAAAGATACAAGAAAAAGCTTGCAGTTGGTATGGAGATGTTGGTGATTGCTATCTTGATAAGGTGTAATACCACCCAAATCTAATTCGGGTTTCTGTTTGGCCACAGTGCAGGTATGTATTTGGATGTCTGCTCTGAGGACTTTAAAATTTAAATTATTTTAAGGGACATTAGATTAGAATAGGGACTAAGGCAGGAAGAGTGTGTCACTGGCTGGTATCTGTTGTAAACGGTTACTCAGGATAATATTCTTCCCTTAAAAGTTCTGTCTTAAAATCTAGTCAGACATCCTTTGACTAATTACAGTGGAATTTCTTTTTTTTGTGTCTATGTAATCACATTCCACATTTCAAACCTGCTCTCATTCATCTAATAACAAGGCAGAAAGACTATCCAATGTGTTTTATTTTCTGTTGGCTGTTTCACTAGAATTTTTTTTCCTTTTTTTTGGTTTATAGCTAGTTGTTTTTTCCTCTTCACATGTTTTCGTTAATGCCAAGAAACCTTTCTGCATAGTTTCCTAGACTTTTTCCTAGGGAGGCATAGATACAGTGAGTTTTCTTCAATAAAGACAAAGTCACAGTGGTCATAAAATTAGCTAGAAGAGTAATAGGACTTAGTGCTTCAAATCACAGAGGGCAGGATATATACCCTAAGTTAAGCTAGAAGACTAGACCTGTTATATTGATATGTAAATTTATGTTTTTACCTTGTTCCTACCTTTCTATATTTTATGGTAGACAAGCTGTTTGTGGTTCAATCAACTTTGTTTTGAAATGTCTGATGCGACAGTCTCAACTGTCTAAAGGGTATTGGAGTGCAGCACTTACTCAGAACTGAATAATAACTTACAGCTGCCATTTTATGGTGGTTTGTGTATTACTATATATATGCCTTTAGAAACATGACAGGTTTAACTGTTATTTTTCTGGTTTTGTGTGATTAGAATTGTAATCTTAATTGTCATTTGTTTAATAATTATAGAGAGATTGTCCCAGCTATTAAAGAAATTATTTGAAACCCAAGAATCTGGAGATCTCAATGAAGAATTGGTTAAAGCTGCTGCCAATGGAGATGTTGCTAAAGTGGAAGATTTGCTAAAGAGACCAGATGTAGATGTGAGTGTTCTGTTTTGGGAGGACCTTGTTCTGGGGACCTGTAATACTAAAGGAAGTGAAGCTGTCCTAGATACTTCTTGCCAGTCAGTAGTGTGTCTGCATAGAAGTAGTACAGCCGGTTCCAGTGTCTCTTCTCCCATTTGTTGTCCTATGAAATGTGTTGAGGGTGTGTGAAAATAGTGCTTTACGCCCTTTTTCGCCAGGCAGGTTTTGTGTTCTATTGTCTGCCATGAATTAAAAAACCTTCCAGCCTCTGTTTGCCAGAGTCAGGGTAGAGAACCAAATACTCACAGTTACTGAAGAGTCTTCAACTGATTTTGTTTCAAGGGGAATAGAAGGAAGGAGGGTAGATCTTGGGGATTTTTTTTGCTGCTGTTGTGTTGTGGGTTTTGTTTTGTTTTTTTTTTTTTAACTCATGAGGTAGGTCTAATCTGTTCTCTGTCAGATTCCTTATGCCAACTTGTCTAATCAACTAGTACTGAAAAGTCTAAAAGAAAATGCCTAAGAATTACAGGGCTTGGTTCAGGGAACATTTTAAAATCACTGTCAGATGTTTTTCTCACTACACCGGTAGCAATTCTTGCAGATAAGCGACTAAACTTCTTCAGTTCTGAGGACTAATTTGTAGCTGAAGATTATACAAAACATGGTATCTTGTTCAGACTGATGCCTGTTGTTGCCATAAATTAGAAAATCAAGTTAAATATACGGTAGAGCAGAGGACTGGTATCATTCTGAGACCTGTTCTCAAAATCTTGCCTTTACAGCAGCCCAAAGATGAACGTTTTTAATGCAACTGTCATTAAGGTCTTAATGTTTGAAATAAATCCATTTCTGGCTTCTTTCCTTCAATCTAGCTAATGCTATGGAAATGAAACAGAGAAGACTTAGGAGGTCATCTGTATGTGCTAGAAAGGCAGCTGTCTAAAAATTGTTCATTTGATATTTTCATATGTGTGCTGTTGCTTTAAGTTTTTTAATACACTTGCATGTATGCTGCAAAAGTCTCTCATAGGTACGTATATATCTTGCAACTCATCTCGAAGTATTGATATGCTTCCAGGTGAATGGACAATGTGCTGGACACACAGCTATGCAAGCTGCTAGTCAGAATGGCCATGTCGACATTTTGAAGTTGCTTCTGAAGCAGAATGTGGATGTAGAAGCAGAGGTAACCTAAATATTTCAAAATACACTTTGTGTCTCTAAGTTTTAAACTTTGCTGCATATAGAAATAACAATTTTATTGGTGTTGCCTTTTTAAATGTCAGAGCGAGTGAAAAACTGCTTTTCTTACTGTGATTATGTTCCCAAAGTAGCCTCCTACTAACAATATCACAAAGGGTCAATATCTAATTCTTTAGCACCTCTAATTAAGTTAAATACAATGCTAATATAATAAAGCCGTGTAAGCTAGTATGTGATTGTAGTGGAGGAAGCCCCTTCTTTATTTCCTTTATTCATTTCAACAGTAGAATGCAATAGGCTAGCATGCTGCCTGTGGCATTCAGAGAAAAAAATGTTGTCAGATGCTAAATCTCCAGATACTTGCCATGCTTCTTGTATACAGTGTTCAGCTGGGAGACAGTTCTCCATTCTTAACTAAAGCGAATTTCAGCAGAAAGTGGTAACAATATCTTTGGGTAGGAAATGCCAACTCTGCTTCGTTTTTCAAGTTTGGGTTGTTTTTTTTTTATCTTCATCCAAAATGGAAGGATTTCTTTTGTTTAGGTTTTTTAGATAATTTTCTCACAAACAATACTTCTATCAGCATACTGTGATATTTGCATTTTGAATTTATTTTGCCTCATTTACTTACACAGAATGCAGTGATATTGCAGCCTTTGCTCATTTTGTGAAGCACAAGAAGGATTTGTCAATTTTCTCTTATTAAGAATATAAATTAAAGCCTAACGGAATGCTTAGATGTTAATAGTGTGCCCAGTCATTTTTTGCCTAACGGAAAAATAACTTTACATGCTTGGGCATTTAGAGTTATATTGTATTTGATATACAGAATTTACAATATGTTAAAACATTAAGGAAGCAATGATGTAATTCTTGGAACTAAAGTTATTTTTATATTCCACAGATACACCATTACTTTATAAAGGTTTTCTGCTAAACTGTAAGGATGGCTTAGATTTGATGCAGTACATACTTACTGTGGTCTGATTTCTGTGAAGTAGCTTCATTTTAGAAGTAGTGCTTTCACTGCAGTACGTAGCATATACTGTTACAAACTAGACTAAGCTGCTTTTCATCTGTACTGTGGGATCAAAGCTGCTGTGTTAATCAAGTGGCAGACTGATGCTTTCTTCTCTGGTATAAGGAAGGGTTAGAAGCATTAGAGAGGGAAGTAGAAGCACTGCTTAAACAGCTTCAAGATAATACATCTGGTAATCTGCTAGCAGTAGAACTGTTCATGTTTGCTCAGGCTTCAGAAGTATTGTAACACTAGCATTAAAAAAAAAATCAGGGATTTTATTTGAATTTTCAAACATTTTTCATGTAACTTTGGGTTGCTTAAGTGAAGACGGTAGTCCTACTTAATTACATAACTGCATTAATTATAATTAATATCTATTATAATTGCTATATAATGATTAGATTAATGATTATATGTTTCAGGCTTTTAAAAATGTCAGCTGCCTATAAATTAGTGATGTAAAGACCCAGCAGAGCCATCCCATTAAGCAGAGAGCAAAAATTTAGTCTGTTTACTTCGCTGTTGCGGTCTGTGGCGTGGAAGCAATTGATAAAAATCCTTACTTTGCCTGCTTTATAGCTAAGTTGGATATATTTACGCTTACAGTCACTGCTGCGGAGTATATATACATTCATGATAATATTTTCTGGGGATGCCGTCATATTGTTTCCTCTGTGCTTATGTCTCTGACAGCTTAATGTACAGTACAAGTGGCCTCTGTTTAGTCAGAAAACGATTTGTTATTGACAGCTCAAAAAGCTTGATGTAGATATTACATAGTAAATATACATAGCCTTCTAGTCTGCAGAAATTAATGGCTATCAGTTACTATATTTTCAGTACTGACAGTATTATATTGTTGGCATGTATAGAAATATAGTGCTTTTAATATTTACATTTATAACTAAATGTAAGTCTTAGGACACATGCTAAATTGGTTGCTAGCTTTTTCTAGGTATATTAATATGCTATTGTGTAGAAACTACACAGTGGGATTTAGCTCCTGAGATTATTTGTTTTGATGGTGAGCGAAAAAGACATGCACATTCTCGGACCTCTACTCATTAAAGCAGGAATTCTATACATCAAGATTTTATAAAATCAGGGGTTTGTGTCTCAAAATTGGAATATGTTAAAACTGTAAAATATTTAATATATTATATAGGTTTTCATCAGTAAGTGTCTCAGTGTACTTTGCAGACTGCAAATATGAAAAGACAAATAACCACATACCTGTGAAACAAAGTGCTCTGTAAGTATAGATGTTGTAGCAGTTTGACACTACTGTCGCACTCTTGATAAGTTTCGCCTCATAATGATCTTTATAACCAGATGAGAAATACAGAGAAGTTCCCCTTTCTGATCCTTTCCCCTTCCAAATGGGCAAGCTTTGGCTTCTTTTGACTGTGTGTGTTAGATGAGCCTGAGAAGGAATCCTGCTATCCTAAAAGCCAATTTCATAGCATGAGTTGATTTGGAAGGCATAAATATATCTTATTTTCAGAAGCTATTGAAACTGCTGTTTAATGCACTGACCGTCTTGAAAATTGTATTCATATTTCCAAAAAGACATATTTGATAATTAGCAGATAAGTCTCCTTACATCATTTTTTTAAATGCTGTAAATAGTCTCATTGTTATCTTGTAATTGTGCAAATACAATTTATTCTAAGAACTATTAAGTTTTGCATTGATGTAAAATGTATTAGAAATGTTGCACATAATAAAAATAACTTTTGAAAGACATTGCTGAAGGGGAAGCAAATTGATAAGAGAAACTAAGCTTACCTAAGAGGAGGCATCTAGTGCACCCTTGATCAGTCATGATTTTTTCTGCCTTAGTTTTCAGTATTTCTCTATTGTCAAAATTAAGTCCTATAAATACATAGCAATGTTCCACTGTGCACAAGAATTTAGTTAGAAACTGGCTTATGGAAGTTATTATTTCATTGAAATCTGTTATATACCTCCCATTTTACTTTTAGCTTTTGTATACTGTCATTAATGTTGAAATCACTTGATTAATATTTGAAAATATTTCATGTAGTACGGTCCACTCTTATGGATGTTAAAATAACCCAAAGTGACAAATTTATGACTTTCATACCCTAATTCTCAGTTTGGATGAAATTGAAACAAACTGAATTTAATCAGAGCTTTAATGCTGTGAATCATCATTATAGAATCAGAACTTCTAATTAATTTCAGCATCAATCCAAAATTTCCTTTGGAAAAGGTTTATTAACTGAAAATTAAGACACATATAATGAAACCTAATAAATATTAGCTTAATTATATGAATAAGGCAATTCTCTTATACCATGATTTGGAATCTGTAACGCTTCCTGGGTTACAGGAATGGTTATCCTGGGTTACTGAGTGTAACGTCGTTTAGGGGTTGGGTTTTGTTTGTTGGGGTTTTTTTGTTTGCTTGTTTTTCCACAGTGGTTGTTTTGTAGTAGAAACCCAAATGAATCTATTCGAGTTTCTGATGAACACATCACACACAAATTCAGGGCTATGGTTGTATATGGTATGGAATATCATATGCCATAGAATATGTATGTTTATATACAGACAGACTCTTCATCCTCTATTGCTGTGGTTTGAGCAATAGTTTAAAACAATCAGGTATTTGAATGGTAAAATTTTTCTTTCTCTTTAAAGCAATCCAATATGTACAATTGTTCAGTTTAAATTAATCATATTGTTTAATTGCAAAGAATGTGGAATAGAGTGGGTCAAATTAATGTTTCTACTTTAGGACAAAGATGGAGACAGGGCTGTCCATCACGCAGCCTTCGGTGATGAGGGTGCCGTGATAGAGGTTTTGCACCGAGGCAGTGCAGATTTGAATGCTCGCAACAAACGCAGGCAGACTCCACTTCATATTGCTGTCAACAAAGGTCATCTGCAAGTTGTGAAGACTTTACTGGACTTTGGCTGCCATCCTAGTCTCCAGGTAAAGTAGATATTAATGTAGATTAACTTTTTAGCTACTGAATTTTATGATCTGCTGTACATAGATGCTGTGTGTAGGTGACAGAAGAACAATGAAAAACAGAATTGAAAAGAATAGGCTTTGTGAAGTTACCTGTCGCAGCCTCTACCTGAGCATGTGAACAACTGTAATAAAAATGCTATTAAATCGGCTTGTTTTCTTGACAGCTAGATAGGCACCCGATTTATTCTAGCCAGTTGATGTTAATTGGTATTTTCACAAACTGTAGTTATCTGTAATTGTTAACTTTCTCTCCAGATTAATTCCTCCTCTGTCAAATTCACAGCTGTGTGCTCCTGCAAGGCACAGCTTTGCATTTTTTGGCTGATGATACTGTGGAGTGTTTCATTAAAAGAAACCTTTTTTCAGCATTGACCTATCATTGGCAGAACTATTTAGCCAGATTCTCTTTTAAAAATATTCAGCCTTTTATCTAAAAAGCCCTCATGCATAGGGCCTCCAGTACCATGATTTCTCAGGGAGTTTTATCTATAAAGAATGTGGCGGAAGCTGTGACATATGAGTTCAACCTCCTGTTGAGAAGGTAGAAACCTGCTATCAAATAAGCAGGCATCCATATTCTGCATGAGCTAAATGCAGCCACATGTAGTGCATTAGTAAAACAAATCAGAATGGGTAAGTTTGAAGAGGTTTGCAACGGAAAGAAAAAGCTGTAACGTCCTGGGCAAATCAAGATATGCAGTAATAACGCATTTACCTCCTTGTTTTGCCATATCAGTGATTTTCCTGAAGCTGTATATCCCCATAAAAAAAGATGAGCAAACTTTCTTGAAGTTAGTGAATGTAGTAATAGTTTAGTTATCAGCTTCCACCTGGCTTTATAGGTACTGTCTTGATTTTGCCAAGGTTGAGCTGTTAGCCAGCTAACATCCATCCAGACCCTGTTTAGTGTTTGTTGAACAGTAGATGTAATAAGCAGTCTGGTATGTTGAACCCAATAAAGCGTGACTGTATATCATATAATGATGTATGATATATAGGTAGCCAATGGATATGTCTGACTTTAAATTATAGAATTCTGTCTGGATTTAAAAGTTCAGTAGAATGGTGCTATGAAACTCCATCTGAAAAATATAATTGTCATTGAAAATAATGAACTTTCAGATCCTGCATGTGTGCTGAGGAGCTCCGATGTGCAAATGTGAGTAGGCAATTGATTTGGTGGATGAGAGCACAGGGAAGGCAGACTGAGGCATGACTGGAATTTAACTGGCCAGCACTGTACTACTCAAGCCAATTCACTGTGTAAACAGAAGCATGTTAGTCTGTAAACAGCAAATTCAGGAAATATGATCAATTAAACCAAATAAAAGCTACATAATTTAATTTTGGCAAACTGGTTCACACTGGTTCAAGTGTTACCATATTTTGGCACTTTTTGTCTGGCAGTTTTTGATTCTCACTGTAAAGATTGTACAGATTTGTTTTTGTATTAGTGTATTGCTAAAATGTTCAGTTCCTCTGTTAGTTTGCAGTTGAGTCAATGTCAGTGACAAAAGACTTCCTGACTTACATGGTGTCAGAATTTTACTGGAAGTATGAATCTAGAGAGTTTGCCTATATAGCAGCAAATAAGCTTAAATGGATGTGTTTTCTCACTGTTAATCTAGGGCGTTCCTTTTCAGTCCAGCCATTTGGGTCCTTGTATAAGTAATGTACAAAATGCTTCTAGGAATAAAAAGTATTTTTCCCTTATTTGGGATATTTGAAAAATGATACGTCAAGCTAAAAATATACCTTCTTTGCCTGTTCAATTATGCACTGAAATATTTTCATGTACCTTCTGTAATGTAACCTGGTATTAGCCATAACAAGTTTAAAAGCTTAATATGGCTTATGACATTGGCCTTTGCTTCATGGAAAATGATCTGCTTCAGTTAAAACAACAGATGTGCCTAAGTTTATTTCTTGCACTGCATTTTATTTTGATTTGCTTATGCTTTTATTTCACACTATCGTCTTGGTATTGTCCTTTACATGGTTTAATTGCTGGCTCAATCTCAGCCTTCATCACTTAAAATTCCCTGTCTTCCCCCTGCCTGGCTGGTCTCCTCTCTGTTGCGTTAATTTTTGTTGCTGTCCTCCTATTACTCACAAATTGTAACTTAGGCATCAGCTCCATCTGGATACGAGGCATAGAGAAGTTGATGTCTACACCAGTGTCTTCAGTACTATCAGATGCAAGGCATGCTTGAGTTCTGGTAGTAGTGTAGTCATGGAAGACTGGAGCCCTGGGTGGGATAACTCACTGAAGGGCTTTGCAAAACCCAGAGCAAGATCAGAAAGTAGCTTGCTCTGAACTCTGCAGTATAGCAACGCTACGAGGTTTGAAGAGCTGTTTTGTGTTTGTGTTTTTCTTGTGATATTTAAGCATCTTTTTTCTTTAATGTGGATGCATGTAAAAACTGATATAAGCTGTTTCTGGTTTTAGGATTCTGAAGGTGACACTCCACTTCATGATGCAATAAGTAAAAAGCGTGATGACATCCTTGCTGTATTGTTAGAAGCTGGAGCGGATGTTACTATCACCAACAACAATGGGTTTAATGCCCTTCACCATGCTGCACTAAGAGGAAACCCTAGGTAAAAATTTGTTTTTAAAGATTATTTTATCCTTTGCAGAAGGAAAACAAGTGCCTGGGAGGGTAGAATTACAGTATTCTTTCAAAAGATCCTTAAACCTGCATGCAATTATTTCTTAAATTTTGATGTTGCTTAGGTATGCATCTTTCTAATGCTTGGGAAGCCGTTATTAGAATGAAACTACTAGCCTGCTCAGTTTAATGCTGTGTTCAGGTAACCCCAGATCCCTGGGAAATATGTGGCAGCTGTAGAATTTTGCCAATAAACATTTTGGTAAGTAAGTTATTAGATAAGATCTTAAGATAGGATTTGTAAAAATGTTTCCCCCCTCTCGGGTATTAGAATTGGAAAAGAGATTTGAGTTTTTAAGAAATACGTATTTGTGAATAATTATTAAAGATACCATGCAGTTATAAAGTGATCTTAGGATTGTTGCATTAAATTGTATTTGTTGGTATAAGAAACATTTGTTTTCTTAAAGGTATGTATACAAGCAATTTCTTATTTCAGCTTTTATATAGCAGCTTATCTGAAAAAGTTAGTTTTAAGGCATAATTTTTTTGTGCTAGCTGCATACTGTACATCTACATTCAATCTTCAGTTAAGATAGCTTTCAAAAACTATTTTGCATAGATAGAACTTAATGGAAAACTTGCTGCGTTGCTGGTTGCTTATTATCTTGTGGATAAATGGTATTCAGAGCTGTCCGTCTAGCAAGACTTCAATATGTTAATAGTGTGGTGGAGAATTTGGTGTAGTTTACATGAAATAAGAAGTGTGTGTGTTACTTAACTTTACTAAATTTGCTACTTTTCAGCTGAGTGAAATTGGACAAATAAGACTGTATATTAATGTATGGGAATAAAATCTGGTTTAGTCTGAGAACATAGCTATTAAGGCTGATAGTTAAAAAGTAAACATAAGCATTTATATATGTATATGGAATAGAATCACTTCACAATGTAAAAGTAGTGGCTGGAAGTGTTGATAGGAACAATAAATGTGTTAGTTTTCTACAGTGCTCATAAAAGGTCTATAAGAGAACATGTCAAGGACCCAGTGAAGGGAGCTTATTTTTGGCATTCAGGAGACAATTCTTTCAAGTCTGACTCAGTAACTTACTTAATGTGAATTCTCCACATTTACATAACAGCATTAGCCAGGAGTACTGTTCCCTGTCTCCCGTTACCTAGATGGGGTATTTTTTGTTAGTTTTTTGTTCTGCAATGCTTTCCTTAGGCTCTTGTGAGATGCAGGGAAAGTGCGTGGGGAAAAAAAAGCTCTTCATGGGGATGCTGAAGATTTTTCTGTGGGTGAATGTTTTAGGAGCTGCAGGCTTTTTCTTTGATGGGGGGATCCAAATTGTAGGTCAGATTGGATCAGTTTGACAGTTAGTAGAATGTGAGGCATAGTGCAGCTTTTCCCAGAGTCTTCTCTCCTTTACGAAAGCTTTTACTAGGAGAATTGGAAAATATTTCCAGTATTAGTGATTTGAACCCCATGTAGGTCCCCCCCATACATGGGTTTTCACTTGTATCTAAAACAGGTATCTAAAGCTGTTAGATGTCCACTTTTTTGTTTGCAGTTATATTTGAGCACTTCTGAAGCATGTAAAAAGAGAGAATCTTGTTTCCATCACAGAAGTAGTAGTTTTATTTGGCCACAGCATTAGATATTTTACACATCAACCTGGGAAGAAAACAATGAAAATAAAACCAGAAGAAATCTGTTTTGAAATTTTTTTTAATTTTGTTTTTGTCCTGGCCAAAAAAAAATCACTATAATAACTTGATCAATTTAGGAGTTAAGTTTTATTTTCTTTAAGATTTTAGTGATGGTCATTTATGTCATTGTTGATTCTGTAGTTCTACCACTGGCCTCTTTCTGAATGAAACCAAAGGTATTATATTTGCCACTTTGTTTTTCTAATCTGATAAAGAACAATGGATATTACTACTGTTAAATGCACTAAGGACCAGCTATTTAAAACACTGTTAAAAATAACCACCTGAACTTTAGCTTGTAGCTGGCATGGGTCACAAGCAGTACGTAATATATTCTGCTTGAAACCTTACTTAAGGACCTATCTTTCCTAATCTAAGCTTTCCTGCTCCACCTAAACTGGAGTTTTTGTGGCCTCAGACTGTGGTGCCTTATATGGAATACAGTGCACTAAATTCTCCTTAAGGTCAAATATATAAAGAAATGTTATTTTATAAAAGTTAAACATATATTCATATATGTATGTAAGTGTGTATGCATGTATGTGTATATATATCTACACTTACAAAAATAAAATACTTACTGTGTATGTAAGTATTGTTAAAGTCCACATCCATGTTCCTAGTTACTGATTATAAAATAAACGCATGTGTTAAGTGCATGGATACCACAATAAAGTGAACTAGATTTCGATACAATTTTTTATAGTTGGTGTCAAACAAGTATTTGGAACCAATTTAATTTTCAGTGCAAAACCTATTCTGACCTTTACTAACAGCAGGGAGATAAATTTCCATGAAAAAAAACCCCACACAAACTGTGCTGAGGAGAACATTTGGAAGTTTTTAATTTTTTCATATGAAAATTAATATTTATTCTTTTTTAAACATTTGAATATTAGATAAATATTATAAGAAAGCAATTTATGTCAAATAGCTTAGATATTTCTCAGCACTGAATCTTCCATGACAGTTTGGCAGTGTTTTCCAGAAGTCAGGGTATACTGTGTTTTGGAGAGCATCCTATTATTAGTGGATTATATCTCCTTTTAATAATTTGCTCCTGTTCATACCTTGTGAATTGGTACAGAAACAGAACTCTTGGTTTTCGTGCTAATGTGTAATGTTGAAATGTAGATTGGACGCTACTCAGTTTATGTTGTAGATGGCTTTAAACTTGTGCATGGGGGAAAGAGCTAAAAAGAAATTTGAAATTAAGTGTGGGGAAGTAAAGGTTTTGTTTAATACATGGCTTCTTGTTTATGATTTTTAACTGAGCCAGTCATATTAAAAGTGCATTTATTTTGGACTTTTTTCAAAGTGCTGTGAACCTCAAAGCTTGGCAGACTGCCTTTTCAGTGTTAATGAGATTTTTCAGACAGAAAAAAGGAAAGTAAAATGTGAAAATACTGTACAGATTGGTTGTTTTTTCCATGTTATCAACTCTTGGTGGTGTTTGATCTATTCACATACCTGTGACTTCAGATTTTTGAGCTGAAGAAATGACTGAAGTGTAGGCGTATTTTATATCCGTTGCCCCAGTTAGTTTTAGATTTGCATTGTATCTTGTCAAGAGAGCTTTATTCACACTGCAGCTAGCATCTTAAATAGAGGCTGCTTTGAGAGCTGACCTGACTTTGCACGTGCCTACGACTAGTTCTTCAGAGCAATAAATTCTGCTGGGCTTTAAATAAAAAAAATAAAATAGTAGGGTAAGATGCAGATTTCATATATTGCTGTCCAATAGCAAGGAGTAAGTCATCTTTGTGTTCATAAACTAGCAAGTAGGAGATTGTGGTTTAAAATGGAATTATACTTTTTCCCCATGCTTGTCTTATTTAGTAGATCTCTCCTTGTTTTTAGACTTGCAGATGGTTTAGAACTGGTTGGCAGTGGAATTTTTAACTGTTTTTAGCAATATATTTGAGAGGTGGGGTTTCTCACCTGTACTTAGTGTTAATCAGTGTTTCAGGGACTTTTGTGCTGTATTGTTGTGGAGGTCTTAACAGAGAAAAGTTGTGAGGTAATCAGAGTTGTACAGTTATTTTTTAAACCAGTAAAAGGATTTTTTGCTTTCATATTTGCAGTTCCGACAGTAAGTATAGGTTGAAGCTTAGTTGAAGCCTAGTGCAAAAAAAAGCATGCTCCTAAAAACCATTATTAAAGTATTATGTCAGAAAATGCTTTGAAAGAAGACTTGTTCAAGTTGATTTGGAGAAAGAATATAATCTCCATGAGCAGACCTATAATTAGATGGCAGATCAGTCTGTAGCTGTTGAGGTCAGTGACAAACTTATTATCTTTAAATAGTAAATAATATACCTAGCATGTGCAAGATAGCAAATACAGTTCCTACCCTGTGGAGTTTCCTCCCTTGTGCAATTAAAAACAAAAAAAAGGGGGGGGGGGGCGGGGGGAGCCCAGG
>JAVKLA010000027.1:2293292-2423092 GCA_034782735.1 Sagittarius serpentarius
CCCCCCCCCCCCCCCCCCCCCCCCCCCCCCCCCCCCCAGCACAGGAAGAGAGGTGCCCAGAAAGTAGACTTTCCCTTCATAGCCAATACTGTTCATGATTGCTTCCTTTAGATCAGGCTTTTTGGTCAGTTCTGTTAAAGGGCAGCGTACTTGAGGAAAAATACAAGAGACAGTAAATCACTGGAAAATGTGTTTATTTCACTGTTTACCTGTTGACTTTATAAATGTTGTAAGAGATCAGTTTTCACTGAATGTGGACAGAATATTGAACACCAGTATGTTTATTTACAAATAAAACCTTGAAATTTTGAAATACAGAATTTGCTACACTCCTTGTTACCTTCCATTTCAAGGTGCCTAGAATAATTGAACTCAACTTCAGAGAGGACTGCATACTACTCTTGAGCAGACTTAATGTCCAGTTTTAAAAATATGAGAAATCCTGTAGTGATCAATGCATAGCTACAGCTGGTTGAAGGGGACCAAATCCATTGAAGAGGTGATTTGGTTCCATTTTACCAGCTTTAGCAAAGCATTGGAGTGCACGAAGGTTATAATTCAGTAACACATTTTTAAGTACCTGAACAGTTCAAAAAGAACATGTGGCTTTCTTCTGTAATACACGTTTTGTTTCTAGTCAATGCAAATTTAAATTCCTTCAGTAATTTGGAAATGGCAAAATGGAAAGCTGTATACCAGCAAGGCCTGTACAGCATCCAGGTTTGTTCCTTACTCGAGTATTTCCTTGAGGCTCTTTGGATAAGTCTCAAATCAAATTACAGTTACAGTTTTAACTTTTTACTGTCTGCAATAATGAAATTCTACAGTAGTGACCAGAAACTGTAGTCTTACAATTTCTATTCACGTAGAGAGAGCTCCCTTGCCTCTTCATGTTAAAATTCACAGGGAAAGAAGGTTTTGGTTTCCCCCCACCCTCCCCCCATTCATTTTTTGGCAGGTTCCCTGTTGCAGCTGCCTTAATGCTGTAGTTGGTTAGCAAAAGTATAAATGTCAAGTGCTTTCAATTCCATTTCTATATCTCTGGTTAGTATTAACTTTTTAGGAATGATTATATAATACAGCAGGATAGATTATTTTTTTTGTATACCCTGATAGTATATGTAAAAACATTTAATGCCAGAAAAATACAGCTTTTAAAGAATTATCTGGGGTTGCACCTGATTTCTTCTAAATTAAGGTCTTTAATACATTTGTGCACACTCGCGTAGCTTTTTTTATGTTGTACGCTGGATTCTTTCTGAGCTTTGACTGCAGTGGGAAGTAGGGGGCAACCTTAGTTCAAACCATTCACTGGTAATGAGTATGTCAAGTATAGTTCTACATCTGTTTGTTGCATAGTTTGGTGCTGGTGAGAAGATTTATGTAAATACATTCCCAACACCATGTATCCTAATAGAAACATAGCAGGTGTGTCACTTGGACTTAAGCATTAAGATGGCTATAAAATTAGTTTCTATTTTTACCAGTTATACAGGAACTGTTTTACAGATACAGCTGCTCAAGTGCGCTTTTGGATGGCAATACAGTTTCATGTACTGGCCATATCGGGACAAAAAACGGCGGTGGAAAAAAAGCCGTGTAGCATTTGATAATGTCAGCATCTGTTATCCCTGTCAGTCACACAGTTGAAATGTTTGAGTTGCAACTGTGTCAGCAGATGCCCAAAGTTCAACGTGTGCTCAGTTAAAATTGAACAGCTGATCTAAGTGATGGATGTGACATTTTGGAGTGACTGGATATGTATTCTTAGAGATATGCCAACATGAACTAGCAGGAAGCAATGTCAACATATAATTTTAACTTTTGTATCACTCTGAACTGTCACTTTGTTTCGGAATAGCATTGCAATGTTATACAAAGAAGACAAGAAAGAACACAACATGATGAATTGTTACCAAAATCCTTTCAAAATAAATTTAAGCTGTTAAAAAGTTGGTGGCATTATATAGTGGAAGCCAACTCTCAGTTGGTGTGAGGACAGGAATTCTTCAGGAAAAGTAAATGCTTAGCAATTAACCACTCTGTAAAGCTATTGGTAATACCAAATTGCTTCTGTGAGCATGATCAAGTTCAGTAGCATTGCTCCATTTAGAAAAGCTACGATGATTTGATTTGTTTCCTGCTGTAAACCAGGTTTCAGTTTAGATATTAAAATACTGTAGTCTTCATGCAAAAATATCTGATCATAAGAGAATTAACTTTAAAACAAAATAATAATATTTTTCTTAAGAAAATGGTTCTGATAAGCTAATGTTTCTTCTTGTTTATATGTTATTCTGTAGTTTCAGGTAATAAAAATAGGCTATGTACAGTATTAGCTATTTGAGAATTATGTAAGTATTTAAAAATAAGATTCTCAGTCTAAAAATCATGCATTGCCTTTTTTTATTTTTTCTTGGGTTTTTTCTCCCAGACGTTTTAGTAAGCACAGGGGTACAGTTAGAATCTTTAATCTGGGCCAAAAGTGCCTACTTATCATGGTCATATCCTATTAAATAACTGCTTTTAGAAGGTTCCTGTCATGAATAGGAATGGCCAGGAGGTCTTTACTCATATTTTACCTTGTTCCTGAATTTAATGTTGAGTGTCTTTATTTAGGGATGGTATGCCCTGGTATATTTTAATTAATACTGCTTTTAGAACTTGAAACTGTTGCAGGACTATTTCTTACACAGTTCTTACAATTTTCTGGGTGCTACAAAGTCATATGCTCCTGGCGAATTTTCTTAAATTTAGATTTAAAATAAATTCACCTTATTTGAAAATAGTATTTAAGATAACTCACCTTTCAGGTTGTAGCTGTCATTTGTGTTTTCATTTAGAAATCTGTCAATAGCTTTATTCCGCTGACTAGCAACTGTGGTCTAGAAATCTCTGTATTGTCACTTTCTGTGCATAAACCTGACACTGCACTTTGTGTTGAAGAGCTCAGTGAGCATAATAAGTGCTGATTTGGAGAAAATTCTACCTTAAGTCTCATTAAATTGCAGAAGTTATCATACTCAATTATTTTGGCTATCCTTTACTCTAAATCACAGCCTTAATTTCTTAGGTTTTTCTACTTGTGTCTGAGTTGCAACCTGTAGGTTAAATATTCTGTGGTAGATGTAAATTTAAATACTACCATCTGAAGTACACAGAACTGGCTGTGATTAATAGAACAATGGCTTGTTTTTAATGAGATACGTTTTGATAATCAGGCTTTTAAGATTAGTTTAGGAGCTATTAAGTGAGGAGTACTGGTAATGATAAATTTTGCAGCTATGCTGCAGTTTTAGTTGGTGCATTTCAAGGGTTCATTTCCAGCCTTGTTTTGAATTCTTTGTTTACAACTAATGTTCTGCTTATCAGCTGTGAACAATTCTTTCTACCCACTTTTATAGTCAGTTAATTTAATGTTTTGTGATTTGTTACTAACAAGTATGAGTTATTTTGGCAATACCAGCTGACCCTTAGCAAGCTAATTTGTCACATGAATGTCATTCAAACAAGAGGGAAACCTGTTTCTTCCAACAGCTGTTTAGTTTCCTTTTACTGGTCGTTCCGTGCCTGCCAAAAATACATACTTCTTTACATTCCATAGCATTGTATGTTCATATGGGTACATAAAGAAGTATGTACTCTGAGCAGGTACACAGAGTTGCTCAGCTACCTGTCAGATGAACCTGAAAAGTATTTTGCTGCTTTCCGTTGCTGTCATTAGGTAAAACTCCGGCTGACAGTTCTTTGGAAGAACAATGTTATGATTAACTGATGGTAGAAAATAAACTTATTCTAACTGAACTTTGCAATACAATTTACCTGCACAGTGGCTTAAAGCCGGTTATAGTTCATTGTTCTGGGATGGCATGGACATTAGATGTGCTTTTCCAGATTTTTGCAGCCTCCTGCTGTTCATTCTGAGTGACCACGTTTGAGTGGAGAGTTGAATCACTGGTAGCTTTGCAATGGGTTTTCTTGGAATTCGTGGTTGTATTCCACTGCAAAAACTTCAGCTTCCTCCCAGGTCTTCTAGCAGATTTCCATGCTGGTGTACAGTTTGCATCTAGTGTCCTGAAGGGAAGTATAGACTCATCTAATATGGCAGTTATAAACTTATTTTCCTACCCTCCCCAGTCCCACTTCCGTGCTTTTTGCATCCCATCCAGTATTTTGCAAACTCTTTGCAGGTTTATACTTATTTCTGCTGTAGTTCAGAGTGGTTTAAAAAACCAAAACCAACAACATAACAGCACACGCCACCGGTGATCCTGCTTATCGTAAAGATGATGACATTGAGTTAAGAAAACAACCTCTAACTGCTGTGACAGGATTTGGATTGTTAGGCCGAAGGTCACATGTGAAAGCTAATCCCTATTCAACACTTCTGCAAGCAGCTCTTCTCATTTTTTAAAATTGGCACTCACCTGCTTCAGTCAAAATCTTGTCCCCACTTGAAATATCTATGACAACTAAAACAAAAACACCCCAAAAAGCCCTCAAAGAAACAAACCCTAAATTTAACTGTTTCGTCAGACTCTGCGCCTTGGTTTGGAATGGTAGTTAAATATTTGATGTACAGTACGGGTTTGACTTCTAAGGGGCTGTCAGATACAGCTTATGGTTGCTTAATTTGTATTTCAGGAGTTGCTTGGGGTTACAGTAAAGAGTAAGCTTTGTCTTTACAGCATTAGAAGGTAAATTTGAAATAAGCATAACAATTAGTAAATGTAATAGTCATTAGGAAAGCTGAGAGCAGAGGAAATAAGAATTTCTGCAGCTCATGACAAAAACCTAGTGCAGCTGACAGAGAGCAAATCAGAGTGTAGCAGTAGCTAGCACAGTACTACAAGGAGAAACAGCAATGCAGCATTAGAATCGCAGCAGTCACATTCTAGTTTTTAAGTAGGTTGTTTTCATGTACATCTGAGTTAAAGCACCTTGAAAATTTTGCTCAGACCTGCTTGAGAACTCAGCATTTTACTACCATACTGTTTATTAGATTTTCTTTTTAAAGTTGGTCATTTTTTTAGTTGTGCATAGGAAGATAATATATTTCACTGAAATGAAAACCAGTTAATGGCATTGCAATTTTTGAGTTTATCTTCTTTAAAAAGAATTCTGCCTACCAAGCAAGTTGGGTTTTTTTGGCTATGAAATTTGGACTAATGTTGTTTTCTTTCAACCTGCTTTTTACGCTATAAATGCTTGATACTGTAACACACTCAAAATTAAGCTGTTCCCAGAGTAGAGGGATTAATATAACAATTAAAAAAAAAAAACAAAAAAAAAAACATTTTAGTAAATAAGATACACATGCAGAAAGTCATAGGCATCCTTTAAACGTGCAGAATAATGCAGGTCTCCTGATGTTCTGTTACCTGTAAGCTTAGTATCATGCAGCATTTGCAGTTGGAAGAGAGGTAATGACCTAGAGACACATCAGCAGCAGCCATCTCATCCTGAGTGCTCTCTCACTCTATTCGCTGAATCAGCTCTTCATTACATGGGAGGGGGGAGGCAAGGGGGGGTGAATGTCGGTGCATACAGTACCTCACCACCTTAAATAGATAAAACTTAAAAGAAAAAAAAAAGCATGAAGCCGGGTGCTGAATTGGCACCTGCTGCCTTTCTTGGAATGCTAAAATATGGATGATGTTGTATAGAAATTATACCTTATGTCTGCTGGACTGAGAGTTAAGACTCCAAGGATAGATGCTAGGAAGCCAAGGGAAGGTGAACTTAGCCCACTGTCAGATGAAAATAATCACAGGCAAAAAGAAAAATAAAAACCCAACAAAAAAAACCAAAACCACCCCCCCAAAAGTTGGAGTCGCTTCCAAAAAAAAAAAAAAAAACAAGCCACAAAAAAAGCGCGATCGTCTCCCCCCGCCCCCGGCAAATATTGGTTTCTTCTAGTTCCTTAGATATTGCACTGCATCTTTTCTTGCTTGAGGTTATGTTTCCAGGCTTAACTGTAGGCAGGTCTGTGTTGAAGCTACTTTCCATCTTCAGAGGTCAAGTCTGCGAGCGAGGTCAGGGCTCCCACACGCACCCTACAGAAGACACTGACTGTATTTCCCACTTAGAGGGCACGAGCAAAACTGTTACGGCTTTATAGGCAGCTAAGCATTTGAAACATGCACTCCCAGGCAAACAGGCTCTCTTGTGCCTCTCTCTTCCCTGACCATATTTAGTCAACCATTGCAAAAAATAGTCTCTCAGCTGTCGATTGTCGATCCGGCAGCGGAGGGAGCCTCTATCCGCCGCTCTGCCTATTGATTGTGCAGCCTGCACTTCCACCGCCGCTCTGCCATTTGTCCCCAGGTTTTTTTAGCACTGCCAAATAAAGCGCTCTCTCGTGTTTCCAGTTAGATTTCCCAGGTTTTCACTGAGCTTGCGCTGCTGCTAGTAAACCCCGATGAGGCTGTCACTATACTTAGAAGCGGGCTGGGGGGGGGTGGGGGGGGGTGGCAGAGGGAAAGGGAGAGAGAGGAAGAGGAAAAAAACAAACCAAAAAAAACCAACCCAAAGGCATCCCTGCGTAGTAGCAAGGCAAGGCAAGGACTTTGCGCAGATATAGAACAATAAATACCCTGTGCTGCCGCGGCAGGTTGTGTAAGCTGGTTTCTTGATCATGGAAAAATGCCGTGAGTGACAACATTCTGTTTAACCTGAGGTCCAAGCGGCCTTGTGTACATCCAGTTTTAAGTTTTCAACTGCAATCCATACTCCTCTTTTACAAATAAGTTGGTGTTGATTTGCAGCCCCACATTGCCATGTTCAAATCGAGTTAGAAATTATTTGAAAAACCAGTACCTTTGCTTTAATTAGTAAATTCATATAGTTCCTTGCTATTACATTTAATAAGTCCATAGTATTTTGTTTATAATGCTTAGCTATAAAATTACTTCTGAAAAATAAATGCACGTGTATATTAGGTGCTACTGTTCTTTGAAAAAATTCTAATGTTTTAGAAGAAAAGAATACAAAAAGAAATCGGGTGAACAGCTTAGTCCATTAATCTGACCTTCATGTGCACAAAATTGGCCTATAACAAGACCAATAACTACACATTCAAAATATGAAAAGGCGTTTTTCTTATTCGTAGGGAGTATATGCAATGCTTTCTTCAGAAAAGAATACAGGAAGTGAAATTTAGCCATTTCAGTACAACACTCGGGAGTGAAAAAGCTGAAAATCTCTTGATCTAAAACTTATTAAATGAAAATGTCATCTCAGTGAATATTTATGTAATTAGTAGTTACTAGTATATTAAAAAGTTCGGTACTGTAGGGTAGAGTGTGAATTGCAAAGTCCTGAACGGTCTGCTATCTTGGATTTACTCTTTCCTTGCTTCTTCTTTTTGTGTTGACTTTGTCCTGTGCTTGGTAGCTGCTTACCCCATAACTTCTGTTGCAGTGTAGCTTTCTGGTAAAAGTCACATTTTATCATTTCTCTTTCTTCAGTTTCATAATCATACACTGAAGACAAAATTGTTGTACGAGATCTAGGCTAATACAGAATATATTTTTGTGAATTCCATGTAAATTTATATACCTCATAGTTTCTTTAGTTGCATGTATATTGAAATTGATTTTTCAAATACCAAGAGATACTTGAAAATCTGAAAGACAAAAAGAAGGAAACAGCTTGCCTACTTAAACATGTGCCAACTGAGCCATCAGTCAGATATGAAATATTAAACTCTTAATTTTGAGATACAGCATGCTCAGCAACACCAGTCTAAGGTATTAATCTATTCTTTGTTACTTGTTCCTGAGGGATACTTCCTGCTTCGTTCTTCCAGTGTAACTCTGTGTACTGCACAAGTGTGGTGTGAACCAGATCAGGGAACTGATTTGGCTCGAAGTTGTGTGCTGACGTGCACTTAAGATAATATCGTTGCCAAAAATAGCACTGTCCTGCTCCTCTGTTACTTCTTGCACTGTGTTGGTACAAATATTTCTTTGGCTTCACAGCGAGCAGGCTCTGAGTACTATTCTGTAAATAATCCAACGAAAAGGGGTAACTTTTTACATGCTGTGTTTGGACCACTTTTTTGGGGGTGGGGCTTGGGGTTTGAGCAGAGGTGGCAGTCAGATGACAAGAATGGGATTAGTGAAAGGTAGTCTTGCTTCTATTGTGTTGTAAAATGCGTGTCAGACTACATAGCCTTAAAAGAAAACTTTGCAGTGGAAACCTTAAATCTGATCTGTTCCTTCAACTGTTTGAGGATATAACAGGAAACAGGTGAACAGGTTTAGCTGAGCCAGGGGTGAGAATAAGTGGACAAGAGGGGGTGTGTGTTGCGGGAGGAATACTTCAAGCCAGGACTGCTGTAAAATATCTTCTATTATGAAACCATGTCACACTGAGACAGTGGAAAGCTGACCTAAGGGAGGAGAATGGCAGGAGAGTAGAGAAACTTGTAGTAGAAAGTGTACTGAATCATTACAGCAGCTAGAGATATGTTTCCTGATAAGCTTATGCTGATCTAAGACTTGCTTCTGGAAAGGGCAGTCTGCCCTCGCTGCAACTCCAGCTTCATCATTTCCTTACTCCTATCACTTCTAGTGATCGTGAAGTTGCAGGGTAAGTTGGATTATCTCATTGATCTGTTGGAAAGCAAACTTGCCAAATCAAGAGTCTGGCAGGTTGCTTCACTCCCTAGAGACACTGATGTGCCTGTAGAGCCAACATAATGCAGGAATCGAGTGCAGGGAAAAGTGGGATTGTGTCTTTCAGTAGCCATTTAAAGTTAAATGTGCTTATTCTGATTGTGAAGTGAAGTAGCCTCTCTGTTTTCTTATGCCAAAGTATCTGTTCTTTAAAAAAACCCAAAGAAACGCCAAAAGGCCAAACAAACAGAATCATCCCACTGCTGTCCCACAACCTGCCAACCTTCCCCATTTAAATCATTCTGCAGTCAAATAGCAGTTGGTAGCAGAGAATCTTCTCTAGTTTTTCTTGATATGTTTTTTAAACAGGGTGGAAGGGTGCCTTTACAGTTAAGAATGCTAAATCTGGAATCTTTTCTGTACAACAAAGTGCTAGTTTCATCTTGCTACAGGTACTTTTATCTTGTAGATTTTTCAGATAAATCTGTTATTGTATGTGGCATTCTCAGGTAATGCTGATAAGCATGTCTCAAAATCTGAGTGAAATACTGCATAAGGAAACATTTTATCTGTAGGTTGATAATAATAATATACCATATGTTAAAACTTTTGGTCATAACAATGATTTTTTAAATTTTTTATTTGGTGTGTCTAATGCTGGTAACTGGTGTTGAAACAACTGTTCTATATGGCTAAAAATGCATTCATGTATTGTTCAGATCTGTGATGCATTTTAGGTTGCAAATATAAAATTCATGCTGTTGAATTTGCATTCTGCTATTATTTATAATTTAAATACATCATATGTATGTTAAGCTGTGGTTCCAGACTCTAAAAACCTGAAGAAAAAAAAAAACACAAACAAAACCCAAAAAACAACTCATGTGGCAAGGTCAAATTAAAGGCACATTCAGCAGCAGCATTTGCAGTTACCCTTCTACATCTGAAATTAAATATAACACAGTATAAATGGGTGTTCCTTCTACCAAATCACTTCTAACTATTAGAGCCTGGACTGTCATTTTGTGGGGATGTATTAAGTGAATTATGGTGGGCTTTATAAGTCACTGTACCCCCAACAGCTGGGCCTGGGAAAGCAACAGATACCTTGATTGCAGCCCCTTAAACACATGTGCTTTCTCGTTACCTTTTTCACTGAGCAGGTGTGAGCTCATATGAAAGAAGAACTAGTTTCCTCACCCCCTTCAAAGCTTTACAGACAACTTCCTCAAAAATTTTGACTGAAGTTTTTCTTTTGTTGTCCCATCTAGAAAATTTCAGAACTCGCAAAAGATCATCATACTGAAAAAGGCCCAAAATCTTTATCAGCTTCCTGCTAATGCAAAAATACCGCAAACCAACAAATGCCAAAGTTTACCTGTTACAAATTTTTTTTCATTAGTAATGCTTTAGTAAGGATCTTTAAATAGCATAGAGATGACATAATTTCAGAGTTTTCATAAGGCTTTTAGGCATTTTACCAGTAATTTTTGAAGCTACTCAATTAGCCATGTAATCTGTACAGTTGAATACAGTGAAGATGATAGTCTGAAGTGTTTTCTTCAACTGATTTCATGGTCATGGTTATCATTAGATTTGCTGATTTCTTAATCTTTTCAATACAATTACAGAGAAAGTAGTCTGTGGTCTGTTTTAATGTATACAAGATGAAAGCAAGTTTTCAGGACCACATCTGTGTTGTGGCCCTGAAAATGGAGTAGTACAATTTGGTGGCTTCTTCAATACTTCATGTGGAAAAGTGAATCAAGAATTACTGTGTAATTGGCATACAACATTAATCCACTAATACAACTTTTTATGATACAATGCATGGCTGTTCCAGTGAGTACTGTTCTGAATGGTAGCCACTTAGCTGTCAAAATTTTGGCAGCAGCTCTAGAAAATACCGCAAAATAGAATAGCTGTAGGAAGGAAGGCTGCAGTGTGAAGGAACAGGATCTTGTGTGTTGAAAGAAACTACCTCTCAGCTAATGAGAAGGAGGATGCAGCCACTGAGCATCATAAAAGAATTTGCCATTTGTAGCTTATTAACATCTTTCAGAATTTTAAGGTGTCATGTCCATAAAACTGTCCTTCCCTCCTGCTCTCCAATAATTTAGCACAGTCTGGAAGAGAGAGAGATGTGGTCTCTACTTGCATAGGCAGAAGCAACTGAGGAGTAGTTACTGGCCCTCTGATGCTTTGCTGTGAAAAGTAAGATAAAAATCTATTACACATGGAAGCCGTTTGTTTGTTTTGTTGGTCCTCCTGTTTTTTCAGTAGGACCGATGCATTTTAAAAGCATCCAGAAATGTAGCAGGCATCTCATTTATACGAAAGCAAGATGCCCCCAGATATTTTACAGTTAAACTTCAGATGAAAATTTTCCTGGTATTTGACAGCAAGCTAAATAGGGAACGGTTTGAAAGAGGATCTGGTAAGGCTAGCACTCTGGCAAATACTAGGATGAGTGAATTTTTTCATAGCATACAAAATACTAAGTCAATTAATTTCTTACTTTTCTTTCCAAGATGAGAGGTGTTAAAGAAATGGCAGTGATAATATTTTTGAAGTATATTCCCTTCTTGATGCATCTGTTAAAGTGTGTGAATGTACTTTAGTTTTATTTATCTGTGGAGTTGACAGTTTCCTTATTACTGAAGAAAAAGATCATCTGAGTTGGTTAGGACAGTTCCTTGTTTAGTGACTAGAGCTACTTTGGAGACAAGCTGGCTATGATTAGAGATTTGAGTGTTGGTGCCTTCCTATAGCGTTTCTCAAGTTGTAGTTGCAGTTGTTTAAAAAAAAAATAAATAAAATTCTTAACCTTAGTTTCTTTCATAGGTTATTGTTGCCCTACCTTTTACTGGTCACTTACGGTGGTCATATTGCTTCTGTCAGTCTTAAGGAATTTTCAGGCAATTTCTGTTGTGCTGTTTAGATGATCCACAGTAGATACTCTAGAGCTTTGTGGGTTCTTCAGAAGCACTGAGCCTGGCAGGTGAAGATAAAGAGCTTACATGACACGATAACCCTGCGGGAAGCCACTGTGGACAGTAGACCGGCTTGTTGTGCTGCTAGTATTGTGTGCTCCTGCGGCGTGCTCTGTATCAGCCCAGCTTTCTGAAGAGCTGATGGTGGTGTGCCGAGGTACAGTCCAGGTGTGATGCAAACCACAATGCTCCAGACTGGCTCCCTCTCTACGGCAGCTAGAAACAGTTTGGATGTTGCAAACCAGAGACATATTTATATCCTAGGTTTGAAAATAGATCATTTCTTTACAAAATAAATTATGTTTATCAATGCAACTAATATTCATTTATTTCACCGCATTTCCTAAAGCTTTGGTAACTTGTGTTTTACTAAATTATATTTTTAATTTTGGAAACTCCTGCGTAAGTGAATCTCTCAAAGAATTAATGTTGGTGTTTTGGTGTTTTGTTTTTTTTTCCCCCAAATATTCTGATCTTTTTTTCTGGCGCATGACAGAGCTATAGAAGGTGTTATGAATAGAAGCTGAGCAATGGTTCACAGTGAGCAATGTACAATCTGTTAAGTGTTGCTTTATTTTGCTGTCTTATAAGTGATTTGGACTGTGAGGAAGTGAGAAGCTTAGTCCTGCCAGGAAAACAAAAAATCCTAGGAGGTTGAGAATGGTTTCTTATTTGCTTACCTCAAGAGAACTGTGATTATGATGGAGTCTAAAAAGACTGAGATAACCTATAGACTGCAAAATGCATTCAGTTCCTGGCCAAGTGCTTATGTCTACTATGCGGAAGACAAACCTCTAGAGCAGCCTGCCTGTGGATGCTCCGCGTAGCGGTTGGTCATGGGTCTCCTGTGGGCCTGTGTGATCCTGTGGCCTGAAGATGCAGTTGCTTAGTTGTGGTTCCTTCATTGTTGTTCCTTCAGACACTCTGAATCTGGGGAAAAAAGTGAGTTACACTGCAACTGCCAGGATGGTGTATTAAGTGTGAAACTGAGGATTTATGTTGTGTACTCAGTGCCATAGCAGGAGAACATGGAGATGCTTAAGAAGTCAGGGTCTGTTAGGATAGCATCCAAGCATTGTTTAGGAAGGAGTGCACTTTCTTACTGGTACAGTAGTCTACCTCATGGACTCTTACTTCAGCTTTTCAGGAGGGCTCATTGGAGTGAGCTATCCCCAGAACCACAGCTTTTTTTGTTTGTTTTATAGGAAACTCATTGGTTTACTCTAAAAGACTGCTTAGGAGTAAATAACATGGTGTGGATGTTCAAGGTAACAGATCATTGGAATTAATTAGGAGCTCAGTTATTACTTGACAGTGCAATCATCTTATTGCTATCTGTTGAGAATATTTTTAAGTAAAAGCTGAGAGGCTCATTTTGTGAGGATATTTGAGGCTTATTGAGATCCCACGTTTTCAATATTGTGTGGCTAATAAAGAACTGTTTAATTCAGTTATAGTATCTGCCTTGCAAGGCATTCTGTGACTGAGTGGTTCCACTTCTACTGGCTAATATTACTTGGATTTTAAAGTCTGACTTTTGTTAAGAAGCTCTGATTCTTCTGTAAATGGCATGTTGTTTCAACAGTAGGGAAAGATCAGATGACAGAAGAAGTTTCCTGGCACAAGATTATAGCAGTTTCTGGTTTTCTGTTTGTTTCTGAGGAACTGTAATAAGGGAGCTGTATGTGCTGTTTATAAAGATAAGACAATAAGGGAATTAAGTTTGGTTACTTACCTATTCCAAAAGCTAAGTGAAGACACGTGAACTTAAGAAAAGTATATTTCTGAGAGAATACAAGATTGAGCCATTTGTTTTTCTAGTGTTAATACCCTTAACACTGCAGTCTTTGGGCTTCATGGATTTTAGTCTGCTTTAATACTCTAGTAATTGAGTTGCTTTTCCCCACCCTTGATTTTGAGGTGTAAGATAATAAACCCCCCTTCCTTTGGTAGGCATCTTGGTAAGTACATACAGAAGTGGGGTGCAGTAGTAGATACTGCCATGGTATGTTATACTCAGCCATTATCTGTTACTTTACAGTTTCAGCATTTATTTTGTCTGTACCTAAGAGGTCTTACTGCAGTTTTATCTCAGAAATTGAAAGTCTTAACTGTTCAGCCCATGGCATCAGTTTATAAAGTGATGGTTTTAAAGAAATCTAATGTAGCAGAACTTGCTTATTAAATAATTAAGTAAAGGATGGTATAAGAATGTTGAGGGAGAATAATTCTGTGTCTGTTTCAGAATTTGCATTAATACTTTTTAAGGTAATTTTTACTGCTAGATAACATTCTTCTGAAAAAAATCTGATTCCCACGCTCTGTTTTGGCTACTGTATGGTTTGTTTCTGTGCTTTAACTAGAAGGAACTGAACATGAAATTATTATGCTTTGGAACTGTCGGTATAGCTTTTCACCCACTTTCTCTTTTTGAAAAAATACTGATGATATTTTAGCTACTACTCTTTGTAGTTCTGAGAATGAGTATCGTTTTACTGTTGTCCCATTGTCATTCAACAAATACATTATAGGTGCATTTATGCATCTTTGCATGTTTATTTCAGTGCAATGCGTGTATTGTTGTCCAAGTTACCACGACCATGGATTGTTGACGAGAAAAAAGATGATGGTTATACTGCATTGCATCTGGCAGCTCTCAATAATCATGTGGAAGTAGCTGAACTTTTGGTGCATCAGGTAGGACACTCTTCTCAGGAGGATTTAAATGTCACACTTCAGTTAACCATCTGATGTGAAAATAGTTTGCTGCTTTACGCCTGCAATCGCAATGCAAAAGCAACAGAGCAGGGAAGAACACGTGGTGAGCTCTAAAGGTCAGACTTGCCTTTGAGATCATTACAATGGCCTAATGGTGCAGAGGGACTGAAAAATTTGAAACCTAGTTTGATTCAACAGATCAACATTTCTACAGTGAATAATTAAAGTATTTAATCACTTCTGCTCTCTAATTTCCAAACTAGGAATCATACTCAGGGTCGTATTCAGGGCCCTAATGGACTGCCTTGCCTGCAGATGAATTGGTGGGATGGTAACACTCTGATGCTTTGGATGTCTTTCAGGGCAATGCTAACCTGGATATCCAGAATGTTAACCAGCAAACTGCTCTGCACCTTGCCGTTGAACGACAGCATACGCAAATTGTTAGGGTAAGTATCTTATTTGCAATAAGCCATATGGTTAATGGTACTTGACTCAAGTTGTTTGTAGCTGTTAAGACATGAGTACTTCATGAACATTTGAAAAACAATTTAATATCATGTAGCCTTTGAATGTTTGTATGATTAATTTTGATCAATTCAGAAACCTGGCAACTTGTACAGAAGGTCAGTCAGCAATATGAAAGACATCTCAGGAATGCTCAATTTTTGTACATGTACATTATGGTTTCCTCTGTAGTTGCCAATTCCAGCATCCCTCCTTGTTGAGTAAGGGAGAATGTGTTCCCCTGTTACTTGAGTGAGTCTTGTGGTCCTGTAATGGGGCCTTCAGATAGCTACAGTTTGCAAAAGCTATGAGCAAGAATAATTACTCATACAGCAAGAGGCATCAAAAATGCTAAGTGAAACATCTTTTTATGAGTTTAACTACTTTCAAGTCTTCCGAGTGTGTAACTTCCCCTATTCTTAGCTTGGGAGAGCTATAAGCAGTAGAAGTACCTTACTGGTGAAAGTAATGCTATTTCTGTTTTTTTTTCTCGCACGGTTGCAAAAGTTAATACTTCAGTTTAACAAAACTTTCTTGCTGGCAGAGGAAACAGGAGTCGGGCACAGCTTGCCCATTCTAGCCTGTGCGCACTGTCCATACGGGACCTATGTGACTTGGTGTTTGGATTGCTAGTGTGGGCTGTTGAGACACAGAGAGAGCACTCGCTGCTGTAGGAGATGTTCCCTGTGAGTGAATACATCAACCTGGCTTTGACCCTCTGCATAAACTTGTTTGTCTTTGTAGAGCGAGAGTCATTTTATATTTAAAAACTGTCTCTTATTTAGGCCTACAAAGAATTGTCCCCCCTGTGCAGACCTATATCTGCGGTTCTGTTTAGTGTTATTTTGCCGTAAGGTTTCTCCATCTCCAAGGGCTGATGGATGTGATCCCATTGCAGTGAAACATGTGATACGGCCCTATATCTGGAACTGCTTGCTACCAAAAGAATGGTTTCCTAGAGTCAGTGTCACTTGCATCCTGCAAGCTATTCGGCAGCTATATTTGGTGAGCTCTTGTGCCCTTCTGGAACTGACACGGTACCTGGGAATACAATACTATAATGTAGCAGATGAGCAGGAAGGCAGGCATGTAGAAGAACTAGTATGTGTATTGGACTGACGTGCTTATATCTGAGAATGTTTAAGTGAATGACCCTGTAGAGTATCCGTACTTCAGAGTTGGATTAACTTTGAGAAGTCCTAAAATAACTCATGCAACCATGCAAAGAACATGTTGGCTCCGTATTTAAAAATTAATTCCTACTGGGTACCTTCCAGGGCTGGGTTGTACCCTCAGGCATCTGTGGAATAGTGGTCAAAGGTAGCAGGGTTCTTTTAAAAGCCCTGCTACCAGGACACCGGGGGGTGGTTGGGGGGGGGGGGGGGGGGTGGTGTTTGGGTTTTGGGGGGTTTTTTTGTTTTTTTTTTTCTTTTGGGGTTGTGGGTTTTTGTTTGTTGTTTTTTTGTTTTTGTTTTTAACTTCTGCAAAGGCTTTGAATTTCCATGGTAGCCAAGGATTCCAGGTTGCTCTGAAAAGAGTTCTCTGACAGATTTTCTTCCAGGAGGAACTCAGGCAGTAAATAGCTAGTGGCAGGCACAAATTACCAATACGAGAAAGAAAAAGGGCCACCGTAAATCCATTTAGAGACTGTAAGAAGCTGGCGGGAGACTGTTGCAACTATTAGCTGACTTTCTTGGTTTCACTTGTGGAAGAAAAGGCTGGGGAAAATGGTAAGCTGCAGTCAATTACAGGCAGATATTTCCTTGAAAATTAAGTTCTGAATTCCTTTTAAGCTATTTTCCTTTTAGCCTTTTCTAGTCTGAGATTCTTTGGTTCTGAGAGGCTGAGATCCTTGCAAGCATGCTGGTTCTGAAGAGGAAGATCCCCCTTCATGTATTCCTGTTTCTAGGCTATGCCTTTTGTCTCTGCTGTTAATCTGAATTTTGCAGAGTAGCAAAAGCTCAAAACTAAAGTTAAAACCTCAGCTGCTATCTACAGGTTTCTGAATAGCGACAGTGACAGTGTTTAATTTTTAGGGGCAATTGTTATTTGTCAGCATGTGTTGATTTGTTTTGTTTAACAGCATATTTGAAAGTTCTGGTGTATTGAATTATGGGAAGGCTGTATGCAAAGGCAATATGACTAGGAGGGCCTGTGCAGCCTTATGCTTGCTCTCATGTCATGTGATGTGGAACATGTGTCTAAAATTAGCCTTAAAGACGAGTCTTACAGTTCATTACTTTCCAAAGTGTTCTGAGATAGTATTTAATAGTGTCATTGGTTTTTATATCTCCTGCTGAATAAGGGTAAACCTAAGTGCATGCTTAACTACTTAGCTAATGGGAGGATACTGTAAATTAAGTTGTGAAGTTTAGCATGGTGTGAAAGTGGTGATTTTTGAGGTCATTGAAACCTAATAGTGGAGAATACATATGTATCTGAAGTTATTTGCCCGCTTGTTCTGTTTCTGATACATTGCTGTAACATGTTACATTGTTTGTTTTGTAGGCTGTCTGGTAAGAATTAACCGTTTTGGACAGTAGAAAGAATCTTCTAAAATAGCATCTCTTGTAGCGCTCCCTCAGAGCATAGGCAAGTGTTAGGCTTCTGCTGAAATAAGCTTGATATTTAAAGGAGATAAATGCTTCAGTTGAGGGCTGAGCAGCAAGTATGGAAAATAAATTTAAACAAACTCAACTGTGAATTGTAGCGAGATAAAAGAATAACCCTTTTGGACCTCCTACAGCATCCTTAAACCGTAGTTTCTGGAAATTAGTTTTAAAAGGAATAAATAGTTTTTTCTGAGTTTTAAATTGGGTTCTCTCTTTTCAGCTCTTAGTCCGTGCAGGTGCTAAGCTGGATATTCAGGATAAAGATGGGGATACTCCCTTGCATGAAGCCCTGAGACACCACACCCTGTCACAGCTCCGCCAACTCCAAGACATGCAAGATGTGGGCAAGGTAGATACTGCTTGGGAGCCATCAAAGAACACAGTAAATAAAATGCATTTATTTATTCCTTTTTTTCTGTACGTTTGTCTCTTTATTTGTCTAGTTTGTCTAGTTCTGTACTGTGCAGCTGGTTTTTGGGAGCATAAGTTTACGTAGACATTCTGCATTAAACTGCAATGTAGGCAGAAATCCTATTATTATATGTGGCTCTTCACATGTAGTCATTATCTTTGTTAAAGAAAAACAGGGTTTAGTTAAAAATATTTCTACAGATCTGTCTTCCATAGTGAACATGTATGGCTGCCAAAAAAATCAAAAGTAGCTTTTTAGGAAAGAGAAATAAACAGTATTACAGTACAGAATAAGACTAAAATAGTTTTCTGTGATGCAACATCTTGCATGTCTTTGTAGCTTTAGTTGCTTAGCTGCTTCTATAACCTTCTGAAAGTTTATTCTGTTAGAACAAGACATTCGTAATCTTCATATGTTTATTGTTACTAATCTTTCTGACAGAGTTAATTTCAGAAATTGTGCTGTAGTAAGGAAATAATCAAAGAAACTCTAGGTAATAAAGATCAAAATGTTTTATTGAAAAAAGAAACACTCACACACAAAAAGCTATGTGAACCCCATATGCAAAGATTAAGTTTATAGTTTTGCTGATAGGCAAAGGATAAATAAAATTCTGAACTGATTGGGATTGAGAAAAACAAATAATGATTTTTTTCTTTAAATATTAAAGATGCAGAATCTAACAGTGGATCAGATTTGCTGAATCATTAGTTAGCAGTGTCATAATATTTTTTCTAATTTTAACTGTGGGTGGTAAGTTTTTTGCATTTCATTCAAAAAAAACCCCACCAACTTTATTAAAAAGACTTTGTTCAAACCAGTAATTCTGCTGTACAACAAACGTTTTTCAGACTGGTTATTTAATCTCACTGAAATACACTGGAATAAACTTTGAAAAGAGGTTTAAAATGTGACTGGCATATGTAAGAAAATGCTTGTGTCCTTTTAACTGAGAGGAAGCAAGCAACTACAGCTCAGTTGTTTCCATGATCTGAAATGGACTCTGTGAGAGGTGGCCAAAATACTTTGTATGCATGTATTTATCTCCCGTTCCTTCGTTTCACAATTAAATACTTTTTCTCTGATTCAGCATTTCATAAATAGGTTTCTCTGCCCATCTTATTAGTGGCATCCACAATGAAACTAAGTTGTTGTGAGTTTTTTAACACAAGGAGTGTTGGGTTTTTTTCTACAGCCGTCTTAAATTTTAGTTTTGAGGGATTTTGTTTCAAATAATCAATTTTTTCCTCTAGTTTCGTTTGAGATGTATCCTTGGTTTAAAAAAAATAATTACACTTTTGATTTATTTCTATTAAAATAATAATGATTTTTAAAAGGGCAAGGGGAAGACACCACAACAAACAAGCTAAAAAATCCGTGCATGATTATATCTCTGATCACCTAAAAATGTTCTAATGTGGAAAAAAAAAATAATCACCATCAACCAGTACCTCCTATATTAGCTTGATCAAACTATCGATTGGTTGTTTTTTTTTTTAACACTTTGTTTAGCTGCAGAGAAAACTTTTGCCTAACAAACAAAATTGGGAGGTTTAAGTGGTGTGGAGAAAATATGTGCCCTCAGAGAGGAGGTGAAAACTTGCTTATTTTAATATTATGTGGCAGCAACATAAGATATGGCTGAAATCTAAAAGATGGAGTAAAGCCAGGCTAAAATATACCTGAAAACTCTTTAAGATGATCAGCAGATCAGACTATCTTGACAGTGTTTTCTGGAAAATAGTGACTGAGAACAATAGTTGTACCTGTCTACCTTTATCTAAATAAAGGTAATGTAAAAATGCTATAAACTAGATTTTACCACTGAACAGTTTCAATCATAAGCCACCTTTGGCCCAAGATCGTGTATCAGAAAAAGACAGGATCAAGGTTGCTAAAATATGTGCAGGCATCTGGACCTTTAAAGCTATCCAGGGACACACTTCTAATTTGCCTTGTGTAGAATTTGCAAATACAGGTGATGGATAATAGAGTATAAATAGGATTAATAATTTAGTCTGGGAAACAGTAAGGCTTTCTTTTTGTGAATGCGATGACTTAGGTTAAATTGATGGAATCTATTTTTTTTGTTTAATTTTTATTAATTCCTTTAAAGATTGGGAAATGTGTCAGATCTCTTTGGTCTATGTGATAGCAAATCTGATACATAAATCTTTAGTATTTTAGAGTTCATTTTTGCTTGGCTAAATTTTAATTATCTTTGGACTGCTGTCTTGAAGATACCAACCTACTGAGTCCCATAGGGTGCCTCTTTGTATTAGAGTACTTCAACAAATAATGATTTTTTTTTTTTTTTTTTGATTTGAATGAACTGAAAAAGAAAATTTTACTTGCAGGGTTTTAGATGGTTTTTGTATTTGATAAAGTTGTTGGACAGCGACGTCATTGAAATTCTACCATTTGTTACTTTTTGCTTTGAGCACGGCTTAAAATATGAAACAATACTTTTTACTGATATTGTGAACTTATTTCATAACTGGAATTATATGGAATGAATTCCTTAGCATTGATTTTTAGTAGTTCCTTCTGAATGTCAACATTAAGTTGTTGTAATACCTGAAACAATTTTTATCGTATTTCTTCAGTTGTATTTTTGATATTTAAAATGCACGTAGTGAACGATCTTGACAGTACACAAAGCCCTACACGTTTTAGGTATCAATCTGAAAAACATTTCTATGTTCAAGTGCTCTGAGTGGTGAACCCCATTTCTTTAAATAATTTTGAATTTTTTTCATCCAGCACATTGTGATTGATTGTAGGAGGAGGAAAAATTCTCTGAAGTACAGTCACCAACACCACAAAGTCATTTCAGTTGCTTTATTACAGATGCAGTGTTCCTTGGTCTAGGGTACTTTTTATCCTAAATAAATGTATTACTCCCCAGGCTCGTTTAGTGTAATTTAGTTTAATACGGGTATCTTTCAGACCCTTAAAAATGTTTTTAAGATTCAAAATGCTACCACCGCCTAAATCCTACCTTAAGAGAAGGAAACTCTCGGAAGGCAGTTAAGTGTTTACAGCTTCAAAGATAGCTCAGTAGTTAGTTACTTAGATGATATTTATACTGTTTGTGTGGATCACACAGACTTCTCCGTTGCAGGTGAATTGGCTGGGACTGGCTTGTGGTGATGCATCTCAGGGCTAGTACACTCCAGAGGAGTCTTGCTGCAGTCATAGTAGGCGCTAAGACGTAATGGGGTTTTTTTGTGCATGGGTTGTTTTGGGTTTTTTGTTCTGTGTGCCTGAAATGCTGCAGACTACCAGAGAAGTGTCATGGGATGCAATATTGTCCTGGTGTTTTCAAAGTGTACAGCACCACAGAGGCATCTTAGGACTCAAGATCTTCTTGAATAATGTTGATGACTGTTCCAGGTGGAGGAGCCAGTCTTGGTGTAGTATCCACACCAAGTGAAGAAAATGATCTGTGTTTGCTTTTCCTCTCAGAAACACAATAGCTGTTTTGTTCAGGAACAGCTTAGAGCCCATAAGGTGCAAGTGTGGATGGCAGGAGAACTCTTGTCTCGGCGAACAAGAAAGGACTACAGCAAATTGATTGGTGTAGGCATGCCTTCAAAAAACGTCTGCCAACTTTGGAACAAGTCAGCTTTCATTGGGCGTTGTGCTACCTTGGCTGGATTACTGTCACGGTCCAAGGTGCCTGGACTGAAGCTAGATAAAATCTCTGCTTCACTTCAGCCAGTGCTGTAATTGAGGTGCAGAAAGACAGTCTGAATTTATACACAAAAATGTTCTGTGATCTGAACACCACAAAACGATTTCTCTCCATACCAGTAAACCCAGTAAGTTATGAAGTCTTTCAAGCTGTACTGTTCTTACCTCATCATAGGGGAGAATGCAGGACCATGAGTATCTGTGAATTCATGAAGTGACCTTCAAGAGTCTCATAGTACCTCAGTAATACTTACTGATATGAGAGCTCCTAACTAGAAAAAAAACCATATAGACTGAGGGTTAAAAAAATTGCTTCCCTAGGAAACTGGGTGGCTATATGATAAGGATAATCTTGCAGTTAGCAAGGCAGGGTAAAGACTTCTAATACATACTTTACATGCTGCAAGACATAGACCCAAACTAAGCCTTTTTCTTTACAAGCCATCTCTGAGGGATCTGGGAAACAGCTAGAGGGGTTTTGAAAACTTTTCTTCATAGTTCAGACTTCAGGATATGCAACCTGTAGGGCTGTGGTGACAGGTATCTGGTATTTTAAATTCATTCCTGTATGCTGTTGTGGCTAAACCAGCACATGTTGTTCTTTAAATACCGAATGGTTGTTAATCCAGCCAAAATTACTTAATTTTTAGGGGTGATACTTGACACCCAGCTTTCAGGAGACCAGCTACAGGGATAGATTGTACAAACTGAAAGTGGTGTAGAAAGATGTACATCAGTCAAGTTGGGCACTTAATGGGAAAGAGATGCGGACAAAATCCTACATCTATCCTGTCGAAACCTTTACAATTCTGGAATTCAGCACTTAAAACTCCTTGAACTGTAGCTGTCCCAGCTGTGCCAAAGCTGTTCCTTTGAATGTAGTCTAGTGTAGTTTGCTGAGGGATTCTTAGTGGTGCCAGCAGTTTCATGTTATATGTAGTCTGCATTACACTTACACATTTTACCTGATCGAGCTTCAATACAAGAAGACATTGGAAACAGGCCCAGAATGCTCCAGAGTAGGTAAATCCTCTCCTTGCTGGGCTATGGTAGCGAGCTTTCTCTCTTCATTTTTCTAGCTGGCCCTGTGAATCATGCATAATAGGTACACTAATACAGAAATAGAGTAATAGTTGTAAAAGGGCAAAGGAGAATTGTGTGATTAGGATGGGAGGACAGGTATGCGAGTTTAAATCTTGCCAGGCTGAGAAGGCAACTGAAATCAAGTCTTTCTTGGGCAGGTTCTTTACTCGCTGCACTAAAAGTAAGCGTGCATTCATTTCTCTGCCCAACTATGTTTTCAGTCCAAGTGTGGTGATGGTAGTGTTTTGTCTGAACTCAGCGATTTCAGTATACTTTGTGTTCTGAATATACCCACTGGGACTTTGCCCTTTACAGTGCTTATATAGAAGGACAGCCACTTCACAAGTGAGTATAGGTGTGCAGGAGATTGAATGCTTCAACAGCTGAACTGTTCCTTGCTGAATTTTAGCTCCTTAAATGAAAGTGGAGTATAGCTGACTCAAAATGAAGCAACTATATGATTGTTTTGATTTTAGTTCTAGACACTTCTGGGCTTACAGATTTACATAAATGTGTGTGTATGTGCATGTGCACACGTTAAGTAGTCTTCCTTTAGCCAGACTATTCCTAATTGTTTAGAGAGTCTCTCAAGTTGCTTATGTATTTGTTTTCTTTCAGTTAATAATGGGACTTGGCACTCAGGGAGCAGAGAAGAAGAGTGCAGCATCTATTGCCTGTTTCCTGGCAGCCAACGGAGCTGACCTCAGCATTCGTAATAAGAAGGGTCAGTCTCCTCTCGATCTCTGCCCTGATCCTAGTCTCTGCAAAGCATTGGCTAAATGTCACAAAGAAAAAGTCAGGTTTGTATATTCATAAAATATGCAGTTTCCAAAACACTGCTTTCTATAGATTAACTGATGTATTTAAAACGTTGTACCTTTATTAGCAATGGTGTTAAAACATACAAGCTTTTTCTTGACTTTCAATTAATTCTTTATTTTCTGTGGTACATTGAATGCTATTTATAAATAAATTAGTTGAAACTTACACAAGTCTCACAGGACTTTCATACATGTTAATATGGGAGGGAGGAGAACGGGAAGGTGGCAACGTGCAGGTAGAGGCTGGTAGAACTTCAAACCATCCCAGAAAAGATGGGGGGGAATCACTGAAAGAATAATTAAGCATTGCAACAAGTTGCTCCGGGAGGTTGTGTAATCTCTGACCATGCAAGTTTTGAAGACTGGAATGGGCAAAGCCCAGTATAACCTGGTGTGAATTCAGTGTTGATGCTGCTTTGAGTGGGTGACCTCCTGCGTACCCGTCAACCTAAATGATTATATGATTGTGTAAAAAGAGAAGGAGGGAGTAGGTCTGATGTCTTAGAAGCACTTCTCTAGGAATCTTGATTTCAGTGAAATGTCATGTTATCAAGTGCACGTAGTATGAGAAGTTTCAGCTTGCTACTTGTCCTGTTTGTGTTCCCACTGTTGGCTTACATGATTCTCATGGTTAATTCCTGTATGGAAATCAAAAATGTACATCCAAACTGTGACGAAGAGAGACTGGTTTTGTTGATGCTGCCCTGGTGTGTAAGGTGCTTATTCAGAGCCTTTCTGTCTGTGTCTGTCCATCTGTCTCGGCCTCATCCCCTGTGGCTGCTGTTCTTCCTCGCCACCTTTTACGGGCTTGCGAGGGCTGTAGGAATGAGCTGGTTGGGTTCAGCACGCGCCCCCTCTGCTGGGTGAGCAGCAGCACAGGATGAAGATCCGAGGTGAATTCGACTGCCGGGAGTTTGGGGGTTCTTTTACAAGCCTGTCACTTGCTAAGTATTGGAAGTGTATTCAAGACTAAGGTGTTAAGCTGTGCAGTTCTGAATCTACAGGGTATGTCTCTCTTAATAAATTAAACGCCTAGGATGGTAGGGAAGGGTTTTTATCCATTCACAAGATACTGTGCTAAATTGTGAGGCCTGTTTCTGTACAATGTCTTATCTGAGCATGTGACCTCGTACTCTGGTGTCAACTGTACATTTGGGAAAATGCAGTCTGGATTGCTTTATGATGCCTGAATGCACAGGCATATATAGATAAACAGCCAATTGATGTGCATTTTAAATTAAGAATTTTAAAAATTCTTAAAACTAAGTTTGACTGCAAGGTTTCTTTGTAGTGGTCAGGTTGGTTCCCGAAGTCCATCTATGATCAACAATGATTCTGAAACCTTAGAAGAATGTATGGTGTGTTCAGACATGAAGAGAGATACTCTGTTTGGCCCATGTGGACACATTGCCACATGTTCTCTCTGCTCACCACGAGTGAAAAAATGCCTCATCTGTAAAGAACAAGTTCAGTCTAGGACAAAGGTAAAAAATTCCAAAGTTTATTGGTTCCCTTTCTGTTTTTAATGGAAATGTAAAAAAAGAAGTCAAGGAAAAGTGTAGTATATTTTAAGCGGTATTTTGCCTTAACAGGTGTCTCACTGGATGGAATTAATTTTGCATCATAATGATATCTTGTCCCAGCGTTGTATGTTACTGTTTTCTGCTTGCCTGTACTCATGTCCTGCCTGCCCCTCGTTCTCTTCTGCCCCTGCTCCCTCCTGTATTTATTTTTTTTCCATATTAAGATAAATTGCTGCTTTTCCTGAAGTGTAGTTTCCTTCAGTAGTATTCAGTTCTTCTAAGTTTTTATTCCTTAGGGCTGCTTGGAAAGATGATTTGCCTGTAAACTAAGTTAGTTAATATGTGCTTGTTTTTGAAGTTGTTAATTACTTTCAGCTTTCACCTTCTCTTTCTTTGGAGTCATGAATTTCATCTCCTTTAGAGTATCAGTGAGTTGTGCCCTATTTTGGGAACCTTAAACCCTCAGGTTTCTCAAATGGTTGCTCCCAAGTATTTGTGACTATATGGGTGCATCCCCATTGCTTTTCTGTTTGAGTATTCTTTTATTCCCCATAATCACCAAGTCTTGTTCTTCTGTTGATTTTTGGCTGTTTAAAAAAAAATACAGAACACAACTGCCAAAACCAAACACCACCACCACCCACACCCACACACACCCACCTCCAAAACCCCGTCATGTTCCACACACAGGTTCTCTGATCTGTAGAAAACCCGCTCTATTCTTTTTATCTTTTTCCAAACACATTTGACTAGTTCGCTTCTGTGGTATGTTGTTTTTTTTCCCTCTACCTCAGAGTAAATACAGGAATTGTAAATACGAATTTGTGCTGTTTTTACTATTCACTCCCTTATTCTTCCTTCTTATACCATTCACTGTTCTGCAGTGCATATTTTCAAAGGCCAAATGTTAACATAGTGTGAGCTCCTTTTCTCTAGACTTTCTTTATGGTCAGTAAAAAGGTTCTGCCACTGGGTGATTCAGAGCAGCTGAGTAAGGCTTTTACTTCCGCTTATCCATCTTAAGAAACTAATCTATGGTAATCAGCTTTCCCAGGTGAAAGCTAACCTTTGTGGATAACCTTCCTTTGATTTCTTTTGCTGAATTAGATTAGGAGAGTGGAGTATCTGTTCAATACTTTTCTTATACTCTTCTGTATAAAAACTTATAGTAATATCTGCAAAGCTAAGAAATGAATGAACCTGGACAACAGTTCTATGAACTGGAAGAGGTGGTCCAGACCTGTATGAATGGAGTGGTATGTGGTGTCTATGGTCACACTTATACGTACAGTTCTTTACATTCAAGGGCTTGAGAAACCCTAACCCAGAATATTAAAACAGATTACTATAAAAGTCTCTTATAAGTGAATTTCACAGAATCATAGAATAGTTTGGGTTGGAGGGGACCTTTAAAGGTCATCTAGTCCAATGCCCCCTGCAGTGAGCAGGGGCATCTTCGACTAGATCAGGTTGCTCAGAGCCCTGTCCAACCTGGCCTTGAGTGTTTCCAGGGACGGGGCTTCTACCACCTCTCTGGCCAACCTGTTCCAGTGTTTCACCACACTCCATCATAAAAAAATTTCTTCCTTCTTCCTTCCATCTAGTCTGCCCTCTTTTGGTTTAAAACCATTACCCCTTGTCCTATCGCAACAGGCCCTGCTAAAGAGTCTGTCCCCATCTTTCTTATCGGCCCCCTTTAAGTACTGAAAGGCCGCAACCGGGTCTCTTCGGAGCCTTCTATTCTCCAGGCTGAGCAACCTTAATTTAAGTATATATGGTGGAACAATGGAGAAAAGAATAAAGAAAAAGAAACATATACTGTCTTAGCTGCTTCTCTGTGCCTGTCACTGTACTGAACACATAAATATTGCCAGCAAATATCTATTCTGAGAAGTCAGTGTGATAATTCATTTAAGTTGCATTTTGAGGTGTTGAATTAGTTAAAATAACAGTAGATGGAGCTTGTTAAAGTCCATATGCATTGCCAAAGAGAGTGTAAAAGCAAATTGATGTAGAGAGCAGGAGATAAACTTTTCTCATATGTGTTTGTTGTTCTTTACAGATTGAAGAATGTGTAGTATGTTCAGACAAAAAGGCAGCAGTGCTTTTTCAGCCTTGTGGTCATATGTGTGCCTGTGAGAGTAAGTAAACTTGATGGAAGTTCTTTTTAAAGTAATCTTGAAACAGAACATTTTTAATCTGATTGCTAAAAGCTCATTAGTAATCTGACTTCAGGTCCAATTTACTTGATAGTCTGGTGTGATAGTCAGAATTTTGGCATTTGGTGTGCTGGTAATGAAATAATTGGAGGACAAACGGGAGATTTTAAAAAAATTGCAGAAAGCAAGTGCTCTTTCATCTGAATTATTTAATTGTGAGTAGACTTGCTCAGATTATAGATGCCTGCTGTATATCATTAAAACTTCTGAAATAATTACAATTTTGTTGCTGCTTTGCAGCTTTTTGGGGGCATTCAGGTGTGCAAATGGTGTTTTAAAAGAATATTGTAAATAACTATTTAATATGCTTCATTACTAATTTACAGATTTGGACCAGGGCTATATTTTTCCCTTAAAGACACATCTTCGCAAAGAGCACCAGTTATGATTCACTCTGATTTATCTCGTGTAGCAAAAAAAGACGTAGGAGATCTCCAGAATTCATTTGGTTTTGAGAATATATGGATGAGAATGCAGCCATCTCCTTGTCACCAGACATTTCAGGGCTTTGTTGAAGGGTCATTTGCCTAGAAGAGAGCAGTCCTTGTTGCTGAGGTTCTGCATAAGAGGGAAGGTAATCATTCCCTAAGTAACTGCTTACTTGCTCTCGTGAAAGAAGTCTGGTTTCTTCCTCTGTTCTGGCTGAGAGACCTGGCATTGAATCACTGACTTTATAGTTATCCTGATCTGGCCTCTTTCAATGTCTGCAGTTGAAAGATGATGAGAAAAGTCTTTCTTGACTAGTTTCCCAGGAAGAGGATAGCAAAAAGATTGATTGCTGTGGTGAAGGATTTCAGCAGTGCAATGCACGCCACCAAGTCTAAGCTGGAACAAGGACAGCAGAAATTTAAGATGTAAATGACTTCTTTCCGGATTTTCTGGACATCTTGTTCAAGCAGATCTCAAGAGAGAGTCTTCAAATTTGTGTAGTTTATAGGACCATTCTATTGATTCACACTAAGCTTCAGCATTTATGAGATGTAATCATTCACCTTTTGCAGAAGAATTACAGCCTCCTTTCTTGGTTTATATCAAAAGATATAGGTTTACTCTTTTAAGGGTAAGGAGCCACACCTGTTTGTCCCTGGAGCATTAGGACAGTAAGTGAGGTCCTTTGTTCTAGAGGAAAAAGCAGGTAGTCAAGATGTTCTTGGAACTTCTTGTCTCAAATGTGTATGATTTTACTTTTATAACTTCTGTAGTTCTTGTGGAATAGACATCCATTTGGAGAAAGAGGAACCTGCTCACTTGAAATATGTTAAAAGAAGATAAACAGAATAGGTTTACTTTGAGTTCCAAACAAGACATTGTTTGTAGGTGTGATTTGCAGAATATGATGTGAAGATGAACACAAGTAGTTATTTGTATTATAAGCATTGATTATGGCATTGCTATACAGTTACTGTGAATAAACAAGCTCATGGATAGGAAAGAAGAAAAATGAAATAGCGGGATTCAGGGTTGATTTATTTCTCTGTCCCCTCAGATTGTGCAAGCTTGATGAAGAAATGTGTACAGTGTCGGGCAGTGGTTGAGCGAAGAGTGCCTTTCATAATGTGCTGCGGAGGTAAAGGTACAGAAGATACCACTGATGATATTTGTGAGTGACTCCAAAACGCATACTCTTTCACATTCCGTCACCAACTTCTTATTCTCATTCTTTCAAATGACCTAAATATTTCCTCTCCTTTTTAAAGAGTAGTTTAATAAGAACAGTGTTAAGTCAGGTATCCATTTGCTGTTTGCACTGCTTTCTACATTGGTAGCAGCAGATGTGAAGATGTGATGGTAACACCAGTCACTGCACTAATGGATTGCTTCCAGTGTCCAGAGTAGAAGCTGAAACATACGTGACTTGGCCACTTACTAATGTCCTGTGAAGTAAAAGCTGAAGATTGTCTGTAATTGTGCAAATGAGCAAATATTTTTATTTTTTTTTTAAAACTTCTGGAACTCTTTGGCTGATAAAGGAATCATAAATATTTTGCTTCTAGGTACAAGCAGCTTTCATGACAGATTGTTCAGTTTTACATCTCCTGCTTTGACTAGTTTTTAAACTTTATGTGACTTCTCTGAATAATATCTGTGAATTATTTGTATTTACTCTGTGTGTGTGTGTGTGTGTTATGTGGTATGCAGTGTTTGAATTGAGTTTATGTGAATTAGAATATTAGATCATTCTAGTCATACTATTCCTAAATAGATAAATATAAGAGTAATCCTTAAAATCAGGTTTTTAATACTCACACTGGATATTTAAAATTTGTCATTTGAAATACATCTCAGTTTTTCTGTTTCTCATGGCAACATTGCTTCCTGGATGAGTCAAATACAGGAATATTAATCTGCGTTTGTTCAAAATTTGAACAAACTACTTCCAGGACGCTTTTGCAGTTGTGAACACCAAATAGAATTGTCTGTGTAGATAAAAAGTCTTTTCAGTGTGAAAGGATTTGGCGTTATTTTTTACACATGGAAAAAAAATTACTGCAGGAACTTCACTGGCAAATAAGAACTTTGAGAATATTAAGGGGTTACAGGCATTTTGAGCATCATTATTGAGGAAATATTTGTCAAAGAAGCATTGCCACTAAACTCAAAGAAGTTCTTTATGAATTGAGCTGCAGTGATGCCGTAGTGAATTTAATTAGATTATCAAATATGTTTGACTAACATTATTTCAGATAATTGAAAAATTGTGGTTAGTACACTGGAAATAATTATACCTATTTGATTACGTTGATGCATAATCAGATATCTTTGTTCTCTAAATTACAGCAAGTGGAAACATTCCAGTTCTGCAGAAAGACAAAGACAACACCAATGTCAATGCAGATGTACAGAAGCTGCAGCAACAGTTACAAGACATCAAGGAACAGGTAAAAGTGCTGGATAAAAATTTTATAGACCACTAAAATAACTGAAAAAGCCAGTGCATCTTCTGTTATTTAAAACAAAATAACATGGAGGTGCTTCAGTTCTTAAATTTCAATTAAATAACCAACATTTTTTGTGTGGTGTGGCTTGTATGTCTTCTATGTACAGGTTTAAAAGAAAATAAAAAAAAAAAAAAATCCAAGTGGCCATGTTTGATAATCCATCTGTTAGAGCATCTATGTTAGTGTGACTAAAAAAGGATGCTCTGCCCAGTCAGTATGTTCTCTGCCTGTTTAGCTGACCTGAGCGTATAGGTACAGCAGAAGCTGTTTTCACAGAACAGTAATAAAAGTAGATATTCTTCACTATTCTGTATTTACCTGAATCTTTACTTGTCTGTTCATGAATTTCCTTTGAACAGTGGCTGGCAGTTACCTGTCAAATGAGGCTATAGTTCATGTACGCTTCAAAAAATTGTGTGCTTGCAAAATTAGAACCTTTGAAAGTATTGTACATGTAATTTGAATATTTGGAATGTAAATGTTAAGGTTTGTCTTTTGTAATAATGCATAGTTTTTGCAGGAGGAAATTTATGCAAATTGACTAAGATTTTATTGATTATTCATTGGTTAAGTTACATGCAATTTAGAAACCCAGTGAAAACCAAAAACTAATGTTTCCAATAACTGACAGGTACCTATTTAAATTTATGTCTGTAAGTCTAGTTCCATTAGGAGCGCTTAAGTAGTTGTCTACATGCAGAACCTCCCTGTTAAGTTACTAAAATGTTTCCTTGGTTTTCCATCTGAACAAAATAAAACTTAATTTTGAGATTTTTCAGCAGTAAAGGACCTGGGGTATCCAACTATTGTATGAACTTACTCTCTTAAAACCCCAATCATGTCATTTTTGGCTTCCCTGTGTATAACACATTTGGAAGAAACTTTTCATGGGTACAGGAAACGGAGAAGCGTTCTTACTGTATTATTTGCCTTTTCCTCTTGTAGACTTACAGCAGTCAGTAATACTTCAGTGATGGCAGCATCACTTCTAGTCCTGGTAGTTGTTGCTTTCAACTGTTCATGTGCATGAAAACTAAGACTGAAGCGTTTAGATCACCAGTTTTAGGGCCCATATCTCTAAATGCCTTGAATTTGGGATCTGATATGCTGTCAAGTTTTAACTTCAGTGGCATGTCTGTGAAGAGCTATCTCTGTCGTATGGAGACTTGGCCAACACCCCAGTAACAGAAATTAAAATATCCAATTCAAAACAGATTCCTTTGTAGTTTTTGTCTGTAAAAGAACATGCAAATTAAAAATTGTCATTTGAAAAATATGTGTCTGTCTTGACAGTAACATCTGGAGTTTCTAGATATCTCTGATGTCTTACATGTACTGTTCAGCTTCTGTTTTACTTTTTAACATTGGATGAAAAGAATAAGGTTACTACTTTGGCATTTAAAATGATGTATGCAAAACATGCAGATGAATGCTTAAATGCAAGTAATCTGTTTTCTTCAGGTGTATTTTTTTTCTCTTCTGGTTACTTTATTTTAGGAGTTTATAAAAGATTGGTGTTCTGTTTGGGTATGCTAATACTCTTATGTATAGGGACGTGAAAGGAAAACTATGTTATGGTTGTTCTTCTTGATTAGATGTGTTCTCAGTTTTTTTCGATTTTCCCTAGGTGCTCTTTTATTCTTAACAATTTTGTCTTACCTTTGGGATTGGTAGCCAGAAGCTTTCTGACATCAGAAAGTTATGCTGTATTAGGGAGAAGAGAATAATTACTTTATATGTGTCATTTTCTACTTGTATTTTCTGGGTTTCACATTTGCAGTAGTAAGAGAGATCTAATACCAGAATGCTTGGAGAACTTAAGTGCACTCTTTTGCTTTGAAATGCCCTTTTGTCCAAAACCTCATTTTAAAATTAGTATAAAACTGAAGATTGTTCAGTGCCTCTGACTAGGCAGAGGTGGTTCTGATCGTTCTTGTGTACATCTTGGCTTGAGACTTTCATGTTTTCCTTAGTGTCTTTTCTGCTTAGTCCTGTGACAGGGCAAGCTGTATATCATACTTGTGAGTAGGAAGTTGGATTTGATTAAAAATAGTCATCTCATCTTTTACATTTGTGCTTGAAATGATGCACAGCATTCCACTATAATTGTGTATTCTTTTGATTTGTGCTTTAACAGTTCAGTCTTCATGTTACCTTGATATTTTCATACTTAAAATTAATTTGTTCTCTTTCAGCAGGTATAATCCTATGTTTCAACTCATACCTTCAATGATAATCTAATATGTTAGTGCAGCAAGCTTTTAAAACCATTTCTGGTGCCAAGCAGAAGTGACGCTGATGTCAACAGAATCTCCCACATCTGATGACCACACCATTCTTCAGGGATTCCCTGAATGTGAACCCTTTTGACTGTAACTGCAATACCTTCACTCCATTTCATACATAATCACCATCATCTGTCTAATATCTTATGTATGTTCCTTCACCATACTTACATCACTTTCTTCTTAAAAATAAATTTATTTTGTCACTGTGCACCTGTATATTGTTGGAAAAACTGTTTTTAGTAATGAGAATTGATATTTCAAGCAGTTTAAAACACTTTTTTAGTGGTAAAAATTGATTTGAGTTGTACACCCAGTTATACTTAAAGGTATGATGAGCACTTTTTCAGACTACTTTTACTTACCTAAAGAAGTAATTCTCACATAGAACAAGTATAGTGCCTTTTTATACTGTTTGTTTTCCCTCGAACGATGGAGTCAAAAGTTTCATGCAGATGAAGTAGAGTGTGATTTCAAGTAGAGAACATTCCAACAAACTAATAGTACACTAGAAACAGATACTGCTTATTTCCTGCTGCTGTGGCACAAATTGGGTATAAGGCATGCAGTGAGCTTTCTTCCACTGTAAAAGTGTATATAAGCTGGCAGTTAAGTAATTAGTGCTTCTTGAAAGTAAGATAAAACTCAGTTATTTGGGCTTGTATCCCACTGGAAACTGCTGAACTAATCAAGAAAATCCTTGTCAGAATAGAATTGCATAGCAAACAGGAAGTTTGGTTGTTCCTGCCAGCTGAATTCTCCTACTGTATGAAGTAACTTAAATGTTAAAATAGTATCATAATAAGAAATTAAACAGCTCATGTATTTTATGTACTCTGCATTTGTACTAAGCAGGAGAAATCGGGCAATTTGCTAATACTGCATGCAATTGCAGGAAAGATCTATAAAATGAAAATGTTAGGATTTCTGTGCTTCACTGAATGAAATAATCAAAAGTAATTGTGTTTGAACAGATTTTACTTTTTTAGTATTTGAGTCCCTTGATGGATGTTTTCATTCTCAAGTGATGGTGTGGCATTTGGAGAGAAACAGACCTTTGTAACTTCAGTAATTCTGACGTTATATTTAGGCACAAAAGCAAATAATTAAGTTAAAAACATAGAATAAAGTCTATAAGTTTTTTCTCCAAAGATAAGATTTGGATTTGCTTTGCCAGTCCTTTGTCAAAGGATATCATGTCAATACTATCCAGGTTATAGACACTTGTCACAGGACAGCTATATATTAATTGGAAATAGCTGTTTCACTGGTATGGTGAAGACTGCAGGTTACTGGAGGAAGAATGCTCTAATTGTCCCATTGGGATGTGAAGGTGATGACTTGGTGTGAATGGAAAAATGAGCAGGACTGACGGACAGAGAGTTGGTCTTTTGCAAATTTTTAGTCTGAGTGTGTTTTGTTATAGTACTGTGGAAATTCTGACAAAGTTGGACCACAGCATTTTTGGGAAGAGTCGGAGGAGGGGAGGTTTAAACATAAATGGACATAAGGTTTTATTTGGAAGTTCTGCATTCCTGCTAGCCCATTATACTGGTATCTTGAAGATTAAAATAGGCATTAGGCCAGATTCCATGCCATTTTGAACTCTGTGTAAGCAGACTGATGGTGAATTTTTTTGGTCTTCAACTAAGCTATCTGCCCTAGGGAGTAGTACCTATTGGTTCCATAGGAAGTATGCTTTAAAGTGTTCCTGCTTTGGATTCTCTCTCTAATGAGATGAACAAACTGAAGTATACCCCCAATGATGAGTATGAAAACAAGTCACAGGTGCAAGGTGGTGATAAAATGAATTTGCATTTGAAATATGAGCCCTGTCAGTATTTCATATTATATGAGATGAACATTTGTAAGTGTTAGGAGTAGTGTGTCTCAGATCTGAGGACATCTTAGACTTGATTTGTTGGACTATAGAATGGTCTTAACAATTATCATCTGTTATAACATCTATTCATTTACTAACCTTTGATAAACTTATAAATTAAATCCTAATATGGCTGCAATATGTTTATGGTGAAGGAACATGCCTTACCAAAACTTCAGTTTCTGCAAGGACAAAAGGTGAAGGACATTGTTCCTTAGTGGCTTGGTACAAAATGAACTCCGCTGTTGAAGAACTTCAGGAGATCTTTTTTGGGCATTGGCTGTCACTTTGATGTTCAGCAATTAAAACTGATTTTAAAAGTTTGCTGTGCTACTGTTATGACTGAAGGTCACAGATTTATTAAATTGTTCTTTTGAAACTTGAGGTGTTCTTTTGGTTGAAAATCTAGGTAACTTCCATGAACAAAGGCTGGGATTACCAGTATCGAATCTCTAAGTGTAATACTGATTATGCAGCATTTTTATTACTTCTGCGTGTGTTGAGTGCTTGGTGTTTAAAGGTAAGTATGTGAATGGCTAGATAGCCTGAGAAGAAACTGGTAAATCATTATGCAAGCATGGTACACATAAAGCTGTTTGTGGTGTTTGTTCCCTGGAAGATTAATGACATAAAGGGGAATGTTGCTGAAGAATGTCTTAATGTTGCGAGCTTGGGTAATGATATTGAAAATGTGGTGTCAACCTACTATTGGATTATCTTACTTAAAGGGATCATATTTGGAAAAAAGCATAGTTTTTATGTCACGATGGGGTAGGAAAAGCCCAAATATTTTAAGGCAATGTGAAATAAAAATGTAACTTAAAAAAAAATATATATTTAGTTTTCACCTTAGTGGCTGGGTTGTGCTATGACAATGATCTGCTGTGCTTAAGATGGCATGTTTATTGTTAAATTTCAATGATTTATATATTGCATATTCGATACTGTATCACTACTGCCATTGACTATATAACCGATCAAAATCTTTTACAGACTATGTGTCCTGTCTGTTTGGACCGTCTGAAGAACATGATCTTTCTCTGTGGCCATGGAACGTGTCAACTTTGTGGAGACCGAATGAGTGAATGCCCTATATGCCGCAAGGCAATTGAACGAAGGATCCTTTTGTATTAAGTAGTGGAACCAATGTCTTTTATTAGCTCCTGAAATAGTAAGGACATTTTAATGATTTAAATCTCTGTAAGTTTGAAAAGCAGTAAAGGGTTCTAATGAAAACATTTCTAATACTGTAGTACAGGTTCATTACATGGTAATTGTTTAAAGACTGTGAACACACCAAATAAGAGAACAGTATTTGAACAGTCAGCTTTTAGCTTTACTCTTAAAAAACACCTAAGCCTGAAGCTAATTTAAAGTAGTCTTTTTTTTCATTTTCTTTCTGTCTTCTTCTTCCCCTTAAAGTTTAAAGGGACAATCTTATTTTGGTTTTGTTCATGTTTTTTAATGTATGTATCAGGTGTCAAGTGTTGTAAAGGGGTTTTTTATATTGCCAGTTAATATCAAATATAAATATTTAGGATTTTTTTATTTTACACTTTTCTGGAGAATGTTGAGATTTCCTATAACAGTTATGATTCACAATAATTTGTCTTGAAATATACAATAATGCAAAATCAATACAAAGTGTATACACAGTAGTAATAAATATACTGTTCCCATAAGATCAGGCCTCAAAATACAGTGTTAAGGTAATTCTGTTTCCCTAATTCTTTTTCATCAGAACAAGCCAGAATTACTTGAAAGTATTCCAACTTAGCATCAATTCTTGGACTAGATGATCTTATAGGTCTTTTCCAGTCTAGGCAATTCTATGATTCTAATTGAATAATTCAGCTGAGTAAGAACTGATCTAAAACATCCTGGGCGGGAAATAGGAGTCAAATGTTAAATACTCCTTGTCTGCAGGAGGCACATACTGTAGCATAGAGAGGCAAGTGCTCTGTTAGGTTTGTACTTTCCAACAGAGAAAGCTCTAAGTTCCTTTTTAACACTCAATACTTGGATGCTGTCACGGTCCTATGGAAACAGAGACAATGACTGAAGGTATTGTTACAGGAGCAGCTGTAGTCTTCTATACTGTAGTCACACCATATGTATGTGACTGCATACAAGTTTGTGATTGGACTCACTGGGCAATGTCGTGTGCCAGTTGAAATTAAAGTATGTCAGCTTGATGCTATTATGGTGCCACAAGAATCAGCTGAGTTAGAAAAACTAGGTAAGCTAGCCAACATGCTTAAATTATTAATATAGGCCTCTTACTAACAGGTGAAAGAGCTGTATCTTACACTGGAAAGGCTACACAGTGCTTGCTTTTCAAAAAAACTTGAGGAAAAATATTTGCAAATCCAGTATCATTTATGGAAATAGATATTTTAGATTCACATGCTGTCTTTGGATTCTGATGTCAAAGGTGAACTAGTGTTGTTGAGGAAGCTAGTAAGTTCATTCACTCAGTTTAGTCTGATATCATCTGTGCAATGTGCACAGAGTGCAAATGTTTAATGGGATAACAAATAATCGAAGGATGAAAAACAGAAGTTCAGTTGGAAGTCAAAGGGGATCATAACAAGCAGGAGAGTTGAGGTTATGTCGTTGTGCCTCTGTCTTCAGCAAAAGATGAAAGTGTAAATCTCATTATTATCATCATCATCATCACTGTTATTAGGGAGCAAAGTGAAAATGAAAGAAAAATCAGTAAGGCATTTATCTTTAATATACTGTAAAATCATAAAATGTAAGAGTTGCAAGCTTTGTTTGTTATGCTTATCCCCCAGTATTTAATGGCTGTTTTGAAATTAAATTCAGTGAAATACCTCAGTTTGTTTCTTGAAACAACCAAGAAGGCACCTAATAATATATGTTGTACAGGTGTGAGGTATGCTCAGATGTTTAAGTAAAATACTCTTCACTTTTTTCCATTTAGTAAAATGCATAAACGGTCATATCAGTACACAGTGATTTAAAGCACGAAGACAGCCCAAGACGCCAACAGAATATGCTAAATAGTTGTAACTTGTTAACTTCTGTGTAAGTACGTTTGACTTTTTTTCCCCAAACCTACTGTCTATCACTTACTATACCCCAAGCTCATATGGCACTTCTCAAAATTTGGGCTATTATTACCTACTTTCCATTTGTTGAAATACTGTGTACTTTTATGTTGGGGTTTGGAGGAATCCCTTTTTGCTGAAGTGGATACTGAAAATTACCCTGACAAGAGAATAAACAAATTACTTTGTAAATGTGAAAGTTTGATTAGGAGCTGGTGTTCTTAACTTGGACTGGGTGAGGATATAGCAGATTTGCACAAGTACTTGTGCCTTGTTAGTATAGTCTTAAAATCGGTATTTTGGCTTCTTTTAAAGACGTGAAATGGTCTTTTAAAAATAATCAGATTTAAGTACTTATTGTGTAGATATTTTCTAGAGATGAAGTTTTATGTATGCCTAATTATTTTTAGCAGTATTAATTGCATTTCGCGTAAACACTAAGTTGTTTGAAGAAGCTGCTTTGAGCTAGTGATTTAAGCTTCCTCTACAAAATTAAATGTCAGAAACTTAATTTTACTCTTCCGGTAGCAGCTGGTGAACCGAAGAGCCTATCCTTTCCTTTGTGCTGCATGGGTTAAGTTTTCACTTAAAAAAAAAGACCCCAACAACACTACAGCCTAACTTTTAGCAGCGCTACCTCCTTTCTGTCAAAGTACTGAATTCTTCTCTGGTTGTTCTTTGTCTTTGGGAAGGGATGGGGAACACATCAGTTTTGTTTTGCTTCATCAGTTTTGATGTCTGAATACATTGCGAAGGTTTTTTACTGACTGTATAAATTACGTACAATAGAAGTGTGTGATTTGCCACAATGTACGTTGTATATCATTCTTGCATAAGTTGCTGGAAGTCCTACTATTGTGTTTTTATGTATTTCATAAATTGTTTGTGTTGACAAAGCAAAACTGTTAACCTGCAGAAGTTTTAGCGTGTGCCATTTTTATAGCTAAGCCTGTGGTAAATATGAAAGTTCTGACTCAGGGCTTTTTAACAACTTAAACACATTCACAATAATCTTCAGCACATCTTGGAGAATATTAGAGATTTAATGACTATACAGTGCCTTGATAGAACTACCGAATGGGCAGCAACCGTAGAGTCCTTACAGAATGCGATTATCTTTTGAATCCAGTCAATGAGTTGATGTTAATACAATTGTAATACCCCTGCCATGGATTTATAAAATTGTATATGCTTTCTGTACAGGAAAATCAGCAAATTTAGCTATTGTTAAGCTTTCTGGAACTTGTTTGATTGTTGCACCACTCATGAGGGTCTGAAGGGCATAGTATTCAAATTTGCAGAAGCAGCATTTGTGGCAAAGACAGCTAGTAAAATGTTTTGTATGTGACATTTTTTAGTGTGAGGGGAGAGGTCATTGTATAAACAAACATAAAAGTAACTGCTTTACACTGGTCCAATAAGTCTTTTACAGGAGGGAGGGGGGGGGGAGAGAGAGAGAGAGAGAGAGAGAGAGAGAGAGATAATTTGCAACAAATATGTATGTTTCCATGCCATTTTGTAGCTAGAAAAATTTCAGTCTCATTTTGAGCTTCTAGGAAATACTTTTTGTCTCCAAGCTTAGTGTCTTTATGAATGCAAACTATTCATATTAGCAAACACGTTTTACTGAACCACAGGAACATTTTTGCTTTCGTTAAAACCAACTTTGTATTTTCAGTAAATTGTAGATTTTGACATGACTTTATTGGAGAAATTTAAGGTTGTCTGTGTGAATGTAGTGGATTTCTGTATGCAGATAGCATTATATAATTGCTTTCATTAAAACTGCTTAGCAAAGTCTAAGCTTTTCAAAGGAAATGCTAATGTACTATATGATTAATAAAACTTACATAAGACATACTGACTTTTTCAACAGGTTTGATTTCAAAGTGTAATTGGAGTGAATTAATACTGGGTTTTGTGCACACGTTATTGGGAAGGGAGCAGTGGCTTCTTTGACTTCCTCCTTAGTTGTAATGATGTTAGATGTCACCACGGAATTAGAAAATTGTATACCTGAACAAATGTTTGATAACTCTGTTAGTTGTTGACATAACCAGACTTTATTTATTGAGAATGTTTGCAATCCACACTTTAAAAAATTCTAGTTCTTTATAATGTAACCCTGAAGAGTGAGTTTGTAGAAACATCAGAAATGCTACGTGCCTCTCAATCTTCCAGATACTCAAACATTGTTTAAGCAGCATGGTAGAAGTATGAAGGGTGGATTATGTTATAACAACAAAAAGGTTGATGTAGATTTTTTATCTATGGCATATGTGCAAATTTTTCTGTAAATACGCAGTTCATAATGCTGATTAGAGCTGCTGTTAGGTTTATGTTAGACTCTGGGTTTACTTATAATTGAATGGCCTCTACAGATCTGACTATGTGAATGCGATCATTTAAAGATCTCCTGCCAGATACAGTAACCCCCATGTTCTGCATATTCGGAGACAACAGTTGCTGCATCATAGGTTATACTTTTAGGATTCAATTTAATGGATGTATTAAAAAAATATATATATTTAATGAAAGGCAACCAAAACAACCAGACTTCAGTGGCTTAGTCTTTTAATTTATCATAGTGTACAGGTGAAACATGAATTGACAGAATAAAAAGCTTGTTGTTCTTTCTTAGTTTCTTTTCATTTTTCAAGATTTCTTCAACTATGGTTTATATGACAGGTCTGTATGAAAACACAATTATTTTCAGATACCTTTTTTAAACCTTTTATTTGAAAACAATTTATGCAAATTCTCAAAATACATTTTAAATAGCCACTTGTTCTTCGTTTGGGGACTTACAAGCCTTCCACATACTTCTCCATACCTGTTCGTTGAAAGTGATGGGAGCAGCGCTGGCATAGGTTTAAGACCTGGTCTCTGTGGTCTCTAGCGTTTCAGCTCCTAATGTTAGTCACAGTGGAAGCAGCTGGTTTTGCTGGTGTTTGATATTGATGTTTTTAGATTTTGAGAAGGCTGCTTCATACTGTACAATGTAATTAATATTTTATAATATAAATACTGTATAATATAATTAATCTCTGTATAATGCACGTCGTTCTAATTCCAGCTGTATCCAGTATGCAGCTGTTTGTGAAAGGAATGGTGAAACTCCATGGAGATTTCCTTTGGATTTGACATTTAATTAAATGCACAGGGTGATTCTTCATGGGTGTACTCTGTTTTATTTAGGCAAGAAAAACTAGCAGTATTTTGAATAAAAAGTGATAGCCTTCCTTTTCAGACTAGGTTTTCCACAGTATAGAAAGGTAATTTAGTTAGAAACAGTATCGTTCAAGATCTTGTTCTTGTGCTTTGTGCAGCCCTGTTCAAGTCAACAAAGTAGCATGCATTGGAAAGCTTTTACTTTTTAAGAATGAAGCCTGTCAACTGTTCTTGATACTTATGAAAAGCTTTTGCCTGAAAAACACTTCAGGGATTTAAATACTTCTTCCTGTTGCAGTAATGAGAATAGTATGTCCAGGCTTTCCAGGAGATAAGGTTTTGGGTTTGGGTTTTTTGTTTTGTTTTGGTTTGTTTTTGGAGGGGGGAGTGGTGGGGTGGGGTGGTGGTGGTGGGTTTTTTTAAAGCAGGCTTTAGAGAGTGATGCCATGATGGATTGAAATAGTTTAAATTACATTAGAAGTCAAGAACTGTTCTAGCTGGTAATGTATAGGTTTTATTCTGTAACAATGCAAGACTTTAAGTTATAGGAAATTTAGTGCAAAGTCTTATTTCTTACAGTTAGGATTTGTTGATGCTTACTTGACTGCCCTAAAGAAGTTCATAAACTTAATTTCTGAAAAATTGCCTAAAATCAGGAAAATACACTTGTGAGACTGTGATGATCCCTTGCAACACTATAACACCGTTTCACTGATATTTTTTTTTCTCCTTAACACGTCTGAGGGAGGTAAGTAGACGAACTTAAATCTGATCTGATTTCTGCAGTGATGCACGCATGTGCTCCCTAAGACATATGAGTATTTCTCCCACAAGGGGTCAGTAGCACCCTCCGTTTGTGACAAGTTTTTTTGTAATATAAGCACAAAGCAAACAAGGGATAAGGGTAATGATGATTGCATTAATATGTGGGTGGAGCGGACCTCACTTGTCCCCTTCTTCAAGCAGGGTAAGTATAATTAGCTTATTTGCTGACTTCAGTAAGCACCATATTCCATCCTCTGACTCTCATGTGACATGAACATTGCTACTATTGATTAGGGCAAAGTTCCAGTGGAGTGTTTACCTTTAGCTCTGGTTGAAAGTATTCATTTAGTCTAGCTTTTTTCCAAAAGCATGCAGTCGGAGCAGATAAACTATATGAGAGAGCTTGTCCAGTGGGCAAGGGAAAAGAATTCTTGTATGAGTGTCCCACATATTCTTAATGATAACCACAGTCTCCCTAGATGGCTAGAGCTGATTAATATTTTCCACCCTATAGTAACACAGCTTACAGTTAAATATGCTTTGAAGCCTATCAGTCTGCTCAGTGGAAGGAATGTCCAGCTTCTCAAGGCTTCCCTGAGTATGCAAGTTACTTGGAGACAGAAGTTTGAAGTAACTCACTATCTTTCTACCAAGAGGCTGAACAGACCAGACAGCTATTTCCTAGACAAAAATTTCCAACCTTTGTACCAAAGCTATATTTCACAAATAGGAATCTAAGACGGTCAATGTCATTCAGGTTGGCACAGGTTCTTACTTACGCTTGCTGAATTAACAAGGGACCTTCCTTACCTTCATGTTTGCAACTCTTGTTATTCTCTGTTTCGCATCTGTTACGGTTTTTGTGTTTCACGTCTTCAGTGCTTCTGTCCCCTGCTACTCCAGTCTTCAATCTCAGTTATTTCTATGTCTGGTTTTTTGGTAGCAGAACTGTGTCCCTTCCTTCTTCATATGTCCCTTCTCAATGTAGTTCTTCCCTCCATTACACCGAGGTTGGCACAGTGCTTTGGCATAAGCACATTGGGGCCCTATCCTTGTGTCTGACTCCACTCTTAATTGCATATTCTGACAGGAGGAATCCTTGAATTCAGTCTTTGCAAAATTCCACATTAATTTATGATATCCCTTATTTCTTTGTATTGGCAGTGTAAGAGGTTTTGGCTACCACCTAGGGAAAGGGTAGGGGCACTTCTTTTGCTCTAGTCACATGTCTTCTCAAACATACGAGGAAAATCAGGAACAAATAAATATTTCAGGGTTGTTTGGTTTGGTTTTGTTTGTTGTTTTGGGTTTGGGGCTTTTTTTTTTTCCCTTCCATAGGCTGCCTGAAATGTTCATTGTTACCGTATCTGAGGTTCAGTTTTTGGTGACCACCTAAGGTACTTCTCAGAGAAACTCACTCTGGATGGAAGTTCCTGTCTCCTAGCTGTGTGTAGCTTGCCCACTTAAGTTGCCCGGAGGAAGTCTGTTTAGTTCAGTAGCATGGCTTGCAAGAGCATGGGTCCTTTGCAAAGAGAAGGGTTCTGTTATTGGGCTCCTTGCTGCCTCCATAGAGAAGTATGAAAAAGTTCTGCCTCTTTAAATAAAGTAAAACCACATCCCAAGTAATACTCTTCTACTAAGATTTCATAATCCCTACTGTGTATATGATCATAAGGTATCTTGTGATACTCTGTGTGAAAGCTATATAAAATAAATAGCAATTACACAGCATGTATTTCCCAGTGAGCATGTTACATAGTTTGTGGGCCTTGAAATACAATGCTATCATTCTTCCTCTCCTTCCTTATTTGTGATGAGACCTGTAAAAAAAAGACTTCAGATCTATCTAGACAAGGCTGCTTTTCCTAGCACAAAGACCTTAGTTAAGCTGTTTCTAGTATAGCATTACAATTTAAAGCATCATGCCCAAGGTTTCTGACTGCATTTGTCTGATCTATAGCACATGGCACTTAGAGCACCTAATTCATATTATTCTTGGGTTTCAGTCAGGTGACTGAGTCTTACGTAAGGCGGAGGGAGTCTTCAGGTAACTGTTGTCCTCTGAAACTGTTCTCCCACCACTTCCTGGGGAGGGCATAGAGTCTGGAAGCACTTTGTGCCTTCTTGTTGGGATAGAAAGGTGTGTTAGAGTAAGGGCATGAGGAAACCTAAAACTAAACTGCAGTCATAGGCCTAAATCTTAAGAATTTTGTGAGGTGAGTAACTCAGAAGGCAAATTTGCCAGAGAGCAGAGTCGTCTCTTGAAGAGTTTTAAATTCTCTTCCCTCTCCTGAGAGCTTGTATCATGGATACATCGAGTCCTGCTGTAACCCTGCCATCTCCTTTGTCTTGTATGTCCCACCACCCTGGATAGGTCTCTCCACACCAAATTTTCCTTGAGTAATATGTCCTATAGCTGAACTAGAACTATTCCACATGTGGAGAAGGAAGGTGTGGGAGTTACAAGCCAGTCCCTGATGCAGAAGTTACGGATCTGCTGTTCTACCTAATACAACTCTCTTCCCATGACACTCACAGTGGATGTAAAGGGGTAAGTGATCTTGACTTGGATTTACTGTGAGCTGTGGCTGTCTGTAAACAGGCAGCAGTGTAAAAAAGCCACTGCGGATCAACTGCTTAGTAATTAGCTGTGTGAGGTGCCTGCCCTGCAGCAGGCAGTAATTGGAGGCCACGTACACTTGCAGCAAGTGTTGCAGCCAAGTAGGGTTGAGTGGGCCAAGACCTCTGGGCATCCACTTATCCTGAGCTGACGTTGCTTTATTGGTAAGTAGCATGGAAATAAATTAGATGTGAAAAGCCTATCTTCATCAACAAGATTGGGATACCAGACATTTAATTTTAGGCTTTATCTGCTATGCTGAATCAAATGGTAACACCAAGATTTGGCCAGCTGTTGTCGAGCCCTCCAGGAAAAATTAGTCATTGGCTGATTTCATAGTTTGCTTTTGCAGGAGTTTCTCAACTTTGAGGAGGTAGTCAGCCTTCAGAAAAAAAAAAAAAAACAAACCAAAAACAAAACCCCAAAAAAAGCATCTAGACAGGAGGAGGAAGTATTTTTTCTTTTCTTTTTTTTTTCTTTCCCCCTCTTCTGGATGGGAACTGTGCCTAGTTTTCATTTCCCTTGCCAGTTTTCATTTAGCCAAAAAAGCTGCCATAATTACTACTTGCTGGCTGAATTGGCTGAAATCAAACATCTATCCCATGTGTTTGTCCCATCTGTTCCTGACAAGCACCCTACCTCTTCCGAGACCCTCCTTCCACAGGGTGTGAGGATGCCCTTGTGGGGTTATAGGAGAGCTAGTGTTATTCTCTGTAACTTCCCAGGACAAGGAAAGGACTTTATTCTCTAATGTTGATTTAGTCTGGTCTTTTTCTTTACATTCATCTTCAATTATCAAATGTAGGGCTGCCTTACTTTTTTCAGATGGCATGTAATTTCGAGGGGAAATCAATGGGGGCATCACTGCTGTGCCGGGAATTCTTGGATTTGGCCCATCCTTTCCTACAAAATTAGGTCTGATTGTTTTATCAGGTACAGATGTTTAACCATTAAGCTAGCCAGCTTGAATGCTCGTAGGAATATTAATAGAGGTGGCCTGGGGCTGACAGGTTTTTCTAGGGAAGATGGGTAAGGGCTTAACACATCCTAGGTCAAGTTCTTCCCTGTCGTGGCCAAATGTTAACTTGGGCGATGCTGTGTGAGCTGCAGTGTTACACCTTTGCTTGAAGAGTAGGTGTAAGCTTAAGACATCTTCACGGCACGCTGCTGTGTCAGTAGTAGCTAGCAGTGAGAGCAGAAGTGCAGCGCATCCATGATAACATAATATTCTGCGTGAGTTGGTACATCTGGCTTTTCTTGAAGGGTAGCTGCCTGAGAGGAGGTTGGTAGCACCGCAGGGAACCTGGACATAGACCGCTGACCGCGCGGTGCTCGGCGTGCTTAGCCAAAACTCTAGAGCAAGGTAGCTAGGCAGCTGTGTCTACCCTTGGGTTGGTTGTCAGCGGATTAGGAACAAGAGTATCTAAAAGGTACCAGCTTTCAGTGTTTGAGTGAAAGTGACCCTCGCCACGCTTTATTAATTTATTTCCTCCTGATACGGAAAGCACATCTGAGGGAAGAGAGGAAGCTAACAAGCCTAGCTTATTTTGCTGCGAACTGTGTATATGCAGCACTGAAGACCTCTGTAGATAGCTGTGAGTCTGGACAGGCAAAAAAAGGGGCAGAGGTGGGAGGAGAGAGGGGTTCTTTAATGACGTGTTAGGTTATTGATGGAATTTCTAACCCAGAGGAGAACTGCCTGCCCCAGAGCTGAGGTGGGTAGTGTTACCCTCAGTAACTGCTTGCTTATGCATGGTTTGTGTGTATTTTATTGTTCAGGTCAAAGATAAGCTGATGGCTCTGTTAAGTGTGGTGACTAGCTGGGAAGAGCAGTGTGGTTCTGCTGAGCACAGCTGCCAAAACTGGAGCAAGCCAAGGGAGAGCGGTTCTTTGGTCAGGGACAGAAACGTGGTCTGACACAGCTTTCTTATCAAAAGGAAGGATTTTTCGCTTCAGGAGGAAGTTGGGCTGCGAATGCATTGGATAAATTCTTTTTTTTTTTTTTTTTTTTTTTTTTTTCCCCAGCTCTGTGGGAAGTCCTGTATAAATGTGTTTTCAATGAATATAATAGTTCTGCTTCTCACCCTCCTCCTCTGGAGAGAACGTTAGTGGCTGTAGATGCGGAAAATAACATGAAGACTAAAATGCTTTCAGTCTGAGTAGGTCAGCAAACACACCTTGTGTGCTCACAGCTAGGAGCCATTTGCTCTTGGGTCATGCCATAGAGCAGGCAAAAATTAGTTCTCCCCCCCCCACTCCCCCGATTTCTTATTCCAAGTATTTTTTAAGTTTCCCTAGATCCTTTCCAAGCCATCAGGTTGTAGTTAAATTAAAACCTAACCTTTTCTTTTGGTGAACACTTTGTGTAAAAGGAGCTATTTGTTTGTGTTCCAGCTTGAACTTGGATAATTTTGTTTAAGCATTAGGAACCTACATGTGTTATAGGGAAACTGCTCTGATACAGTTGAAGAAACAAGTCCCCTTCTAATTGAGGCCATTAGACTGAGATTTGTTAGATTTGGTTTCTGTGGGTTTGGTTTACTCAAGTCACTTACTTCTGTTTTCTCTCTTTCCTATGTGTGAAATGGGAAAAATACTGCTTGGAGGTACTAAAAGAAACCTGCTGGTGTATGCGAAGAAGCCTACAAAAGCATAAATGAGTTCCCGAGTAGCTAAAATGCCTCCCCTGCCAGCTAGGCACATGGTGGTGTACCAGCTCAGTTTAGTGTTTTCCTGATGAAAAACTAAAACCTAGCACTAGTGCTACTTCATAGTCTTGCCAAAGACTGAATAGACATAAAATGAACTAGTATCTTCCACGACCCAAGCAGTAGGAATTATTAATTAACTAGTAATTATATACAAATGTCTATTTTATAGTTAACAAGTAACTGTTGATCGTTATTTACTTATTAAAGCTATTAATGGAAGAAAGTCGTATTGAATACAGGTATTGAGTTATAATACTAAGCGAGCTGACAAAATGCCAGCTTTTTGGTGGCAATGTTTTTCTGAGTTTCTGTCTCGGTGATCTTGTCAGTGTGCTGAAGCGTTTTAGTAATGACTCTCTGAAACTCAACCTACCACAGCCAGTGGGTGTCACTGCAAGCATTGGAGAGAGGGAGGAAAAATTTTGGGGAGAAGGAATAAAAGTTCAAGTGTAAGTTTTATTTTTTTTACGCTAGAAATAAATACAGAAAAATAGATAAATTAAATCTTTGCTTACTAACTGTGCAGTTGCCAAGATGTTTCTTGGAGATGCTTAAAAATAGTTTCAGATGCTTAAAAAAAAAAATTTAAATAAGTATCCTGGATGACCAAGGCCATATCCTCTGATAGAAGTCATGTCACTGCCAACTTCCATAGTCATGTTGGCTGCAAATGCTCACTTGCTTCCTACTGTTGAATATTATGCACCTTATGGATGATTTTGTTTTAAAAAAACACAAACCAAAACCAAACAAATCAAAAAAAAAAAAAAAACAAACAACAAAAAACCACCACACCACCCCCCCAAAAAAAAGACACCCCCCCCCCAAACCAAACAAACCCACAGAGCAGGCTTTCCTTAAATCCTTTAAAACCACTTACATGAAATTCTTGGTGTTTGCGGATCTAAGTGCTAAAGGTCACTCTGAGACAAAGCGCCCATCTTCCCCGGACAGCTCGTCATACCCAAACCCAGACTAGCTCTGAAGCAAATGCCCTTTCAAGCCGGTGCCGCGAGAAGATGTGCCTACACCCTCTCAGCCAGCCCTCCACCTCCCACCGTCGCACAAACAAACCAGCCGCGCAAGCTTTGAACTGTTTACATGCTATACATTACCTAACGGTGCCTGCACTTTTGGAAGGGCCTCTCTTACACAGGTCGTTGCTAAGGCCCGCCTTGTCTCTGCCTATGTTATCATGAGGATGACAGTTTAAACAGGCCTTATCACTGTGTATTCAATCAAGGTTTATGAGGGCTGATAAAGATGTCACCTAGTTGCTTTGTGTGTTCATTAAAACCCTATTCCCCAGTAGGACTTTGCTGTATTATGGTTTTTTTTTTTCTTCACTGATTTTTTGCTATCTTCTGAAGAGAGAGGTACATGTAAGAAGGGAAGGTGTCATGCTTAATTTAGTATTTCTGCAGGGAAGAATTAAAAAAAAAAATTAGTAGCTTGGTTGGCGCAACCCTATCTGTATTTAATATCTTATTTTATCATAATTGCTTATTTAGTAATTCAGTAAACTTTCCTAAGTTTAGCTTACGCATGGCAGTAAAGTGACTTGCGTGCACTTTTATCTGCTGTGTCGTGTTGCTGCTGAAGTTAGCTCAGGAGGGGCTTGGTGCTACTCAGTTACGACACAGGGTGTTGTAGGTTGGGCTCCTGTTGCCGTTTTTCTTGATGGATGGAGACTGCATATTTGCAACACAGAAACATAAGCCTCATTGACTTATTGCTTTGGTTGCATGTCAAGGCTGAAGAAATGATTGCAATAAATAAATAGGTAGTCATACAAAATGCATCAATAATTTTCAGGTTATCTGGTTATGAAGAACAGTAACAGAAAGCAGGCAAAGATTAAGTCTTTCTTTGTCTTGTCCTGTAAGCTCCTTCATTTCAAAGTGTTGGGTTTTTTTCTCAACCCATGTCCTTTCCCTAGCTATAGTTTAAAATAAACACATTGTCCTAATTATATCTGATACTGTGTGCAATTCTGCCAGTCTTCAGAAAAATCTCATTTCTACAGTGAGCAGAATTTGCTCAGTTGCATTTTTCTTGTTTAAGTAAAATTTGTTGTAAACCAAAACAGATATACAAAACCATAATGAAAAACAATTAGTTGCAGCTGTTTGCTGTATTATAAAAGAGGGAAATGTCAAAGGAATCTATTGGCTAAAAAAGAATTGAAAAAAATCTAACAGACCCTAGTTCAGGCACAAATGAATTGAGATTAAGCATCTATGTTTAGGCTCTTTTGAAAAATGGGAAGAAACTGAATATTCAATTGATTCCTTAGATCCCCAGGTCATAGTAAATCCCTGTTATTTATGCTGCAGCATATTGCCCTCTCTGCATCCTATAAACTTTGTGAATACTAATGGCTGTTGGCATTTCAGAAATTATTCTTTCACTTTGTTTACAATTTTGCTGCTGCTGGCAAGCATTGGAGTATCAAAGGCTTTAATGCTGTGCATGTGCATTTCATAATAAAATGTTATTCTATGAGGATAATAACACTTACTAGAGATCAGGAATAAAATGAAAAACAGAGCCTCTCCACCGTCACTTGTTAACACTTATAATGATTGTTTGCTTATTAACACTAATTTGTTATATGCTTCCATTTTAGCTCTATGCTGGCTGGCCTAAGCATGAGGCACTTCTGTATATATATAATACTTACAAATAGCTGTGCTGGCCTGCTGATCTCTGCAATAAAGGTTACTGTAGCATGGTCTGGTCTGCTTCTTGTGAAATGCTTTATATCAGAAGCAATTGTTGACCCCTGCCTTACCAATACACTCTGTTTGCCTTTAAGCAGTAGTCACAGTACTCTCTAGAATATTTGCCTGGGATGAAGCTATTTTACCTGGTGCACTGGTGTCCATTTAGCCTTAACCATGAAATACTCTGGTCATCCAGCAGTACAGTATTTTGTGAAGCAGAATTGCTATTTTGTGCCAATAGGATCCCTGGAGTATAGCAGAGAGGAGTCCAGTGTGACCCTTAGGTCTTGTACTTCAGTCCTTCAGGAAGGCAACTCTGTGCTTTCTATGTATGCAGAACATCTGTGGGCTCCAGAAGGAGGTTAAGCGTCCACTTTACTCATGTGTTGTGAGACAAGTAACAAAAATACAGGTTTTGCTGAAAACTGTACACAGCAATGCCATCTACCTGCCTGCTTTTCTGAAGGAAACATATTTGGACAACTTCATCTTCTAATTTGGATATCTCTAAGAAACCTTTATTCATATTTAGTTTCATATTCAGACTTTCTATCATTTTTTCTGTGATTTTTTTGTTGTTGTTTCTTCTAACAATATCTCTTCCCTCTGCTTGCCTTTAAACAAACAAGAAGTGGCCATCAACCTCTTGTTTTGCTTAAAGCAGTCAACTGTGGGCATTCCAAAATTGTAATTGATTTGCCTTTCGGTATTTTTGGAGTTAAAATAGAAAGTGTATTGATTCCAGCCAACTGCTGAGTTCAGGAAGCCTCGTTCACTCAGTGAGCAACTTTGGCAGGGTGTGGAAGGTGAATCTGAAGTATGGCAAAAGACGACTCCTTCGGAAGGGTTTCCAGTTTCTGTGCCAAAGTCCCACCTAGAGACATGTGCTTATGCAGATTCTGCCAAATTGCCAGAATGTGGTTGCCATCCAAAAGCTCATCTGGCTTTGAATGTATATTGATTTCTCTTTCTTCATTTAAATCCAGAAAGTTTATGAAAGAAGAGTATTAGGCTGAAAATCTGGTGATAATCCTGTACAGAAAAATAAACTGGCTTAAATATCAGTAATACCAAGAGATCCCTGGTCTGTTTCTAGCTGCCTGAATGGGAAGGCATTCTCAGTGCTGAGTAATTGACTTTTTTTCCTTCTGTTCTTCTCTGGATGAGGCAATATATTCAGACATGTTCATGCAGCTCTCATTTTGGCCATGCCTGGCAGTTGTTCGACCTACAGTAGCAAGCCTTGAACACTGAACTGGACAGAAACTACACCTCGCTATGGTTCTTGGCATTGGCAGTTGTTCTCACAGATGGATCATAGCCTGCTATCGCCATCCTTTGGAGGTGTGTCAAGAGGTATCGGAGGGTTGCAATCGCTTCTCCCCTTACATATTGAGAGGGGAACCTTGGCAAACCAGGAGGGGCCCTGTTATGGGAAGAGCTGTGAATAATCGCGTGTGCCAGTACCACTGCCTTCCCAGAGCGTGCCACTGCCTCGTGAAGGGAGGTGCGTACAACACTGATAAAAGCATGGTGGCGGTGCCCTTGCTTTGCTGCAATGTGTTGTGTTGTAGCTGTGGCACCTGGTGGTAGATGAACGTGTGTGGGCTGTTGCTATATTGAGATATTAGATATTTATTGATAATAGCCATGCTAATCCAGTCTAAAAAGATGACTGAGGCCTCTGCAGATCTGTTGAGAAGATGCGCTCACAAGTTTGCGGCATCCATATGTGGGTCGGTGTTTACAGGCGCTTGAAGTCTCACCAATGGCCAGCCTGGTTAGTTCAGCTCCTATAGAGACGTTAGTAGCTCCATGAACTGGGAGATTGCCAGCAGTTGTCCATGAGGATATGGTAATCCATTTTCTCTATTGAGAAAGAAGAGGAAGAAATCTTCTCTCTATCTGTCATTCTAGAGCAATTGCTTACAATATTACATGATTTATTCTTTCCTGCCCACCAGAAATATTCAGGGATATATAGTGAATGTAAGTTTAGGGAATAGGCTTGTTTCTTCTTAAGATACCTTTCACATATCTTTAAAGCAGACCTCAGACTGTTGATTGAAAACCATTACTCTAGAGAGTAGAATGGCTAAATCCAATCAAAGAGTTTATCCCACAGGTATTCGTGTACCTCCCTCAAATTTATGGAAATGTCAATAGCACTGATTTATTAACTAGAAACATTTCATTTTGTCCAAATAGTGAAATTACAATGCAGGTCAGTCACGAAGTTTTGTTGTTGTAACCCTTGTCCACCTTCCTGCAATGCTGCTGCTACCTGTGCTAATCTAAATGTAAATTGTAAGCTCTGTGGGACAGGGTCTGTCCCTTGCATTTGAAACACCACTCTCCCTTCCTTTTGTGTTGTTTTGGGTTTTTTTATTAAATGTTTGTGCACAATCCTCAGAGCAGAATGCCTATTGCTTGCCTTATGTGCTCCTTGACGATTCCTAAATTCATGTCCTTAATTGAGACCACTCGTGGCCTCCCTTTTCGACCATGAATCAGAGTATCTGCAGTACGCCAGCAGCACAGAACATACTTTAAGATCTTTACAGCATGTCCCACCAGAGCCTCCTCATTTCCCCCATGACCAGGAAAAATTAATTGCCTGTGCGAGATGCCTGATGATCAACAAACTAGAATTGTTTGGGGAAAAAGAAAAAGAAATGGGTGGGCGGATGGAGTTACAAAAAGCCAGGGAACACCCTGCAGTTGCTTCTCCCCCTCTCACGAACAGAGGTCCTGCTCCGGCACAGCTGTGGTGGTGGAGCCCGGGCTGGGAGAAGGTTTTTGGATATGTAGGCCCCCGGCCGTAGAGGGGTTTTATGGGTCAAAACCAATACCTGTGTGTTACTCCATGTAAATAAATCATATGGCTGTAAAATACATGCTACGGTTTGCTGCTGGGTCCTGGGAGAGCAGGAAAGTAATTTAGCACAGCTGGATGCTTGTTCGTCTTCTAAACTGGTTTATGGTTTAAAAGAATAGTTTCTTAAATCGCTGTCTTATGAAAAAGCAGCGTGTGGGGCCGCACTGGAGCGCAAATGGACTGGCGTCACTTTAATTAAAAAATCTGCTCTCTCACTTACCTTCCAAAACATCCCCGTTCCCTCTAAGGAAGGAATTTTTACCTAATCCGAGCGAGCAGCTGTTGTCTGCCAAATGGCCAGCCTGCGCTCCTGACGGGGTTCGCCCCAGCTCCCCCTCTCCCATGCTGCGAACGGCTCTGCGTGAAACCTCTTCCCTCAACTTGAACTCCAGTGAGGAGTCTCCGCGGCCTGTGGAGACTGAATTAGTTGTTGGAGCAATAAATACTCATTTACAAGGCGCCCAAAGACTGTGTAAGCACCCAACACAACCGAAGCTGAGGACCCATTGGAGATGATGGGATGCTGAGAACTGCTGCGTTGGTGCTAACCTCCGTGCTTAACGGGCCAAGTCATTTCTTCACCACCACCCACGCCAGTGAAAAAAGCAAGCTTCTGCAAGCCAGGTGAAAGCTGTGTGAGTTATCTGAGGGGTTTTGAAGACTGCAAGTGTGGAATCGGTGCTAATTACAGAGATGCTTCATCCTAAGGCTTCATTGCTTTGGTGCCTGTGATCCGTGTAAGGGAGGGACCTGCCACAGAGCCGGTGCTGCAGCCTGTGTGCTTAGAAACTACAGTGAATGGGCTGTAAATATCTGTGCATTCAGCTCGGCCACCTGAGGAAAAGTGGAAAACCAGTTCCGGTGTTTGATCTACATGGCTAGCAGCAACCCAGCAGTTGCTCTCAGCCAAAAGACTCAAAAATGCCAGCCAGCCCAACAAAATGTTGTGTGAGCAGTAGTAGTGCCAAACATTTGGTTTCTCCTCGATTTCTGGTCTGTAAAATCCTCTCGTAGGTTCTGGCAATGGGGAGTTGGAAGAAAACAGTGTGGCCCAGGGTACATGGAGAACGTGGGCCCTTGTCAGATATATGCCCCCTTTTAAAAATGCAAATTGATAAATAAACACTGAAACAATAGGGCTCTGCTAATCCTTTTACAAAGGGTAAATTGCTAATCTAACTCCCCAGCCAGGATGGCTGCTTCACCTTAACAATAGCTGCATTTATACCTTATGTTTTACTTGTAAACTGACATGTAGTGAATTGGAAAGGGTTTCGGCTCACCTGCTCTGGGGGGGAGGGCGGCTAATCCTTTCATGCCCTGCACACTCGGTGAGCAATGCTGCCATTTGATCGTGCTGAAGCAAAAAGACCAGCGTGGCACTGCCAAATTTTCAGCCATGTTAGACTCGGCCGTGCTTGTGCCTTAACAATGCTGCCAGTGTCTCCGGTAAGGGCAGAGAGAAAGGTCTATTCATGTCTTCACGCAGCAAGAACCCGAGGGCCTGATCTTCAGAGGCACTGGGCACCCCCAAGAAAGGGTGCTGAGCTCGCTGTCTTTCAATGACCCGGTTTTCCTCGCTTTGCAAGAGTGTTGAGTCCTTGCTAACGAATATTGGCAGCCAGACCATGTGTGTGCCCATCTTTAATGGCCTGCTCCTGGTGACGAGGCCACTGTGGAAAACCAGCAGGAATGGAGAAGGGTCCAAGCGCCCTTGTCCACTACATTGCCCTGGTAGGGGACCGGGAGCTTGAAACAGAGGCTGTGTGGTGGGTTACCAGAAAGGTGGATTGGTGCCGAGTTGATTGATAGGTTGTGTGAGTCTTTGCCTTGCCTAGCATTCGTGCAGATTTTATTAGTTTAACAGAATTGCTCGTGGTAATATTAGGTAAGTTCTGGCTTGGAGTTTTGTCCTCAGCTTCTCTTTCTTTCCTACCTGCTTTTTTTCCCCTTTTCTTTTACTTTAGTCTCCGCCATTAGATCTGATCCAAAGAGATGGGAATAAGATTTTTCTTGCTGTGTTTGGTCAGTAAGATGTCTCCAAACCCATGAGCCTGTTTGGGAATGAAGGAAACATGGACAATCCATAGCTGTAGAGTCACAAATTTATGGCAGTTTGATGCAGAAGGAGGATTGAACATTGACACAGCTCAGTAGGCAACAGACCTATGAGGAGCTCTCTTCCATGTAACCAGCTTTATATGAGGATAGAAGAGGAAAATCAGGATGTTTTCTATTTTTTTTCATCCCCGGAGGGATTATATTTGTAGTGTCCCAGTGTCATGGGAGATTAACATCAACCTGTGTGTTTCCCAGGAGAAATTGCAACTGGCATCTGGCAAAGCAATTCATGCAACTTGTATTTAAGGGATTCTTTGCAGAGGGAGGCAGGAGCAGTCATGGGCCAAACGTGCAAGAAAGACTTGGAGGGGCTTGGTTAGACATTGCTGATCTGAGGTCTTCTCGCCACCAGGAGAGAAGTGTTAATGCAGGATCAGCTCAAAGTAAACTCTAGCCAAGTAAAGGACGCTGCAGTTTTTGTATCTGTTAGTAGATAGAAATAAAGACTGCGGGAAATGGCTTATTAGAACTTAAAACCTACTAGCTCATAAAGACCTACAAGTCTGATTATTTTTAAACACAGATTTTTACCTCAGCTAGCTCAAATTAAGAGTGCCTGTTCCTTTTGATTTGGTTAATGAAGGCAGAGCTGGCACATGTAACACCATTAGAAGAGTTACAGAAAGAAGCTGTTTCATCTCCATTTCTGTCTCACAAAACTAAAAACTCACACATTAAATTATTGGTCATGATTTGTATTATTAGAATTTTTATTCAAACTATTGAATTTGGGAATTCAATGTGTGGTTAATGAACAGAAAGTGTAAGTACCTATATTCAAGAAGGCAGTGTTATGGGATTTTAATACCTACCCCCCTGTCAATCCAGCCTCAAATACTAACAAATATTCAGTACAGATTTTGAGGGAAAGAATTATTAAATACATGAAGGCAAGTGAACAAGAGGAAGAAGGAAAAAAAAGGCAAAAACTACTCATGACATTAGCAGGGTTGTTTCCTTTTGTAATGTAACTGTGTTTATAGATAGCAAATACACAGTTTTTTCAACTGTCACAACTTTATTAAGCATTTATAATATTATGATTTCTATTCTCATAATGTTTGAATTCTGCTGAAATTATTATTTAACACGGGTAAGGAACTGGCTAATAAGTGAACAGCAGTGATTTATGTAGGAAAAGAAAGAATAGATTTGAGGGAGTTTTCTTGGCAGAGTTTCATAAAAATAAATCTGGTGACCAAGTTGCATTAATATTTTCACCAAGTGTCAATGCAGGAGTATGCTGATGACCTGGAGCTGGGAAAAGTTATCCATAAAGAGCGGGATTTGGATCTCCACAAGGAGAATGAAATAATCACAGTAGCAGAAGTGATGTGAAATGTAATACTGCAGAAGATAAGATCTCGCAGCATTTAGGGAGAAATAATAAACACTTCGGCAATGAACTGAAGCCAAAGGGTTCAGGGGAGGTGAAAGCCAGGGTGCTGTTGTGAGTCACAGGAAGTCTGGGTTGGATGCGGTACCAGTGCAACCCTTTCCAGGGGAGAGGGAAGCATTGGGGTCGTACTGCCGAGCCAGGTGCTGGTGAGAGAGACCTCGTGTGAAACACCATGTACGGCTCTGGGCAGCTGCCTTCCTAGGAAGAATTAAAAAACAAGAAGCAGTCTGCACTGAAAGTAGGTGTAGCATAGGGCTAGCGGAATAACCAGGAGGCTGGAAAACCTGTCTTGTGAGAGGCTAAGCCAGCTTCACTCGCACTCAGTAACTACAGAAGGGGAAAGGTGCAAAGAAGAGTAACCAGAACTGAGGAACAGTGAGTACAAGAAAAAATTAGTATAAGTGAGTATAAGGAGTGTAGATGAGCATAAATCAGTGTAGAGCGCCATGAACTGTAGATTTAAGAGGGAATTCCCACCATTTGAGCAGAGAGGTTCTGGATGAGCCTTCCAAGATGAGCAGCTTAGACAACCTGATGAATGCTTGAAGTGTTTAGTACGTGCATTATCAGATTGGCAAAGACAGGGAGCAATCAAGCTGGCAGCGGGCAGGGCAATATTAATTGTAATACTGGCCTATGTTTGAGGGATCCTCAGGAAAGAAGGGCAGGAGCAGTGATGAGCCAAATGAATTGTGCTTGAAGGACAGAAAAGATGTGGAAGCTTTAGGTCAAATAACGCTTGTCTGAGGTCTTGTCTTCTCTGCCAGGAGAGTGGTATTAGGCAGCTCAGAATAAATGTGGTCAAGTTTGCTAGATGGTAAGTACTTCACTGGCAGTGGAGAAGAGACACTTGTGGGAAGTGATGGAGGAAGATGGCAGATTTTATTTCTGTATTATTTCTATATTGTTTTATACATACACACACACACACATACATATATATAGGTTTCATGAAAAGCCTTGGTATGTCTGGGCAAGGAAGGTATTCTTGCTTCAACAGGGGACTTCAGTTGTCAGAAATGCTGCCTTGTTTTGCGAAGCAAAGGCAAAACACCTTGCCTTCCTTGTAGCCATCCTTGCTTGTAGTAGGCAGGGGCAGGAATGAACTCCTGAGTTGATGAGAGCAGCAGCCCTTGTGCAGTCTGTTAGGAGGTGGAAATCTCCATGTGGAGTAAGGTGAGAACCAAGCACTGTTTGAGCCCGTGTTTGAAGCTCTGAGACTTGCAGTCTGCCCAGCTAAGTCCCCTTTTGGACTGGGAGTACAACCATGTTGAAACCTTCTGTGAGACCCTCAAGACTCTTGCTAAAAGAGCAACTGAAAAAAGGTCAAACACAGAAAGGGAGGATAAAAGCCCCCAACAACAAGAAACTCTAAAACCTGTGGGAACAATCACGGAAGGAGAGGAAGGAAGTGTTTCCTGGAAAATAAAGAACCTCATTGAACTTTAAATCTAGCCCAGACACCCAGAGTCAGCCCTGTTATGTTAGAAAAGCTTAATCCAGCAAAAATGGGGAAGAAAAAGAAAAGAAGTTAAAATGCTGGAGGAGTGAATGATAACAATTTGCCCTTGTGTCGTGCTCCTTCACATCCCGACTGTGCTGCATCCCACAGAGGGATGCTGTGTGCAGCAATCCCTGTGACCAGGCTGCTTTGTTTCTAGATAGAGCAGAGAGGGGAAATGGGTGCAGGGAACTGAAGTGTCTTGCTCTGGATCATCTAGGAGAGGAGGAATGCAACTCCGGACACGCAGCTGAAGCTGGCCTACGAAATGCAGTCGTCTGGCTGTGCAGGAGAACCCCCACTCTGCAATCCTAAGCGCACGCTGCGCAGAAGTTAAAAGCAATCGCACGAGAATTTTAATGCCTTGTTAAATGTTGATTCATGTATGGCTGGAGCCGCAGTGACCTGGAGGGCCTGGTGTTTGAATCAGCTCCGAAGTGATAAATTGATCTGTAACTTATGCCGGTTTCCGTGCGTGGCAAAAGTCATCTGATAGAGACCAGCGGTGAAGGGTGTGACTTGGAGCCGGAGCCACGTCCTCCTGGGGTGGCAGCGTGAGTCACTAATTGGCCTTTGGGAATAGCCCCCTGCACGGGAACGTTATCGGCACCTCCCCTGCCCAACCGTTCCCTGCAGACCGCGGTAGCATCGCTGGTCGCTAACTGCCCAGTTACCTGCACGTGTTCAGTTTCTTCCGCTTGAGAAAGGAGCAGCTGAAGGGCTTTAGCAAAGAATTGCTCCCAATCTGGTCCACACCAATGGTAAACAGGTTTTGCTTCTCATCACTAATGGCATCGGAAAAGACTATCCTGTTACCTTTTTTACTGTTGTCGTTTGGTTTTGATCACTCAAAAAATAAGGAATATTTTTTTAGGAAATAGATGGAATTTTAAATATATATCAGATGTTTAGGCCAGATGCTTATTGAGTCAATGAATCATTTGCAATTGAGAAATATTTGCTCTCTCCACATGTTACTGACATCAGGAGTGCTTTTGTTACAGAGCCATATGGAGGAACAAGTCTCTCTCTCTGAGCAACGGAGTGAACTGAGCTAGATTTTCATCAGCTTTCGCCAGAGTGGGTTCTCTGAGCTCTGGCTGTTCCATGAGTGAACCATGCTGGTTTCTCACGGTCTCTCGCTATCAGTCTCTACCCTCCTCTCCCTCTTGTTCTTCCCTTTTATGCAGCTGTATATTTTTCTTAAGCTTTGTTGAACTTGGTAACTTTGAGTTCAGTTTGTCAAATTCGGTTTGCCCAAGTTTCAGTTACATAGGATGCTGAGCTAAATACAAAATGGTGTAAATCTTGCAGTCAATTTGCGGTCATTAACTTAAATAAGAGGGATTGTCTTGAAGTCTGTGGACACGGATGAGAACTGGGAGATCTGTGTCATCTCCTAACCAGCAAGAGTTCTCGTGAGTAACCAATAATGACTATCTGCCTTGTTTTCCTATATCTATCGATCAAGAACAGTATCTACAGAACCTCAGAGGTGCTGAAGTTATAGCCCATTTGTATTTATAAAATACTTACAGGTAGGTAGTTGTACTTCATGAGTATATTATTATCGTCCTAGCTGGGGCTGCAGAGAAACAGGACAGTTTTTGAAAGATTCAGATACCAGTCTTTATCCCAAATTAATGCTGGACAGCAAGAAGGTAAAAGGATCTTAAAATAAATTGTGTGTGGAGTTTAATGGGTCATCCACATAGATTTAAAATGCCATCATTCCTGTGAGAAGCAAATATACGTATGTGCTGTGTCCTAGGTGAAATACCATTATTTTTTTGTTTTCTGATGTACCTGTTGATTTCTGTTGGTGGGCTCTGGGAGTCAGCAGGGCCACTGCTCATTTGTGCCACCTACTTAATTGAAACTAGCTGTAAAGTTTTGGCTGAAATTTGCATTTGGGTTATCAAGAGCCCAGCCGCCTTATGGACTCTGGCAACGAGGAGAGTGACAAGCGTTGCATTTATCTAGCTTGCTCATTTAGTTCTGTGGATAGTTCCTTGATGCTATTTGGGCCGCAGGTCATACAAGCGTTTCCCCAAAACTATCTGCTCAACAGGAAATCAGGAAAGCATTTGACGTGTGCCAGCTGAAAATCGCCCACTGAAATGCTGTGAGGTTTTGCTGTATTTCTGCAGTAGGTGCTTTTCTCTGAGCTCATGCATGAAGAAACCTCACGGACTGCAGCTGGACCAGAAGGGACAAGCTAGACAATGTGGCGAAGCTGAGGTTTTGAAACTATTTCCACTTATTTAAACAAATCTATTACCTGTTTGAATACCTGGAAGTATTCCAGAACTTCAACAGTTTATAATTTTCTCTTGTCTAATTCCCCTGGTTTATTTTCCCAGGCCTAGTAGCTGCTGGCTTGAAACGTTCTCACTGAGAAGGCAGAGAGGTCCCTGTTTTCACACTGTCTTCGTCCCTGCAATAGCAGGACTGGTATTACAGTGTAACTGCATTACGCCTCCATCCTAGAAGTCTAACAATGTTCAAGTTTCAGGTCTGTGGGATAAGAAGAAAGGCTCCGGGCTGGTGGTGAGCAGTGGCAAGGGTCCCCCCCTTCAGGAAAGGCTATAAAATCTGACGGCAGCCGATGGCTATCAGCACAGGGGACTGCAAGAGCTGGGTCGCCTTCCTGGGACAGGGGAATAAGGAGCTGTTGAGGGGTCTCGCTCTGGACGTTTAGAAAGGATAAAACCCAATGCTTTCATAAGCACTGACCGGGCACATTATTGCTTTGGTCACAAGAGGATATCGCCGAGGTGTGCGCTGTTTAGGATTTAAAAGTAGCTTGATATATACACACAAGTGCTCTGTGGCATAAGCAGCTGTATTCATCTGACGCGTTAAGGAAAAAAAGTGCTGCGAGGGTTGACAACTCCCCTTCCTTCGGGCTATAAACCAATTTCTTGTTGTACCTTTAATTCCCCTCCTCTCTCAATAAAAAAATGATCCTCTTGGCCAGGTGCAATGTCAGAGAGTGGTCCCTGTCAAGCAAAGGCATTGGCCAGTGTCCACAGGACTTTATTAAATAATAGAGTACCACAGAAAAATATGACAGAAGTCCAACATTACTGACCGCAAATAAATAAAACACCAGTCTTTGACCACAGGGAAAAACTCAACCTATTTTGCACACAAATCTCCGGCCCTTGAAGAGGCTGGGGGAAGGGAAATTCAGTTCCTTTCATAATGTTAACCAGACCTGCTTCCTAGTCAGTGCTGAGTTTGCCATTTTGTCTTTTTGGAGTGTTTTTCCTGCAAGTGGGAAGTGGGAATCCAGCTGCAGGGGTCTAGTCTGCAACTGAGCTTGGTGGGCAACACTTTCCTTCCAGCCTCCAGTATTTAGGGTTTCTTCTGTTTTCCCTTTTGCTCAGCTGCAGCCTATACTTCCCATACCTTTAGGGCAAAGCTTAGCATCAGACTCCCGCACCCTGTCTTCTCCTGTCTGTCTGGATTAATTAAATAACTTTTGTCATGCTTTGCTCCTCAAGTCACTTTACTAGCAATGTCTCTCGCATCTTCTACCAGGTGGCAACAGCTTTGCCATTTTTTGTTTTCCTGGGTTTTTGGCTTTTTTGTTTGTGAAGAAGGAATAAAGTGTGGGTGGGGACAAATGTTTCCAAAGAAGCCAGTGGTTTGGAGTAGCTCTTTGCTGAGATACCAGGGCAGGTATTTTGCGACGGATTATTCAGCTACTTAGATGGTGGGGACAGAGGCGCCCCAATGGACTCTGGTACAATTAAGAGCCTAAATCACCACCCGCTTTTGAACATTTGAACCAAGACCACGGGAGAATGGCTGGATTATACTGTTGGAAGTCCTAATTCCTATTCTGCCATCCACCTCCACGTCAGACTGATTTCCAGCGGTTTTTGCTCCTCCATATATTCTATAATTTGTGTTCTTGAGTTTACACTTCATAGTGGCAGAGGAAGTCTCATATGTGCCTTAGGGGCACTTTCCTATTGCGTTTTAGCTTGGCATTCCTCATCTCAGCATGTTCCTTCATTTAGTTTCTTTGAATGAGGAGGCACTTTGCCACAGAGGAACATCTTCCCCCATCTTGGGCCATGCCTGGGAGAAGGACGCCTGTCTCTCAGGTTGAACACAGCTCCATCCAGGTGATATTGGCAGACCAATACAGCTATTTTCTTCCCACTTCTGTTGATTATAGTTGGGTCCCACAATATGGTGATATAAACCCAATCTCATTCATGCTTCTGATGTGCTTGCCTGCTCCACTTTTCTTGTCCCTGCTTTCGCAGTCCTTGAAGAATGACAGTCACCATTTGTCAGTATAAATGTAACCTCTGCCGATCTGTGTTTCTTGATGTCCATCTGTGTTCTTGCTCTTTATTTAGGATGAAATATCTCTTAAAAGAGCTGAGCACTTTTGGAAAATACAGGCTTTATCACATGCTTTTGCCCACATCAGAGGCCAAGGGAAGCTGCCTGATGCATGATGTGTGTGGAAGGAGTTAACTGCTTGTGAAATAGATGGAGACCTTACAGCATAACCAGAAAACAGTTCCTGGCAATATCAGAGTTTGCTTTTCCTGCTTAAAACTCCATTCTCTTTCCTTTCTAAGCCACTCGGTTATGGCTCTTGATCTTTTCTTCCTGACCAGTACACTGTAGAACTCATAAAGGTTTGTAGAGGCCATGGTGGAGAAGAAATCCTGTTCTGTTTGAAAACCACTTTTATTTGCGTTTTCTTTTAAATGGTATGTAGAAAATTAGTCATGTGTGAGGAGAAAAGCTAACATCTCTTGTAGCCAAGCAGTTGAATGCTCTATATACCTGGGCAAACAGATTGTAGAAGCTGCAATTAACCACCTTTGACTGTATAGTAACTTCAAGTTTTCAACTTTCATGGCCACTCGGTGGTGTTTGCAGAGCATTCCTATGGCATATGGTAACCTTTGGCCCAGCACAGACCTTCAGGAATAAGTGCAAAATCTCTGTCAATCCCGTATGGGGCATATGGTTAATATTACACTATGGCTCAGCTCTTGTTTGTTTGTTTGTTTTTGCTTTAAGTACATCTGAGTCCATCAGCTCCCATTCAATATCAGCATTAAAGCTACCTGAAAGACGATGTCAATACTAAAATACTAAGCGTCTCATTTGCAAGACAGTCGCACATCGGGTTCCCATTATTTCGGGAGGTACGCAAACATTTTAAAAGAAACAGCTCCTGCCCTGTGACGTGCTCACCATCTAAAGAAATGCAGCAGACAAAAAGGGGCAGGAGGCAGAGGCACGAAGTAATCCTGTGGTGACTTGGGTGAGATGACACAGCCGAGGACTGACGGGGCCAGGAAGAGGACCAGGAAGTCCTCGCCCGTGTTGCCTCTCTCACCCACTGCGTTCCCAGGGTGGGTTGTTATTTTAAATGTTTGCGAAACATCTGCATAAAAGAACAAATCATAAACCAAGTGAAGTTTTCTGCCTTTCTGCTCTGTCAGAAGCATTGTTTTAGGACCAAGGAAGAGGGACAGAAAGGTCTGTTAAGCAACATCCCACGAGCAATATAAATCTCCTGAGAAAATAATGCGCCTTCTTCATCCTATCTGATTCCTGAAAGGCTTTTGCCCCGCATAGGATGGTATATGCTTGGTGTCCCAACATGTTCCTGAGGAGAAATGCTGTGCTGGGCAGGCAGCAGAGCCCAGCTGGGATCCTGGCAGGGCACAAGACGGGGGATGAAAGACAGTGGGTGTCCTAGCTGGCTTGCTAGCGTTTGGACACTGTCGCTTCTTTTACTGCAGCTTAAGGGAGCCAAGGACAGCTGCATGGGAAGTTAAGTCTCTCATTTCCTCAGCCTTGGAGGGAAGTGTTGCCATACCTGCGCCTCCTTATTTGAATTGTTGACTTCACATGATGTGTCACCTTAGTGTCTGACAACTGTTTATTTTGCTTTTCTGTCCCCCTTGAATAGAGCATGTGGGTGCTCAGACAGAGAGTGCTATAAAAGACCCAGACCAGGCACAGTCTTTCATGGAGGCTTGTAGCACAGGACAAACCCAGGAAGGCTGGGGACAAAGTGACCACAACGGCAGCGGAGCTCAAAGGGTTCGGGAGCGAAAGAGCACAGGTGGCCAAAGCGGTCAATGGCATCTGCTCTACCTGTTTCCCTGAGGTGCCTCCTCCTGCAGAGGCAGTGGCAGAGACGGAGGTGTATCGCCGCCGAAGCAGTTCACAGCTTGCGGTATTGGAGCAGCCCCCCTTTTAGCAGCAGCTGGAGCCGACGGGGAGGTTGCTGGGATGGGAGAGCTCATGTTCTCCTTGCTGCCGCCCTGGCGCGGGGACCCAGCCACCTCTGGGACAGGGAGGTGGCAGCGGCAGGTGATCGTGCTTTGAGTGGCCGTCTGCCTGCTCAAACACTTTGATAGGACCTTCTGCCTGCGGGTCTCTCGGCTCCCTGTGAGCACGAGTGACCTAGTCCCCACGGTGTTCCCACCGACCTGGCACATTTTGTCCCTGCCTAACACAAGTGGGAGCTCTGGGCACCTCAGAAAGTCAAGCCACAGGCTTTCAAAATTATGCACCCAAACAGTAAATGACCCAAATTTAAAAGACTCTATTGAAAATCTGAATTCTAACAACTTTCCCCACAGCTACAGCGAACCGGTGGGAAAGTCACCCTGCTCCGTGGTGCTCGGAGGCAGGCGGTTACATGCGCACAGGAAAAGTCAATGCCCCCCCCCCCGCCTCGACAATTTTAGCATTGAAAAATCAATGGTCTTTGAAAATACACGTCCAAAAATGTTTCCTGCATCATTCAGAGGTGTCAGCAGATTGAAGCACTGTTGGAACTATAAAAATCAGGCCGGCTTCTTACCCTCTTCTCCCCCCACAATGACCATTTACATTAGGATAAAAGCTGAGTCCAGGTTACCTTTTCTGGGACTTTTTTCTGTGAAGACGTTGATACGAAGGCTGGGTAAATGATGGAAAAGTACATAATCTGAGAGATTGCTGAATGGACTGAGGTGTGGGGAAGTGAAGGAAGACAAACTGTCAGTGACTGATGTTTTTTTCTTAATTTCTAAGTCATGGGCAACGCAGAAGTCTGCCTGATTATGACTGTACACTAATTTAAAAAGTTAAGATGAGTGGTTAAAAAATGGGTGTCTAAACCTAAACCCCTCAAATCTGTAGTTAAGCATTTAAGTAGAGAGGCTGCTGAAGTCTGTGGCAGGAGACCCCTTTGCTACAGTGGGTTTGCTGGACTTTTGCAAAGACCCTGAGCATCCGGCAGCTCTGGCTGAAGTTCCAGTGAAAGTATTTCTCGATTTCCCTGAAGTGCTGAATTTGGGACTTAAGAACCCGACCCTAGGCACCGTTTTTGTCTGTATGAAAGATCTTGTTACAAGTATAATATAATAAATTGTACTAAAAAGATTTACAGCTTTTGCCTTTTTTCCTAGTGAATAGATGGAAAAAATCAGATTTTTTTTTTTTTTTATGTTTCTCAGTCAGTAGGGATTGCACTGGGAATTGTGTTAGGAGCTCTTGCCTCCCAAGCTATTCTACGAAGAAGGCTGTTTTCCCTGAGCTGGCTGAGCTGGCGGGCCCGCTTGAGCATGGGCCCTTCTGGCTCCGAGCACGCACCGAGGATGTGCGGGGGCCTGTCGCTGGTGCTCTGTGCCAGTAGGAAGTGGTGACGAGCTGTCCTGACCCTCCGAGACGAAGGACGTGTTTGAAATCTCCCTCCTCACGTCCTCTTCTTTTCAATTTTCAATCTTTCCCGTCCAAACTGTGCCCAGAGCGCCTCAGCTCTGCCCGCAATGAATGCTATTTGAGGAAAAAAAGACAAAATGCAGAAAAAAGCCCGTGGCCACAGCAGATCTGTGAAGTCTTAAGGCAACTTTGCTGACAGTAAAACTTCTCCAACTTCAGCGAATTGCTCTGGTCCCTCTGGCCGGAGAGCTATGCTTCATTATTCCTAATTAATAGCAAGTGGAGGGGCAGAAGAGTGGCACAATAGGTACTGTACCAAAGTGCTGCTTCTGCCAGCCTGCCCCCCCCACCACCGCCGTCCCTGCTTTCTCCTGCCTGCCACTTTGTCCCACCTTTTGTCACCATCTGTACATGGTTATCCAGAGAATGTTTATTATATAATTTAGTTAACTTTCGAGCTGCAAGCCTGCCCGTTTGATGTGCCCTCCTGTTAATGCAAAGCACACCATTACTAGTTAATGATCATGAACTGTCATCACAGTCACTTTGAAAAGGTGACAGTGATGAATGGAGCCGGCGGCTCCCAGGGAGGTTGATCACTGAATGGACAGTAAAGTTTATTTAAGCCCTGGCCTGATAATGGCTCTGCATATTTCAGATGGGTTGTTTCCACTCACTTCTGGGATAGCAGACATTCCCGAAATGATGCATCCCGCTGCCGCCCCCCACCCTCTGCGTCCCGCTCTCTTACGGTAAGAAAGAAATCTCCCCATTTCTGCATCTGCTGCCCTGCTTCCCCGTCCGTGCTGCAGTTCTCTGGCTAAAAGAGGGGAAACCGCTGGGCAAAATTTCCTCCAGGCTTTGAAGAAAGGGAAAGCCCCTCTCGGAGCCGTTTCCCGAGCGCATGCCCACAGCTGCTTCGCAGGCTGGGAAAGGGGCTCACCCTCTGATTTAACTTACCAGGGCTTTTCTGGCAGGATTATGGCCACTTGCCTAGCATGAGGTCTTGGGGGTGAGACTAAGAATCAAACTTGCATCTCGTCGGGCGTTCCTAATGGGGGCTGGCAGCCAGCACCAGCAGGCCTCGGAGCCGGGAGGCAACCCGGTGCCTTCGGGCTGGGAGGCTCAAGGTCCCAAGATAAACAAATCTGCTGGTGAGAGTGACCAGCGTTAGGTCAGGCTAAGGGTCGCTCGAAGGTCAAGCCGCCCCGCAGCTTGGATATTTTGGTTGTGTATTTACCTTCCCAAAACGCGCAGTGCCTTGGGAGGCTTGCTGCTCCGGGTCGCAGAGCCGGGATCAATCTGCTGGCCTGTCCCCGGGGAGGGGGGACATCGCTGGGACATCCCTGGGGAAAGACCCCCAGGAGAGCAGGGTCTTGGTGGCACGACTGGGGAGGGGGAGGGAGAGGGCCTCTGAAGGGCAGTAGCTCTTGAGGTAGGCAAGGTCTCTGTGCATCTGTAAGCAGGCAGAAAGTGCACGGGGTGATTTACGTTGGCACAGCCTCTCAGCTTTCATTTTGACGTATGCCGTGTGGGAAAAGCTGGTGGCACAAAGCAGACGTGGTTTTCTCAAGCTGTCTAAAACCTGGAGCTTCATCACCTGAAAGGAGCCCAGGCTGCCAGATTGCGCTGCCAGACCCTCACACAAGCCGCGATCAGGTCTGGCTTAAAGAGCTAGCGGGAGACTCCTGAAAATCTGAAGAAACAGAGAAAAGTCCAAGGCACTCCTCATTTTTCTCTTTCTGACTTTTGAATCTTTGGAAGATCTGTTTGTCAAGATTTGCTGTGTAGCCAGGAAGGCTAGAAATGCCCTTTTCTTTTTCCTAAGACATGAAAGTAGAGATATCTGATGTAGAGACGCCAATAAAAGCTTTAGGGAAGACATACCAGTGTCTATGAAGAGTTGACAACCAGCAGCGCTGCAGAAGCTCAGCTGCACCGACCCCCACCCCAGTACTCCAGGGACAGTTCTTGGGACTCTGTTTGGGGCATGCTGGCTGCAAACAAGCCAGCGCTTTCTCCAGCTGTTATCATGGTTTTAGTGGACAGTACAGCGAAGATACGTATGTGGCGGATGTCCTGTGACATATATGGTGAATGTCCTGTGAATGCCTAGATGTCCACCTTGTTCTCTTGGCTCACCCACTTGTCGGGGATGGTCCTCCTCTACCCCACAGGGCTCCCTGGACTGATTCAGAGGAAGGCTGGCAAGGTGAGATGAAAAGGAAAGGACCCACACATCCATCTGGAGAGAACAAGTAGTCCTCAAAGCTTTACTACGGGTGCCCAGATGAGAGGAGGGAGGGAACCAAGGGACACAAAAAGCTGTGCTGGGGATAGGAATGACTGTTGCAGCTTGGGTAGAGTCACAGCGTGGAGGGAAAGGGTTGGGGAATTTCCACAGACACACACACACATAAACGTCTGAAACAGTTACACCGAAAGCATTTATTGCTTCATAATTTTTGATCTGTTCTCCATCATGGTCACAGGATGCATGACAATATTTCAGGGCCTTGTCCTCCTTAGAAGGATGAGAAGGAGCCTGTCATCCCACGGTAGCTTCTGGATCATCTGCTGGTGTATCGTACTTGCATGGCATGGTCAAAACCAAGAGGTGTTAGGTCTCAGCTACAGGAAAAAATTGTATCAATTTAAGTAAGTAATGATTTGTCTAAGTTTAAACAACATCAAGCTTTATTGTCAAAGCAAAATAAGGACACTGCCGCAAGGGAGGCACATTAACCAGCCCCTTTATAAACTGACACAGCTTTTTCTGGCAGACAAGTCTATAAACCACTTACTGGTATCTCAAATGGCAAGTTATCATGCACATTTAGGGGTAACAATGGGCTTTTAGGAAAAATAAATCAATGGGTGGAATTAATGATCGCTTTCATTGTCAAAATAAATGTTTTAAGTGAGCCGCAGAGAGGGAGGCAAATTATTCTCACGAAGTTCTGCGGTTTTGGGGGCGAAGCCAGGGAGCTGCCGGTGGCGGGGGGCTGTCGAGCCCGGGCAGCGCGGGGGTTCGCAGCAGTACTTCAAAGCGGAGCTGCGTCCTTGGAGGGAGAGCTCCCCGTCGCCGGCAGGCGGGGAAGGCGGGAGGCCACGCACCAGCAGTGGCACCAGGCTTCACCCCCCAGAGGTGCCTTCCTTCGACCTTCCTGGCACAGGGACAGGGATGAAGGAGAGCCAACCTCATCTCCCTGCTGCCTCTCCAGCCCCGTGTCTGCAAACATTTAGACATAAAACTGCTGCTGTTAACTGCCAGCCCATTGTCTGCCAGTGACACTTTTCTCTGAAAGTCACTTACCAGGGGGTGAATGTTGATTGAGCAAATGAACACAAAGCGGCCGAAGCCGCTGGCTGTGAATTGTGCTGCTGTTAGTTTAAACAACTTGAATAGAAATGCCATTATCCAGGGTGAGTTGGGAGAGCCAGGAGGAATATTCACAGAGAGCAAAATTTGCTGGCGGTGACTAGCACAGCGAGCTGGATGGAGCGTTTGGCCTTGATTGAGGTGCCACCCTGGGTATGCTTATCGTACCCACGCTCCCTCCCTTCCAATGCGATTTAATCTGAGGCTGCTCCCCCGCTCCCAGTCTTCATCGCTCTGCAGTGATGAACCTGTGCTCCCTCTTACCGGCACAGCCTAGCCAAACCACACACAGCCCATGGATCTGCTCCAGTCTCAGCCCATACATTCCCAGACCTGAATGTTCTGCCTGTTTATTTCACCCTCCTTTCTACAGGTTGGTTTATACCTTCTGCGGTTGGTGTGCAGGCCAGCACGGCCGGCTCGTCAGAGGAGCTTGCTGGGCTCTAGCAAAGCTGGGGCAGAAGCTCCAGCTCAAACAGGCCTGGAGGTCGTCCCCTCACTGGTGTGATAATGCCCAAAAAACTGCCTTCAAGGGGGGGATCACAGGATCTCTGCTCCATGCAAAATGGTCACGGAACTCTCCCTGGCTGATGGAAGGGCCATGGGGACGGGGGAAGAGAAACAGCTGCCCGTGCCACAGCTTGGCCACTGCCAAGGCATGGGAAACAGTCGCACAGGTCAGAGGGGTCTCCGAGGTCTGACTCAGAAGGTCTTTAGTGTTACAGACTTCATACAAGAGCGGCTTCGCCTTAGCTGTGTTTGCCACATCCTTTTCCCGAGGCCTTTTCCAGCCTCTGCGACCATGCTTGCTGCCACCTGCGAAGCAGCACCCTTGGGCAGAGGGGTCTGTCCCCACGAGGGGTAAGAAGACGGCTCAGAGAGGACAGCGGTGCCCGGATCAGGTGAACTCTTTGGCTGACAAAGTGGAAGGAGGGGAATGAGAGCCCTGAGCATTCAAGGGGGTGGGGAAACACTGACCCAAATGGAAGACATGGATGTTGCCTGATCAAATGGCAGTGAAATGAACATTTAAGAGAGATGAAACACTTGATAAATTAACATTTGCATTAAATGGGATCTGGTCTGATTCCCGTGGCTGGGCAATTTGTGAGTGTGAGGTGTTGAGGCTGCAGACAGAAGTACGTAGGATGCGTTATTTAGATTATTTTCTCGCTTGAGTTTGCTCGGAAGATGGGGGATCTTCCTGCCTTGCAGCCCCATGGGAGTAGCGGTGTTGGTGCCCAGCATCTGAGTTTCACAGGGAGCAGGATATTTGATTACAGGAGACAGACTTTGGTAGCTGATAGCATTAGTGCTGTTTTCCCAAGCTGGTGTGAAGGCAGTAAAGCAAATACTGTAAAAATCGAAAGTCTTCAGTGCTTCCTACCTGGAGGGCACACCAGTTTGGTTTGTGGGAGGAATGTAGCATCCCACAGCTTGTAGCTCTGTACCAGCAGTAACAGGAGCTGCCAAACTCCTTGTGGAAGCAAGAAGCGATTCATATCTCATGCAGAGTAAGGTCTAGCCACCAAGACCTCCAAGCTCAGGTTTGAATTAATTGCCTCCACCTCACTCTGCTCTTCCATGCACAGGCCCACACCGAAGCTATTGCAAGGCCAGATTTTTGTTGAGTGGCCGGAGTGCTGGTGCAAGGGACAGGGAGCCAGCAGCATCTCTGTCTTCCTCTCCGCAGGTGCTGTTGAGCAGCCTCATCCTCCACGCAGAGCGGGTCTGTTCGCTGCGTGGGGCGGGGAGGAGAAGCTCTCCATACTGGGAGAAGGGATGACACCAGGGATGCCTCGTAAGCCCCCCGGGGCGCTGGGGGAGACTGTCATTTGTTTCAACAGCACAGCGTAGCCAGGGCGCAGCCTGCCAGGGCTTAATGCAAGTCCAGATAGAATACTGCTGCTTGTTAACACCTCCCTGCCAAGTATCAGCACCGACCCTGGAAGCAGGGAGTTGCCAGTCTGCAAGGGCGTGTGCTGCCCCTCTGCCTGCTCCGAGCCTGGTGCTCCCTGCAGCACGGTCCCGATGCCCAGGCGGTGGGAGAGTCTCTGACCCCCTGCCTTGCGCCAAGGCGGTTAACCAGACTGAGCTGGTCTCTCTAGCACCAGTCTTGGCTCTCGCGGACGGTACAATGCAGCCGGCGAGAGGGGTCAGGGCAGCAGAGTGGGTGGGAGTGACAGTCTGTGTGCTTTGGCTGGTGGGTCTGGGCATAGAAAGCATCAGTACAGGGCAGCTCAGGGCACATTCAGTCTGGGCTGTCACCCACACACAAAGGATCAAAAAAAGAAAGAGGCACATGGGTTTGGCACATGCCAGTTACCACCCTGCAAGATAAGAGTGTTTCAGGTGTTCGCAGCAGCTGTGCCCATTGAGCACGTCAGTTGTGGCCAGTCTCTTTTGAGAGGCAGGAGAACTGGCTGCATGGCTGTGCACAGCACTGGGCTAGCAGGCTTCGAGGCCAGGGGACAGCCCCGGAGCATTTTATTTGCTTACAGAGAAGTAACCATCCTTTACTTCCCTGCCGCAGCGCACACTCAGCCCTAGGCAGAGCTCAGTCCCTGGGGTGGTCCTGCAGCAGGTAGGCAGCACGGCTTGGAAGAGAGCCCTGGCTTCAGGGAAACTCTTTCGGGGCTCCACACCCTTTGGTTTTACGCTGTGTTGGGTATTACCCCTTTGCTGCTCCATCGTCTTCCCAGAGCGGCCATTCTCCCTCCGCACTGCCTGCTGCAAGCACCCCTGTGCTGCCCACATCCCGGGAGCTGGTGCTCAAACCTTCCGGCGCCGGCGCTCCCCCCTGCCTCATCCCCACACTTCAGCCTTCTCCTGACCGACTGTCCACACCTACTCTTGTATCACCTCTTTAGGAAAACACATCCCCTGCGCTGCTTTTCTGCTCACGAGAGCCGCACACAGAGTCATGTCGTCACGCGCGTCGGCTGGCACGGCCGCGCTGACCACTCGGGCAGGGGGACGGGCAGGGGACACACGCTAACATGGAGGTGTCACCCTGCTGCTGTCCGCGCTGGCACTGAGACGGACAACACAGAGTGAGCTTAATGCTGTTTTCATGGCAAGGCCTTCATTTACACCTCAGCTGGTATAAATGACGCCAGGTTTTAGCAGTTAATTTAATCCTTTTACTTCTGGTGTGAAGGAATGTGTGCTCGCCAGTCAGGGCTGCCCCACACAGACCCATCTTCAGCCTCCGCGTTTGCTCCTAGGGGTAAAAAGTTCAGCAGGACTCTGCACGCGGAAGGGTTTTCAGCATCCCCAGCTCGCCGGGGAAGCGGTCAGCGCGCAGCGAAGCATCCTCGGGCGCAGAGATGAGAGCGTGCCCGCCCCGGGCTGGGTGGGTTATAGGCTATACATAGCTTGGGTCCTGGACCGGCAGACAAAGGGAGCCTGTAAGGCTGCTGGGATTTGCGGTTATCAGCGGCCAGGGCAGGAAACGTCCCACACCACAATAACCTCAACTCCACCTTATGTCAGCAAGCCCTACAAACAGAAGGACCCCGCCGCGGGCTTTTGCACAGCCTGGTACTGTACACCGGAGCCCGCTCACATGGTGAACGGACGGAAAAACAACACGACTGGCCTGTTCTGATGGCAAGCAGATAAACCCTTGCTCCGCTCAGACGGGTATTGTTTCCTTCCCACAGGCCTTCTTGCTGCCACCACCGAGCACACGATAAAGCTTTGGCTTTTTATAGGGCTTCTGTTTGAGTTTGTGCTGATTTCAATGCAGTCATTCAATATGAACATGCTTGCTGAATTGTTAATTCAAGTGCCCTGGAACACGGCAGTTAGGAAAAATGTAAAGATTATTATTAACCGGTTAATTCTGGGTACAAATTCCCACCGCCGCTTGCACTAGAGGTAGAGTTTCTTCAGCTTTCCACAGCAGTCAGCTTCGGAGCCAGAGCTGGCAAAGAAGGGAGGGAATATGAGCAGATGTAAAGAGCTGTATTTTTGGTTCTAAGGCCATAATATTTGTCAAACTCTGCCGATATTGCTGTTTCCCCATCGGCCGCCTGCGGTGGCTGGGGTGGTTGCTGCAGCCTGGATTCCAGCAGAAATGAAACCAGACATTCACATAGGCTCTGTCAGGTACCACATCCCAGCACATCCACATACGACTAGAGACAGGAAAGACCTATGGGACCTTTTCGACCTGAATCCTTGTGTTGCTGATTCCATAAAGTACTGACGATGAGTTCAGCTATTTTGCCAAATTCTTGGTGCGTTACAGCAGCACCCTGGGATCACCATCCTGGGCCGCCTGCCCATATCCTCTCCCCGTGCTGCGGCACCCGGATGGCAGCCGCGCACCCGGGCATGCCCAGGAAGGGAAGGTGGAAAAATGCCCGGCGTGCTTGGGTAGGAGTTTGGGTTTTTAGCTGGACAGTTTAACACAACAGCCTTTGGGAGAAAACGTGGCACAGGTACTCTAACTACTGACAGCCCGTTTCCTTGCATTGCGGGAGTGTGGGTGTTTGCCTTACCAGTGCTTCCTACACTTTTTTAAGGCCCAATGCTCTTTCAGGAAAAATAAATGGGTAACAAGATCTCTACAACACAAGCAAGCATTATTAAATGCTCCTCTCCCATGTGCAGCTCATCCGTAGCCCTTTACCTCGGTATGTCCTCCATGCCCTTGTCCCTCACACTCCGGAAAATAGCGGCCTCCTTTAAATATTTCCCGAGAGGCTGAAGTGACTTCTGTCACATCTGGCTCTACACACTTACAAGGATGTGGCTCTCTAATCCTTCAGACCAGTTTGGATTTTCATCTGTCATGTACTGCACAGGCTGTTGAAGTTCTTTTCCCAGCTCAGGTAGCTTTCTGCAGCTGGTCCATATTTTTTTTGTACTGGATTATCTGCAGCAGCTTTTTATGTTTCCTCTTGTTTGTGAACTGATTTGTTTCTGCTCTGCTCCCCCTTGCCGCATCCACCAGACTCACCGTAATTCTGCCCACACTACATCTTCACCTTCTGTGAAAAGGTTAATTTTGCTTGACTGAAATACGCAGCGGGAACACGGGAGAATCTCCCATGTCCTTGTAAGTTGTGTGTTTCTCCTCTTTTCTGAAGCCAAACAATACAATTGGAAAAGACGCAACAGCCTGGGCCCTGTTGCAGTAGAAACTCCCCGCTCCATCAACAGAGTCAGCAGCACTACTTGTCAACATCGAGTGTGCCCAAAGGTTTGGTTTGCTGCTGCTGCTCCTGCTGCCGCTGCTCAGACTTGGGAAACAACCGAGACAGCTTCACTGCCCTGAGAATATGCAAAACTCAAGCGAGAAACAGTCCCTGGCCTGAGGAACCTGCAGTCCTGTTAGACAAGACAGATAGAGGCAGGGAGAGGAGGCATGGGGAGATGGGGGCCAGAGCGAGGAGTAATTAAATCCAGGTTCCTGTTCCTGGAGGGCTCTGCAGGGGTCTAAGTCGCCCACTGAACCAGACATTAACTCTAAATAGATTTTTATAGCCCCTTTTACTTGATCAGTGGATGCTTAAAACAATATTTTGACATTCTAGATTTTGTTTTATTGTGTGCTTCTGGCAAGATTTTGGGTTTTATTTTGCTGCAGCTCTAACGCAATAAGTAGGTAATTTCAAGCTGATCTCACGTCTCCTGGTTGTAAGGTCTTTCTTTGGACACACTGTGATCCACCTGAGGGATGGCTTTGCTCCGGTGTCGCCTGAAACTCTCAGGCTGGCATATGCAGCTTGTGAAAGGTGCCGAGTCTTTTGCCTAAGAGCCTAATAAAATTAAAGACTGCGACAATTGCTGCAGTCAAAGCAACATCTGCTTCCTCTGAAATATCACAAGCACGGAACATACCAGGCCAGAAGGGACAGAATTAGAAAAAAAAAAAACCTCTTCTAAAATGTAAAAAAAAAAATACCCTTCAGCCGCTACACGGTGTCAGTGGTACGTCCTGGCACCGAGGCTGGCCCAGCGCAGGCACGTGCATGCCTGCGTGCCAGGAATGCCGTGGTGCTGGCCGGTGCTCAGCCTCCCGGGAGCCGCACGTCGTCCCTCCAGACCCGGCTGCTGCCTCGTGTCCTTGCCACCGTGCGGCGACCCCCCCATGCTGGGGGGGCAGGAGGACCCCCGGCCAAGGAGTGGCTCCTCGTGCCTCGGGTCCTCCCCTGTCGTACCAACCTCACGGGTGCCGGTGGCAGGACCTGAAGCGTGGGGACTGTGACCGGCAACACGGAAACCTGGGATTATGTTTGTTATGGGCATACGGGCACGTAAATGCCGAGGTATGTGCATGTAGAGTTCAGTCTCAGGTTGGATTAGCTCCATACGGTAAAGTTGGGGCACCTGGGTATTTCTGTATGTCTCTTGCGCTTTTGTTGCCCTCCACAGGAGGCACACAGCGACTCCTCCTGCCCCTCCAATCCTTCCCCCTGCCTCGGGAAAGAAATGCTTGCAAAAGTTTTCAGCCTGATCCTCCTCCTTCTCCTCGTTAAATTTAGCACAAGCTTGTAAAGCACCATCAGGAACAGCAATTAGGGAGCTATGTGTTTTGGTTCATGGTTATCTGCAAGGTCAGAGGGAAGTACAGCCTGTGTTAGTGAAGGTTCTTCAGTTCTCGTGCAGTTTAAACACAGACGCATACGTTAAAAATAAGAAGAAAAGCAAAATATGTTAGTCTCTCCTGACTCTCACAAACCTAAACACCTTCCTAGACTGCCCCCAAAATCTCTCTTTCCCTTTGCAATATTGATAAAACATAATCAGCTACGTTTAATGGAGGTTAGCTTTGATGAAGGCGGGGAAAGTCAATGAACAACCTGCCACTGTGCAGGGCTCCCAAAAGATACCTCTATCTCGATGGGCATCTCCCCAGGGATCTTCAAGCTAATGGCATCCTGCTTGACAGAGAATGAGGCCAGAGGATTTTCTTGCTAAGAGTGTTTTACCATCCTTTGTTCTTTTTTCCTCTTTCTCATCTTTTCCTTCTCCCTTTCTCCTGCCACGCGCTCAGCATCACCCTCCCTTTGCTTTCAGTCCTTTCCCATGCTCCGTCCCCACTGCTGTGTGTGCTCTGCCAACATTTTTCTTCAAGCCTCCTCCATTTCCGTGCCAGACCGCCTTCATCCTGCCTCTCTCCAAGCTCCCTTTGGTCTCTCAGGCTCTCTCCTGCCCTCACCCTGGTGCCCCTCTCCCTCACACCAGGTCCCGGCCTGTCTGCTGCACTGCGGGGGGACAGCCCAGCGGGCGCTCCCTCTTCCACTGCCATGGCGGTGGCACCACATGCAGCAAGCGTGGCAAGAACAAACATTTTCCTTCAGCATGAGAAGCGGGGGAGTGGGTTGGTGCACCAGTGGCATCGCCCGTCACCCCCGGGGACGGCCAACACCCCCCTCAGGCCCAGCCCGGTTTTGACTTGTTGTGGGCAGCTCTCCAGCCTTCATCCCATCTCATTCCCTCTGTCTCCCTCTCACTTTCCCTCTTCCCCTGCCTCAGTCCACATCATTTCCACTGCAACCGGAATACCCTCGCTCTTTCTTTTCTTTAATGGACCCAGGCTGAAATGTGTCTGAACGGTATTTTTAGCGGAAAGCTTGGCAGCCTGGCGGTCCCTGGGCGTTTTGCCACCTTGAGCGAAAAATGTGCATTGGCCCGATAAGAATTACAATGGGGGTGCTCGGGGGCTGCGATTGGGGAGCGCCCTGCTAGCTGCCTACCTGCTCTGCGGGGCGAGGGAGGGGTCCCTGGGGCTGCCCCCAACCCGCGCTCGCCCCCCCATCCCGTGCCCTGCTGTGCAGGATGGCTTAATGCACCCGTCCCTGGCCTCTGGTATATGTTTAAAGGTATAGCAGTAGGGGTTCCTGGGGAAGCCGTGGGAGTTAAGTGGAAAAAAGCTGTCGCATGGCTGGAATAGGGGTATTTGCTGGGTGCAACGTTGCTGCAGGTGATGTGAATGGCCCCAAAAAGTCCCCTTGATGAGCATAGCAGCCAAGTAAATATAGGGAGAAGCACAGCTCCCAATATCACAGCCTGAGGATGGCTCCTTTCCCTCTGCTTCGTCCCTTCGGCAGCGGCAGGGCTGGGCTTGAGGTGGTGGCCCCCTCACAGGCATGGGGCAAGCTCTGGGAGCCAGCATCGTTTGCCCCAGTGTTGTGGCTGGCATGGCTTGCTTGGAGCTCTTGTCCGCTGACGTGTCAGGCAAAATATTTGCAAGTGGGGATGGCCTGCCGTGGTGATTTCCAGCTGCAATCAATAAGGCGCTGTTGTGGGATTTTAATGTGAAAAATAAATACCACATCCGGCTAATTTTTTTTCATATCTAATTTCCCCCTCACAGTTCAAGGGTCTACGTAGGGTCTACATCTTACTTAGAGAAATGGCGACAACATAATTAAACGTCCTGGGAAAAGTATGCAAAAATACCACTTTTTCCAAGCAGGGCATTTTGGGGAAGGGGGAGATCGTATAAGCCAATGCACTTATTTTGTTTACCTAGCCTCCTGATCACCCTAGCTACCTCTATAGCCAAGGAAGGGAGAGAAACTCCCTCAGGAAGTATTTTCAGGGGTAACATAGATGCTCTAAATACTCTTCAAATAGGCCTATCTTTCCTATTGACACCCCCGGGGGAGTAGCTGGCTGGCCACGTCAGGGACTGGCAGCTGCGACAGCCTTTCCCAATCCACACTGCTCTGACTAGACCTGCAAGGACTGGGCCAGGCAAGCGTGATCTCCGTCTCCGGACAAATGGCTCCGTCGTCCTTCTGTGCAAAGTGGAATAATTTCAAAAGGAGCCATGCCTGAAGGCTGGTGGTGAGGATGTTTATTTGGCGCTGGGTACGCAAGGGCGGCTGCCGGCCTGCATGTGTACGATGGGGGATCCTGTGCCTGGAGCACAGAAATAGACAGAGGGATTGGAAGAGCTCTCCAAAAGCAACTCTGCCCAAGAAGTGACCACCTATACACATGTTGTGTTGTGAAAGATGTTCTTACATTGCTCTTGAGGATGCCCCTTACCATTAGAAAGTTTTTTCGCCCTATCCATTATGAACAGGGGAGCAGACTTGTTCCCTTCTTCATCTATGAGCTGGTTTATGTAGCTAAGGATTGTGAGTGCTTCCCTATCAGTTGTCTGTTTTTTGACCTAAGCCACCCAGTTCTTTCAGCCCTCCCGTGCAGGTCGCGTTTCCCAGACCTCTGCTGTCCCTGGACTCTCTATCTAAAGCGTCTACATCTTTCCTGAAACGCATTGGCCCAAACTGGCCACACTAAGCAGCAGCAGCATACCAGGACAGCACTGAACAGAAGGGTAATTTCTTTGTATGGGCAATGCTGCGCCTTATTCCTTCCAACATGATGTTTGCTTTATTGTTTTGGGGTTTGGTAATAGTGTGATTTAGAGTCTTTTCTACAGAACTGCTGCTTAACCAGCCGTTTCCACTTGGTATTTGTTGAGCTGATTATTCCTGCCTAATTGTAGATCCTTGCACTCTTCCCCATGGAGTTTTGTCACACCATTTCTCTAAAATGTCAAAACAATGCCTCTTTTTTCCCTTTTTAAAAATTTTAAATTCCGATCCTCTCTCCCAAATACCTGTATCTGCCAAGTTTGCGGCTGCGGTCTGTATTCCCTCGTGCTGTGACAAATGATGCCAGGTAGAGCCAGGCACCAGCCCTGTGTCCCTCCCTCTCTGTGTCTCTCCCTTTTTTGACAATGAACCACCAGCAGCTGCTGCTTGGACTGGGTTATCCAACCAGTTTTGCGCTGAAACTATATTTTTCTGTTTTGCTTGAAGATACGTGAGGCAGCTTTGAAGGCACGTGAGACAGCACCAACCCCACCTCCAGACTGTGCTGAGCAGAGAAGATGCTGCTGGCAAGACAGCGGGGAGGACACCTTGACACAGACACCCGTAGGGTTTAGGTGTTTTGCAGCTCAGCTTGGCCATGCCTTAAGAAGCCGGGTATATCCCAGGTGTCTGCAGGGCGTAGTGGCACCTGGGCAGAGAAGTGGAGCGCCCAGCCTTTGTACTTCGGTGCCTCTGGGACCGTTAAGTTTTGGGTTAGGTACCCATGCCTGTTTGCTGGCTCCAGCTCTCGCAGTGCCGCTCTCCCTGTTAGGCCAAAGGGCACAAAGGCACGTCAAACCGGAATGCTTCAGTCAGTCATGTTCAAGTGTTTGGAGATGCTCTTTTGTATAAAAAAGGCTTTCAGTGTCCATGAAACGAAATTTTTCTTTTGGAAAACTTCTCTGTCCAGAAACATACTGAATACTGAGAACTTTTATGCCAACTTACTGATCAGAACAAATATCCAGGTACTGGAAAAGCCTGCAACCTCCAAGATCCCAACTCTCAAGCAGCCGCTGGATTTCAGTTACCATTAGTGCCTTGTATTAAAAGCCAGTGGGCTGCTCCACAAGCCAGGCGTTTGAGTTACTGTGAAACCTGCATCTCGCCTTCCCCTCACCCCTTCCCGGTATTAAAACCTTGAAGAGCTGCAGCACACAGAACAAAGGAGAAAGCAATAGGAGACCGGCAAGGTCACACATCTGCTGCTTTCCACACTTTCTTATCTCTGACATCATGGGCCTCAAGGTCTTCCTTCTCATTAAAACAGCTGAATAACTGCAAAAGGTACACAAACCGACTAAACCTGTGGCCTTCTGCCTTAGTCATAATATGAGGTGTCTGGCCAGGGAAGATGTTTCTTGGCAAGGCTGGGTGAAAGGGCTGAAGAAATAAGCAGCTCGGTGCAAACACAGCGGGAAGCCTTACCTCTGCCACTGCCCCTTGGGCTGACAAGCTGCAGGACATCCAGCCAGGGGAGCGTGGTGCTCCATCGATGGATGGTGCTACTGAAAGCCCCGGGATGTGACCCCATCCCACCCTCAGGAAATGCAGGGCCAGCACCAAACTGACTTTGTGGCGCGCTGGCTTGTAGTGACCACACCAGTGCTGCCTCTGCTTGAGGTTTGCTTTCTTAACAGTGGAGAAATAATAGGCCAGGGATGGGAAGGGGAGCTATGGACTGGGAGAACTGTGGAAAAACAAAGGCTAATGCGTGTTGTAGGTGAGGATGCATTAAAAAAAGAAAGCAGAAAATGAGGAAAAGTACCCTGAATCACCAAGTCCCTCATACTGCTTGGATTTGCTCAAGCAATGCCAGCCTAAGCTGACCTCAGACCCCTCTGTCTCTTGCGTCTCTTCACGTCTCTGTCTTTTGGACAGTCACTTCTCACGTCCGACCGTTGCACGCGCCCTTGCTGGTGTCTCTGTGGCTGCTTTACCTCAAACAGACGCCGCTGGGATTTCTGAAAACCACACCTGCGAACACCACCCTGCTAGTCCTGGTGAAATTCATTAATGGCAAATCATTTGTCATGACATAACATAGGATGTAAAAGATCTATTTCTGGTGGTCGTACACGCCTCCCTGCTTGGTGATTAGTGTTTAGCATCTGGGAATGCAGCAATCTGGGAAAGCTAAGGGGTTAGCAAGCGGATGGGGGTGGTCGGCGCTGCGAACAATTATATGCACACAGAAGTAAGTGGATAAAGATGCACGTGAGGTTCCAAAGATTTTCCTGCAGGAATAGAAATGATTGTGAAAGATGAAAATCAGGAAAAATTGTGTAACAGGCGGCTACTGACAGCAGCAGCTAAACACAAGTGTTAGTAGTTTTAGTCCTTCCTATGTTATTTGTGAAAGGTGGGCCTCCCACCTCAAGCCGGCCTCACAGCTCCTCCCGGCATTTCGTCCCGTGGTGACTGCGGCAGCTTGCCTTTGGCTGAAACACATCTACCAGCAAGGCTGCCACCCTTTGCTGGCGTGCTGTTCATCCTCACTGGTAAAAACATAGTTCTTAGTTCTCATGTAGCTTTTTCTTTTTTTTTTTTTTTAATCTGGCTTCAGCTTCCAGCTATTTATGTGCTGTCTTTACCAAAAAGCAGTCGTTTTTGCTACATGACACCATTTCCTTCTGAATTAATTTGTACCATCAGCCAGTCAACTCAGCCTTCTTTTAAAAAGCTGAACACTGAGAGATGGTGCCTTTGATCTGTATTTTCCTGCGCATTCTCCACTTTTTTTGGCATTTTTGGAAGTGTGGACACCAGACCAAGAGCCAGTAACCCACTAGTGCTCTCTCCACTTCCCTGACCCTACTTGGTGGGACCCCATTACACCCTTAGCAACCTACCAGAAGCAGTAGGGACAGAGGTAGAGCTTTCTCCTGTAACAAGAATGCACAGATCTCCGGGTGCAGTATGGTTTTATTTTTTCAACCTTTCTTTATTTTAAACACTGAGTCTTGACCACTGCTGGAAGGAGATTGCCAAAGTTCCAAGCGGATCGGGTTTTCCTTGGAAATAAGCTATCTAGCAAATTTTCTTTTTGTGACAGGTTCTTAGATCAACATGCTGCTTATCTGATAAAACATTTATCAGAGACAACTTGTGGCACATTGCCCTGGTTCCATGGTGCAGTTCCTGTATCTTTACTCAGTTGCTTGAAGACGATAGGAGATGACACTGCAAACAGTAAACAGCGGATGTTGCCAATGTGTAGGTATCACCCGGGTATCATCCCATAGCTTGAACAAACCCCCAGTCAAACGTACTGAAAAATGAGCAAAAGCTGGCAGGACCGAATGGTCCCCTGCAGTAATGAGGTACTGGTGGGAGCACTGTGGAGCACCCTGCCAGTTGGAGCTGGACCACTGTGGCAAGATTTGTGGCTTCTCCTAGACTGAGATAGCTTATTCATGGATTTCTAAGTCTTTTAAATGATCTTCCTCTGGGCCCTGCTTCTTGAATATTAGTACCTGTGGACTACTGCCCACAGGCAAAGGAAAAAGAGAAGAATAAAAAATATGCAAACTAGCAACTGTGATGCTTGGTGTAACTGCAGGATACAATAAAGCCTGGGTGGAACAATTATTCCGTTTGAAATTTCTAAACATTTCATGCAAAAAAAATCCAGTTCTGATGGCACTGAGTGTACTGAAAGAAATCATTAAACGTTCTGCATTTCATGTGGAGGATGAACCTAAGTAGCCGTAGGTTCTGTTCAACTACTGAATCATCTTTGGCAAAGTGAAGTTTCCTGGAATTATCCCAACAAAGCCCTCCAGAATATCCATTCTGTAATTTAAAATAAGATAGCAATTTAGGCTTATACTTTGGTGTCAAAATGGTGCAAAATTTTGTAGTGGTAAAATAATCTGCAGAACAGAAACGATGATTTCTAACCACTACTAATGAGAAAGAACAGTAATTCAAGTCTGTCAGAGCTGTTACACACAGAATATCCCCTAGATAAACCTATGGCTAATGCATATCTGCTGATACAAGTATAGACACATCTCTTTTACATATGTATAGCTTCAAACCTGTGGAGGCAAGGCCACGCTGATGTGCAGGACTCTTAGTCTCCCTCTCTTCTTTCCTCCTCACATTCCTCCAAACTCAAGAGCCAGAAAAATACAGCCAGGCCAAGCATGAGAGCGTCAGGGATAAATAACCCTAGAAGTACAAACTCCCTGGTAGGTCTTTCCTGATGAGCAAGGGGGGACTCCCACAAAGATTTGAAAGGTGTCCCCCATGCTCAGACCATCCAGGTTTGCCAGCATTTCTTCAGTGTCTGGCTTGAAGCACTCAGCCTGAACGCATTGCCCTCCCACCCCCAAACACTTCTCCTCACTAAAAAATAATGATCAGCATTTATTACAATGTCACCTGTAATGGATTACAGCTGCCCGGGACCTGGGGAAGCAGGACTCCACAGCCTCTCTCTCCTCCTCTTGTTAGGATCATTCATGTTGCTGCAACACATCGAGATCTGGAGATCTGCTGATCTTGCTGTCATACACACACACACGAAGGCAACCTCCAGGATGCTTGTTATCTAAATAGATACTGTAGGGCAGAGGCAAGTGAGCTCATGTGAAGTCACTCTCTGCCCCAGTGTCCCCCCACCTCCCCTCTCACCCACAGTGGGTGCACTTCCAGCTTCAGCCCTTCTCCAGGTACTTCCTGCAAAGCAAAGCAGCAAGAAGGTTGTCCTGCTAAAGATAACATTCGTCATATAGCTCACTGCTGACTACCTCACCTGTGAACTCTTAAGAAGGATTTGCAGTCTGCAGCTTGGGGAAGGCTCTCCTCCCCTTGTTCAGAAGCTGCAGAAATGCGGAGCTGGCTGTCGCCTGAAGCCTGAGCAGGACTAAGGTCACGCAACGGTCCATTGGTAAGACTTCCCTGCACGGCACCGATATCTCAACTGGGCACTGTGGAGAAGGGTTGTTTCATCCTAAGAGAGCTCAGGACTGTGCTGCGGAGTGGCTTTAATGGGTTATAAGAGAAGTCAGTGAGGTCACTGCAAACTCTGCAAAGATCAACTGTGTCTTCCAGAAATGAATGACTTCTTTTGTTTTCTTCAAGCATTACTGAGGGCAGAGACAGCATCGTGGTTAGTAGGCATTTCCATTTTCTGATGACCCCGTGTCCTATGTTTGTACCTAAGAGCACCCACAGCTCCTTGTGCCTGTCCTTCCTCCCCACCTATGCCAGTGCCTTTCAGGTAGGGAAGCCCAGAGCACTCTTTCTGGGGTAAGAGCAAATCCATTAATGCAGGGCGCACTTTTCAGCTGAACTGAGTATCCTAAAGACACTTTTAGACAAAGAACCTAACTTAGTGGGGGGGAAATGAGAGCTCAAGGTTAAGGCAATGAGAAGAACTAGGTAGAGCAGACTCGGCCTTTCAAACCCCGAGCTGGCGTCTCAGGCTGTGAGAACGTGGCTGTTCCTTGCTTACGTTGCCCGCTCCTGCATCCAGAGTGCTGGAGACTGGAACTGCAGCTATGAGGTATGGTTTTCATTTTCACAGGGAAGATGGAATAGGTGAGAAGAGAGACATCCTGATTGGAAACAGAGAACACCGGGGGTCCTGGTGGAGCAGGCTCGGCAGTGGGTGACTCCTGAGGGAAGGAATGAGGCGGGAAACCGAATCCCGCTAAGTCACGCCTGCGCTGAGTGAGACCAGAGGTGAGCAAAACAGAGTAGGATGGCGGGAGAGGTGACGAGGGGTGCCGAAACAGGTCGTGTGGGACCTGACTGCCTGTGTGCGCTGGGATTAACCTCCTGACACCAGGCAGCTGGAGAGCCGGTGAGGGACCCTGGGGACTGGGCAGGATCCCGTGGAGACCTGTTAGCACAGCTGCGTGGAGACAGGTCTGGCAAAAGAAAAGCAGCTGTGGGAGTCAGAGAGGAAAATCTCTGCATGCAGATGAGGAAGAAAAGAAGGTTGGCTGTGGCTGAGTAGCAGGTCAGGGAAACAATTTCAAACCGGGAGGACAAAGCCTGTGTAAAGTTAGTGTCTCTGAAGACATGCAAGAGAGAAATCTTGAGGTGATGTATAGAGGTGTACAGGCAAGAGTGTTGCTTTCTTAACAAAACCAGGGGGCTGAAACTCCTCAAAGACTGCCCTACCCTTCTTCTTTCACTGGAACAGACTCTGTTTTGTTGTCAAAAGTCACCTGTCACTAAGGCCAGGCAATCCAGGTAGCTACTGGGTTCAGTGAGTGTGGTTTGCTGCTGAAGATACAAGCCACTTTTGGAAAGCATCTGCAGAAGTTAAGCAAGGTCCTAGAGAGCAAGACTTGGTTGGACGAAAGAGTATAAATGTTTCTTTTGGAGGTATAGGCTGTGAGTTAGGCATCGGCTGCATAGCTTAGTGGTGGCTCTAAACTTATGACCCAGCGTTTAAATAGTGACGTGTTAAATGGGTTGTGAATTGACTCTGGGAGTCTGAATTTCAGTGTGAGTACCTGTATGCGTTACCAAAAGAGCATTCTGAATTCTGTAACTCTCCTCCATGGAAAATTAGTTCAGGTATTCTTTCCATACATAGCTTAGTGTGGCCATCTTTTGAGCTGTCATCCAAGTATATGTGCCCTTTACTGGAGCAGGAGCTCTGTGGTTTCAGCAGGCATAGGATAAAATATGAGATGTGACTGCTGGTTACAACATCAACTGTAGGGGTCAAATTCCATAAGAGACTTCTGGAATGGAAAATGCAGAAAACCTGCTCCTTGCAGAAACTCTGGAAAGGAATGAGAAAACAGGAATGAAGAACTGGTGTCAGATCCCTCCCTGAAAAATAATAGGTAAACAAGACTGAAAGATGATTTATGGCCTATAAATGAATCAGAAGAAAAATTTTGCAACCAAAGTGAGATTCATGCACTCTCCTCTGAAGCTGTGTTCTCTTGTCACTGTGATCCCAATACGCTGCTTCACCCTGTACGCTTGCTATTCTCTAATCCTTTCTTTTTCTTGTGACTCCCTGCTTCTGTGTAGGCCCTTGTTCTGCAGATATTTAGGGCTGTGAGTTCAGTCGCATTTCCAGAGTGTTTCTTCAGAAAACTGCATTTTCAGACGGAGCCTCTGTCATGGTTCCTGTAAACAAATGGTGGTTAAGGCTAATGATTGTTTTACAGAAATAAAACAATTTTGATTCTAGCTAAAAGTGAAGGCGTGGCTCAGTTTCTTTTTTCCAAAGTCCTTGCAGCATTCCTTTGAGCCATAAATGTTGATTCTCTGCGGAATAGCTGTTAACAAGTGCAGAAGGACACATATGGTCCTGATCCCAGGGTTCATCTATGGGTTGTCTGGACATCAACTGGTGCAGTATTTACGTTCTTCCAAGGAGAACTGGACCCTAAACTGTAACTATAAATAGCTGTGATTTGGTTCTGCTTTAACTGGTGCAATTTCTACTAACAATATGCTGCATTTTACACTGGTTTAAACCGAGAAAGTAACTCCGGGCACATTTGGACCATGCATACTAACCCAGTCCAGGGCTAGGCATGTTTAGAAGGGGTTGTCACCTTGAAGCCAGGGTGGCCTGGACTCCTCCTGGAGCCAAAATGGTTCATGTCAGTCAGCTGTGGGATCTCTGCTCTGCAATCTTCTGTGCTTGTGGGCCTAAGTTTGGAAGTCACTACACCTGGGATGTAAAAATCACCTACATCAGGGACGTTTAAGTACGGGCCATGTAGAGGCCTTTCCATGCAGGAGAGTTTTTCCAGAGCAATGTATTCCTGATTAGCTCCTCAGCTTCCAGTACAACAGAGCCTTTGCCGAATTCGTGTAATCTACTTTAGAGCTGACCCTGAGTTTTTCTGCGTACAGTGCCTCTTCTGCAAGAAGAATGGCTGTAAAGGAGCCTTAATTGTCTCTTTAATTATTTATTTATTCAGAGCACACATTCATTCACATTGTATTCACTGAGCTTTGGTCAAATCCCAGGTCATTGTCTGCCCGCACACAAGTATTTATCTAAAGGTATGGGTTTAAACTGATTAACTCATGCTGGAGCAAGTGCCTATGTAGGGACTGATATTGGCTTAATACCTTACTCAGAAGTACTCTGAAGTTGGCTGAGGTCTTGTACGGATCCTCTTCTTAAAGAGTAAAGTGTTTGCACAGTGGCAGGACTCAGCTTTACCGGGTTGTACAACGGCCGAGTTAAACTGATACAGCGCTGAGGTGCACGAAAGCAGCGTGTCTGGAAGCGGGCTGCTGGGGACCTGGAGGTGGAGGACCTCAGCTGTGTGCTTGGTACTGGTGACTGACTTTGCTCTTTCAAAGCTTCCAGCAAGATAATGGCATTTTAGAACAAGGTGAGCGGAAGCTGCTGGTACCTTTCCCTGGTGTGATGTGCCCTTACCCTGTCCTGGATCAAACCCGTTTGCTTTGCAAAGTGCTCACAGATGCCTGGAAGTGGAAAAAGGTACAAACCCACCCCTTCCGACCCAGCTCCGTTGCTAATGAAGCGCACGCACATATTTTCTGCCACTGGGGTTGCCTTCCCACTTGGGTGGATTCAGGCTGCCTCCTGAGTAGTTTAATCCTCCTCACGCATGAGAGAGACCGGAGCAGCAGAAGAAGCGCCTGGCTTTATCAGCCGCATTTCTTCCTTCGGCTTATCAACAAACGAACTCCCAGTTGACTTTGTTTGACTTCTAGGGTTTGTTGCTTCCCTTCTTCATTTTCATATTAAAGGCTAGGCTTGGGCTGTGATCCTGCTACCGTAGCCTCCAGCTCCTGAGCTGATACTACTGGCTGTAATTGCTCAGCTGCCTGATGTAATCAGCAGGAGGTATATTGTGTGTGTGGCTACAGGCACTTCATATTTTCTCCCCAGCCAGGTAAAAAAAAAAAAAAAGAAGAAAAAAAAAAAAAGGAAGAAAGAAAAAGAGTCAATTGGCTCTAGGTCTGTCAATAGTGACTAATCAGGTGCTGTACAATTAATTATGAAGGGGTGTCATTTTAAAACAATTCTGAGGTGGGAAAGAACAGGCCTGGGCCCTTTACCTGCTGGCACTGTTTGTGTTGCTAAGCCAATCCAGGCTGCGTCCTCCATTTCATTTACCTTTTAAACTATTGCCCCCGCATAAGTAAACACTTTCTATAAAGTGTGTGTGCATGCATGTGTGTAAGTGGGTGGAGGGTGATCTGGGAAGCTCTCCACCCTAGAAAAGAAATTAATGATGGAGAAGGAAAAAAAAAGAGCAGCATAATTTGGCAGTAATTTCTGAAGAACAGCAGGAGATAATAGCAGGTGGATGAAACAGGAGTAGCATGAAACAGTCTGGGGCTGAGTCTCAGCGACCAGAATTGCTATTAGATTGGGGGGCGGGAATGGAGGTGAGAGATGTACCTGCAGTGCAAACAGGAGACTGCCTCGAGCGAGGAGCTCGGGCTCCCCATGCAGAGCTCCCCAGCAGTCACCTGCCAACGTGCGTCGAGGGGGGAAAGCCCCGTCCCACCTAAGCCGGCTCTGCCAGGCTCTGCTCGAGGTGGTGGCCAGCATCTCCCACCCAGGGGAAGCGGCTGCCGAGAGCAGGATGGCGCTCCTCCTCTCCATCCTGCTGGCAAAAAATGAATTGTCCCTTGCAAAGAAAACCTCATTCTTCAAGGAGGATGGCAAGGGAACTGCTACTGCCCGGTGCCACGCTGAGGGCTCTGACTGGTGAAATTAGCTGGGGCTTGGGCGGGGGCGGGGAAGAAACACATTCACAGAAATGACAAAACCTTTTTTTAATTAGCTTAGTAGAAAAAAAGGGACAGTGTTTAATGAATCGTGTCAGTCCAGTCTGAGAACTGTCACACGTTGAGATGGTAATCACACCTCTGATGCACGTGTCTGGTGCTTGGGGTGGCAGAAGAGATGGGCTGGGAAGTCAGAACGGAAGATGCTGAGGGAAAGCCTCTGCTGGGACCACCTCCTTGAAGATGCCAACTGCAAAAGAGATCTTCTGGAACGGGACAAGGGGCAAGTGTCATGGGCTCTAATGGGAAAAATTAGAAATACCTTGTCAAATTCTTTAGCTTTTTAATACAAAAGCTCCAAAACACCCTTTGGTCAAAATCTTTCAGTTCTGTTCCAAGGGCAAAAAAAAAAAGGTAAATTCCTGTGTGAGTGTGTGTGCTTGTGTAATTACTGACATTGCTTTTCACTATAATAAATGTAGAATTAGATGGATTATTCTGGAGAAAGCATTTATTTACTAGAAAATGTATTTTAGGAGCAAAATACCAAGGCACAACAAGTTCTGTTTTTAACTTTTCAAAATCAAGTGCGTTGACATTTTTCCCAAAATTAGTTTTCTTCTACTTTATTGGCTAACATTTTAAATGAAAAAAATCATCAAAGATAGAGTAAAACATTTGATTGAAATACACATATATTTTATTTAGTTAGAAAACTTCTAAAATCTTATTCAAAGTTATTTTCACAGCTTTGCATGTATCTCAGGATCATTGATGGCAGAGTCCTCCTTTCCCCAGTCTTCGAAAATCCACAGTAGATTGGCTTTGTTAATAGTGAAACATCATTACATTGGCTTTGTTAACAGTGAAACATTTAGTACCCGTAACCTCAGTTTCTGTCAGCACCCTGATGACAGCAGCTACTGGATCCCTGCTGCAGCACTTCCTTGCCGTAATGAAACGTGGTGTCTGGAGCTCTGTGTCAGAGGACTTTGAAATACGACGTGAGGGTGTTTAGTTCGTTGGGGCTATACAAGGTAGGGGTTGCCAGGCTGGTTTAGGTCAGGGGCCTGTTCAATCCAGTGTCCTGGTTTTGAAGCCTCAGCAAGTCTTGTACCGAGAGCACGGGAAATATATTGCCCAGAGAAAGGGCTTTTACCTGAATCGTCCCAGACCCAGGCGGTCCCTGCAGGAGGGCACCCGTGGCACCATGCAGTGGGTAACACGGGGTTATACAGCAAAGCAACATTAACGGATGTAGAAGTGGAGGTTACAACATAAACATATACTCAGATACTGGTGTAATGAATGTAGTACAAATATTTAGATGTGTTCCTACATCTAACTCTTAGCCTCATCATTCTTATGTCAAATGGTTTACAAAAGGCAAAACTATATTTCAGTTACAGGCACGGCTTCATAATTCTTCAAGTTAATTAAGGCATCCAAATGTGCTTCACGTCTGTCACCCTTCGCTTCGTGAGTGGTCCAAACCTGTAGATAATTAAAGACTTTTCGTATCAGTGACAGTAATGGCAGTTTAGGCCGTGGATGGTTGTCCACAGCACATCTGCAGCTGAGTGTCCAGCCTAGGAGAAAAGCGGCAGCTGTGAGCATTGTTCGTACGCCTCCTACAAACAGATCCTTGCTTGTGTCGTGTGTGCAGACATCACATATGGGAAGAATGAATCGCGGTTTGGGATCTCTTTATATTAAGTGAGCACACCGTTCTCTGAGTGTTGCTGTTTAAGCGCAGGACACACTGAGGCAGTGTGCATCCCTGATGCCCAGCCTGTGACCGCTTCTCCAGCCCGGAGCTGCCCCAAGCCACCGGGGCCAGGACAGCCTGAATTTCCCCAGGCTCAGTGCTGGCACGGCACAGAAACGCCCCATCCCTGGGCGGGGGGGGGCGGGGGGGTCCTGGTCCCAGCGCAGGTGCCCTGCGGACGGACCAGCGTTGTGCTGATGGGTGGCCAGGGGTGCCACGGATGCTGGCCATGGCGTAGGAACAAGGGGCCGGTGGGCCCCACCTTCCCAGTACGGCTGCTGCGCCGCGCGGCTGGCATCGGCCCAGGACACCGTTTGTTGTTCTGTTTCTTTCTCCATCCGATGCTTTTATGCAAAAGCTGCATAACTGACTGCGCAGGCGAAGGAGGAAGAGGGGTGGCTTGTCCCCAGCTGGGATGTCCCCCTGCAAAGGGGATGGGGTGGGTAGGTGCCCGGGTGCCACCCTGCCACCCACAGCAGAGGGGGGCCTCAGGGGATCCCCCCGGGGGCCCAAGGCTGGGCTGCCTGTGATGGTCCCAGAGCCTTGCTGGCAACCAGGGATCAGCTCGGTGCCAGGTGCGGAATCTTCCTTTGCCAGGGGAATCCCTACCTGGCCACTTCACAGTGCTTCTAAGGACAGGAAGGAGCCTTATCACGTCTCCACATCTGCCCCAGATGCTTCACATTCCAGCAATGCTCCACAAATGTGCTGAGCCCTACAGCATTTCCTCAAAGAGGCCTCACTGCTGGCCACCTCGGGGCTGGCAGCCTCCGGGCACATCCCCAAGCCAAGAGGAAGGGAACGGCCCTGCTCCCAAGGATGTCCCCGCAGAGCCGACAGCAGGTGACACAGCCCTGCCCCTTGCCCGTGTCAGCGGGACCGCGCCAGGCAGCTGGTGCCGTGTGTGCAGGGAGGCTGGACCACACGCAGCCAAAGTTCAGGCAAACAGAAGGAAGAGGAGAAATGGTTTCCGACCCGGTGGCACCAAGGCCGCTTTGGCCACCTTTGGGTTTCACCTTGAACCGTAGCCAGAGCGCGAGGTGCTGCTGGCACCGGTGTCTCTGCAGCAACAGGCTTGCAGCAGGGTATGCCTCTTGGGGAGCGCTCTGCTCCCAAAAGAGTAAATAATTAATAAACGCCTCTCACAGCATTTTCCAAAGTGCTGATACCTGTCAGTCCGGAGCCAGACCCCAGTGCTTTGCCATCTCATTGCCGTGCAGAGTATCAGCACACCTTGTCCCCCGTCTCTCTCCGTCTGTCTCCCATGTCTGTGCTGTTTTGGGGCTTCTTTCTCTTTAAGACGAAACTTGGTGGAAGCCTAGCTATTCAATATTGTTTCATATTATTTGTTGTGAAACAATTTAATGTGTTTATGACTCTAAAGGTCAGATGTGACTGTTGCCCAAATTTCTAAAGAATAAAGAATGAATCAGGCTGAAGGGGACTTTGTGGCATGATCAACTGGAGAAAGAGAAGGGGGCTAGTGAGAATATTTAACTGGAACAGCAAGGCAAACTTACCTTCAGCTCAGGTTTAAAAGCCTAGTCAATCATTACACGTTTTTTATTATTTACCTGGTACAAAATCCCCCCGGGAGAAGAAGTAGAAAAACTCACAGGCCACATTCTTTCAAATTTTCAGTAGCTTGCTCAGCCTTTTTTTTTTATTATTTGGCTATATTTCAGGACAGTTGGAGTGATACGGATTGCTTTGGTGCCTGGATAGATGAGAAATAAAGTGGAAGCACATTGTGGCTGCAGGTCCAAGCAGGGGACGTTTGTAACAGTGAAGAGAGCAGGGCCAGCCGGGGACTTTGAGAAGGGAGGTAATTCTCACACAGTCATCAGAAGACAAAGGTTGCATTTACACCTGGCCAGAAGGTTTAATCATCTACTATTTCCAAACATTGCAGGCTCACAATCTGTTGTGTCTGAGATCATAAAACATATCACAAAGTGGAGACAAGAGACCTGGAGCTTGATTGACCAGAGCTTATCTTTTCTTTTTCTTCCTTCTTATTTTTCACTCCATTTTCTGGTCTTTTTTGTTTTTAAAAAAAGGATGCTTCGAAAGGCCTTGTTTTGATCAGAAAATTCTTACCCCATATAGCAGGAAATGTGATGCAAAACAATTCTGAAAACCAGGGGTTAATGGGCAATTTTCATTTCTCTTTGCCTCACCGTGTCATAAGCACCTGGGTGACAGATCACCTGGTTGCTAGAACCTCCCTCCCAGTCTTGCAGGGAAAAGAAATTGTGGAAAAGGGACCAGAAAGAGAGACTATTCAAAGAGCAGCAGTTAGAAACCTCTCACAGGTTAGTTTTCCAGGTCCTACTACAACAGCAACTGGCATTCAACCACCTGAAACACTGGGTGTAGGTGGCTTTCATCTGTTTTCAGGGGGAAGGTTAAATTATGTTAACGTTGAAAGAGAATCTGGCTGTGATGGGAGGGTTTTGGGGTAATGTTAGCCACATTTTTGCAGTTTGGGTCTGTTGCTCATTTCCTCTGTACCTGTGAGGTGGGCGAGGAGGTTTATTGAGGAAGATCAGGGACTCCCATGGCAAAGAGAGGTTTGGGGAATGCTATTCCTCCTTCCTTTTCCCCATTGCCTCTGCAGGGTCGTCGCCCTTCGCTGTCTGCCCGTGGCCAGGCTGCAGAGAGGAGTGGGGACTTAATGCGGGCGGTGATTCCCACTGGTATTCCTGATGGTCTATAGGAGAAAGGGTGGAAGGGCCATGCCCTGGCCCCGGGTTCCAGCCTCACTCAAAAGGGCTGTGCCTGTGTCAGGGAGGGACCCTGGAAGAGCAGATGTTGGTTTGCACCTCGTTTGGGTGCGACAGTGCGAATTCATCAAAGCACTTAGCGCTGGGAGGAGGAACTGGCCCTATTGAGGTGAAGGGTTGCCCTTGCCGCCTTCAAAGGGGGCTGAATTTAACGCTTTGGCTTCAGAGGGGTTTGAGCCCCTGGCTGGAGTTAAGCATGTGCTGTTGCTGGGTTGGGACCAGCGTCTCTCTGTTTGGAAGGGGAAATAAATAGATTCAGTTTATTTGCAGTATATCATCATCTACCTGCTGATGCCTCTGTGTGTTTTATGACTGCCAGCTCTGTAACCTCCCCCCCTCAAAAAAATGGAGTGGGAGCAATCAGAGCTCATTAATCAAGGCAGGCTGGAGGGCCATCTGCCCCTGGCACTGCCGGGTGCCCTCCGGGTGTCCCTCGCCTGGTGGGGGCTGCCCACCACCTGATAACAAGAGTGGCATCTTTGATGTTGTCTAGGGCAGTAGTCATACACAATTGCATAATCAAGGTCACTGGAAAATTACACAAAACTTTGCCCACGTCTGTTGGAAAAAAAAGTGAAGCACTTGCAAAAAAAACCCCAACACCCAGACTTCTGCTCATGCCACCAACATGCCACTCTGTGTGAATGGCACGTACAGTGCCGAGCTGTCCCGTTACTGTATCCTGGAAACATTGGTGAAAAAAAAATATTATGCACATAAATGCAATTAAAAATTTTCTCTGGTAGCCACATGAAGTCAGCTCTGTGGTTTTCCCTCTCTCTCCTTGAGCTACAGTTTCAATAGATAATGATGATGTGCAAATACAAGAAGGAATAGTCTCATGCTTTGCATTGCTGAGTGCTGCCCTTCTGAGGATTTTAAGTCTCAGGATGGTGAGTTTGGTTTCACGTGCCCTTAGGAGCTATTAAGTCTTTCCAAGGCTACTTTATAGATACAGGAAACAGCCAGGCTGAAAATTTGTAAATGAAAATAAAGAGAAGAAGAAATTTCAGAATTTATCTTCAGAAAAAGAAATTTCTTGGAGAAATTTCTGTTATTCCCCCAACATTTTTTCTATGTTAATAAATCTGACATTGAAAAATAGAGGGGGTTTGCAGGGTTTTTTTGCGCTTTTGGTTTATCAACTTTCCCTGCTCCCTTCTATTTTTTTTCTTTTATTTTTTCCACTTCTGTTTGTGAGGAAAAGAAAGTCATGGAGATGGCATAAAGAGGAAGAACTTGTGGCATGAAAGGAGCCAGGGCTAGAAAGTGAAGCAAGAAAAAAATGCTGAAAATGTAAAATGTCATCTTTTTTCCTAAGAAAAAGCTGAAAAATCACTCCCAATCCCTGAACACCTTGCTGGGCAGGTGCTGGGTGGCGTGGAGGGTGCAGGTCCAGCCCTGTTTACCCAGCTGGACCGGCGCGGGCCACGTTTCCCGGCTGCCCCCGAGCGTTACTGTCCCCTGTCCATTCAGCGGGGACGTTCTGGCATCAGGACGGGGCTTTCTGCAACACCCACCTCTCTGTATCGCTTCATTGGAGAGGATGCCCCACACACTGCTGGCTTTACACCACTAAAATCTATATGCCACAGAGGTCCAGGCAGTGTTGTGCAAGGCATCGTGATGCCCCTTTGAAAATCTTATGCCTTTAACTCTGAATTTACATTTCTGACCAGCCCCTCTTGCAGCCAGGGGGTTTCTGGGTAGTTTGAGTATGTCTCCTTCCAATTTCTGTCCTGTCAAAGCTCTTCTTCTTAAAGCCTCTCCCAGCTTTTCCTGAGGATGGTTTGATAACTGTCGGTATTTCTGGTCATGAGAATATTGTGGCAAAACTTTTTCGCTTCTCTTTCCGTAGACCCAGGTAAATGAATAGTTTGAAATATCACCTGTCATTCTGTTGCTTCATAACTTCTAGAGTTCAGGTGTGCTAGAAACAAAGCCATCTTTCCCCCCACGGTGGAAGGGCTCTCTCTTTTCATTCCTCGCATCATACATGGAACGATGGTTTGCATCTGTCTTAAATTTAAAAGCTTAAAAGTTTAATGAACACTTTTTCCCATTTTTGTTTCTGAGGAAGCTGTTAGTAAACATCCACATTGCTTTCCTAGCCAGTATGTCACATCATCTAAAAGACAGATCATCCCCCTTAATCACATCCATAAGCTAGATGACTTAATTATGGTCTAGGAGTTGAAATGAGGGCACACTCCGTCCTCTTGCGTTTGCATCGTACTTTGGTTTTGCTTTTTAAATTGACACGGTGAGTATAAATCCTTACGTTCAGGACACTGAAATAATAGGGTTGTACTGTTTATATAATCTCAGATGGACACTTTGTTATGTCTTAAGGTAGTTTAAATTTCCATCGTCTAACTGCATGCTGCAGTAAAGAAAAAAAAAAAAAAAGGTCCATCCTGGGGAGCCTCTAAATGCCTGTTGGCACCTTCCCACGGCTGGCAGGTGTGCAGCCAGGTATGCCGCTTGATGTCAGCTACCAGTGCCTCTGCCATCAAAAAAAGAGTCTCACTTCCCAGTTTATTATTTCTACTGACGAAGCATGTAGGTCAATCTCTCCGAGAACTGCTGGTTCCTCGCTGAAGAATTTGATGGACCTTAAGCATTTGAGGTGGAACGCAGATAGGAGCGAGCACATGGAGATCTTGTTCTCCATGTTATTATCAGTGTCAGAAAAACTGCAGCAGGCCCAAGGAAGCAGCTTGTTTAGCATTTGTTTCCTCCAGGGGCTGTTATGTGTGGTTTAGCTCTTGAAGGCTTTCCTCTGCCCTCTGTGGCGTGGCAGAGGTGAAGGACCCATTGCCGGGTCTGCACCACGCTCAGCCGCTGTCCCAGGTCACTGCAGCCATCCCGCTGGTGAGCAATAACGACGTCAAGCAAAGCTGCCGGGTAAAAAAAGGCCACTTGAAAATCAGATGCTCTGATCGTCAGTATCTATGGGCCAGGCTGGGCAGCGAGAGCAGCCCCAGCACCCAAACTGTTTGGAGAATCTCCTTGCCCCCATAGGAGGGGATGGTTTTGGCAGCAGGCAGCTGGGAGCTACGCAGAGGCTGGCCGGTTCCAGCCAGAGGGTGCCTTTTCGGTGGGAATTTGCAGGAATCTGGCTAAACCCACTCCCGGCCCACTGGAGTAACAGGGCAGCCACGGGGCCGCGGGCAGGGCAGGGGTCTGGAAAGTCAATACATTCAGGAACTCTTCTTGCTTCGTCTCTTTGTGCAGAGGTGTAACAGTACTGGCTGGGATATACCTCGAGAGTTTACTGTCACGCTCACAACATTTCCTGGATCAGCAGAACTGCTCTTCAGCTATAATTTTTGTTGAAATATCTTGCTTTAAGCCTAGAGAGCACTGATGGAGGCCTCAAATCTGTAAATCAGCTGCACACTGGAAAACAAATCATCATGGTGGAGTTTTGCCAAGCTAATTTTCTGTGCTCATTCATTATTTGCTTTTCACTTTCTGAGCTGATTTAAACAGACCGTGTTCTAACTGTGCCAGTTGCACCCGAGATATGAGCCTGATTTACACTTTGAAAATGTGAACTGCTCCATGGATGCATTTCCAGGAGGAAGAAGTGCGACGAAGAGGGGTTGTGCAGCAGCAACCATAAACCCTATAGACAAGAGCTTGCAGGTTGCCTCTGCTTACCTGCTTGAGCTGGTGAGATGTTATTACTGAAAGAAAAGCCGTGATCTTTCCATGTGCTACAGCAAAAGTGGTGTCTTCCAGGGAGAAAATGACAAGACAACTCCAACTGCAATTTCCCAGCGGGAAATTAGAAGATTAGAAGATGCAGTGGAATAAGCATCTAGGAAGGTAAAGTCATACCTGGAAAAAGGGGTAATGGAGGAAAGGCAATGGAGATGTGGCATTAACATCTACAGTGTGGGAAATAGCAGAGGCGGAGAGGCAGCATCCATGGCCTGAGAGAAGAATGGGAACAAACCAATGGAAAATTTGATAGTTGTTTAATTGTCCAATAAAACCCAGCTCAGCAAAACTGGGCCTTCACCTAGGACATCTGCAAGGGGCAGTGTGGGATGGTGTGGTTTCACCAGCACTGAAACAGCATCAGGGAGGACAGCAATGGTTTTTGGTTTTTGTTCTTGAGTTCAGGGGTTTCTTTGGTTCTGAGGTTTCCTATGGTAAAGTGAGACAGAGCTGTTAAAAAAAAAAAATTACTTGATTTGAACACTTACCCTGCACCATTAATAAATGTTATTAACCTTATTTATCTATTTATTAGAAGTCAACCTGTTAAAAAAACTTACTTTCTCTCCCTTTTTCAGCCTTCCCAACACTTTCCCCCCTCCATGACCAGGTGAGATCAGAATTTTTTAATTGCCATAGCGGGCCAGAGCTTCACGTAAAGTAACTTTTTGTTCCAGTTACACAAGCAAGGCAATATGTAAATGGAATTGCTGTCATGCAGTGCAGTTTCCACCCTATTTTTGCATTTTCTGTAAGTCTGTGTAATTAGACAAGCTTTGAGATGAACCCCACAGCCTCCTTCTTTGCTCATGTGAAAGCCTTTCAGGCTTGCTGAGGGCAATAATGCTATATCGGCATGTTAAAAAATACCTATAATTTCTAAGAACACACAATTGTTTACATCTATCATAAAGCTTTAAAAAAACAAAGAGCTTTTCTTCAAAAGGAAAACGGGCTTCCTTGTTATTATTATTGCAGCGGGTTTTTTTCCCCCATCTTGGTGTACAAACAGTATCACCATACAGGGAATAGTCTTGTGTAGGGAAATATGAAATCCAGGACTGATATATGTGCATGGCTGAAAAAAGAAGCTGGGTATGTAAAATTCTCCGATTTCACATTTGTCCTGGCATAGGATTAAGGAGATTTAAAATAGATGAACAGGTTCACATAAGAACAATTGTTATAACTTCCATCAGAATGGTATCATTGATATCCTCTTTAAAATGGTTTATGTTGCCAGAAGGAGAATGAAGAAGCCTTTGTGTAAATTCACATCGAGTCACCTGTGCTAAGACTGTGTAGACCTTCACAAAGTGCTTGGAAGAGCAGCTGCTGGAGTTGATGGGACCCTGTTTACTCCAACTTCTGTGAAATTTCAGGTACGTTTCTCCCAACAGTGAACAGCAAGAATGGATGCCCTTGACAAGCTCTTTTATGTGGATAGTAGTTAGTAATGGTAATCACCCCACTTGGTAATCTGAGTAATAATCATGTCGGCCCAGCTCTGATGTTCCTACTGGCCCTGCAATTCACTTGAATATAGTCAGAAGCATGTGTCCCAACATCCTTTTTCTATGGAGGTGATCACAATCCCTCATTTTGGGTATGTTCTTTCAGATGGATCCTTTGAGAGACTGTCATCTGCATTTCAGTGCCTACTTCCCCCTTGCAGCTGTAAGCATTCTGAGCCACATCTTCCTAGCATCTTCCTTGCTTTTGCTGTTTCCAAGAAGTCATCCTGGTGAGATATGCAGGAACCGAATGTGGTGCCAGGGGCATTGAGAGTTCCCCAATAAGATGACCGATTGCATTTTACAGGAGGACGGTTGTGCAAGGATGGGCAGGACAGATGGCTGAACCTGCAGAACGAGTTTCAGCCATAAATGCTCTGAGCACCGTAAATGTTCGCTGGCTTTTCTTTTTTTTTTTTTTTTTTTGAAAGCTGAAATATATTTGGGAAGTACTTGTTCAAACTACAGACTCAGTCAAATATTAACAAGTGGAAACTGAGGAAAAAAAAAAAGATACTTTGAAGGGCTCAAGCATGTGTGGGTTCTTGCTGTATTTGCCTAACTATAATCACTGGGGCCACACTTGCGACAGGCTAAAACGTTGCTGTGAATAGAAAGTATACCATAAGGGTTCTCAAATATGAAAGTGGGACTGGAACAAAGAGCAGGCACCAGACAGACTTCCCCTGTTAGCGATTACTGGCCTGTCACCCTGGTGCCAGCAGTCTCAGAAATCCCGTCGGGAGCAGGCAGCAGTATCTCGCCCGACGTGACCGGGCTGCTTTGAAACCCTGCCCACAGCCTCGCTCTATTCCTCGCTACTGCCTCGTCGTGGGGGAACGAACTTTATCGCTCTGCTTTTAAGAGTGTTTGCTTTAAAGATGATTTACCACACTTGACAATTACCGAATTTCCTAAATTCAGCCTGAGGTATTGTTGTTGTTACGTATCTTGCACCGTGCAAAGCGGTACCTCAGCCGCAGGGCTGTAAATCTCTCAGTGTGCAGAAGGTCGCTCTTGACGCATGCTGAAGGTCCTTGAATGCTGCTTCCCTCTGCAGCATCACGGCTCGGGGTGCCAGCAGAGACACAAAAACCTTCTGACCAAAGGGAGGAAGAAAACAAAACTGTCCCCCAGTCTTGCAGGGACATCAGCCCACCATTGAGTTAGGACTCGTCTCCCTGTCTTTGTCTGAAGAACATGAGCTGCAGAGCTGGTGTAGCAGGGACAAAAACACAGCTGAAAATGCTCCAGAAAATGTTTTCAAGCTTCTTTTTTGTTTCTCCTTTTTAATCCATATTTTGATCCTGTTAATCAATGGGGTAGCATCTCCAAAACAACACATACACATCAGTAATGAATGTGATCCATTTGGTGCTGATGTGATTTTCTTTAATTATGTTGTTGCTGACTGAAGTGCTACAGGAATGCTCTTCCTCCACTCGAATGTGAGGCAATGCAACAAGTTATTGTTTCATTTATATTTTGTTGGGAAAACTACCAAAACTTTTATATTAGAACATTTGACAACAGTGCAACAACATTTCCCTGGACCGCTCCTTAATATATTTTGATTATTTGTTTTCCATATGTTAGTTCTTTTAATCTATTCTTATTAAAGTCTTCCATGTTTCAGTAACATTGTCAATGTGTTTCTTTTGAAGAAGGCAAGTGTGTGTACTGAAAGATTAGATTATCCTGTTTAAAAAAAAAAAGAGAGAAAAGGGAGAAATGTCTTCAAAATGAAGTACATCAAAAGTAAAAGTAGGTGACAAATGTTAATATTTGCAAAGTACTTCTGCTTTGATCCTGCATTTCTATTTTTTTAAGAGTTTGACAAATGTATCCTGTGGTTTGGCTTCAAACCTCTTTGCCTAGTGCTTTACTTGACCCACAATCCATTTGATCTTCCACTTGTTTTTCCTTCTGTCCAGGAGGCCTCTGGACTCAATAAAAAAGTAGTTCTTATCTTCCACTTGCTGCTGTTCAGAGGCATCATTTTTTATTTTTGGTTGGATTAGGTTATTGTGTCTGTTTGCTTAGGCAGTTTCTAAAGGGATATTCATTTTGCTGTTATTGTTTGGGATGGTTCCCTTCCCATTTCCATGCCAGTAACAGCTATATCAGATCAAGATCTGGTTCGGCCGATTGATTCTGGCACTAGATGTAAGGAAGATGGGGATGCTGGAGTGGCTGGCTTGGATGGCAGGCTGCCACCTCATTTCTATCGTACAATTTCCAGGCATGCCGCATCCAGTACCTGAGCTTACTATTATTTAGTATACTGGACACTTTCAGGGGCTCTGGGAAGGGCTCCGCCAGGTATAAGGATCCTATTGATCATATTTGTTTTTCCCAAAGCTATTGAGCACTGCTCCAGGTTCCCTTGCCTGCAATCCAGTAGTTACAACCGGAGACTGGCAGCTGTCCACAGCTGGCTAAAATGCACATGCTTCTACAGCCCCCAAACACCCACCTTAGTCTGCCCCCTCTGATCCCAGCCCCAGTATTGTCTGTCATGTGTCTGACCTCCTGCCTTCACTATGCTGCTTGCTCGATCTCAGTAAGAGCTGTCCCACTGCCCGACAGCCCCGGGCAACCTGGAAGCTGCTTTTTCAAATACCCACGTTGGCCAGAAAAGCCAACATTTGACTTACGGCCTGTTTTATAGCATCCGCTCGCCCGTTCCCCCCTCGAGAGCCCCTCCTCCCAAGAAACCATAAACCACTAATGAGGGGAGCATGGAGGTTTGAGCTGCCATTTCAGCCAAGGAGGTGCAACATCCTCCAGCCACCCCCCCCTACCAACCACTCCTCCAGCCCCAGGCACGGGGACACCTCTCCACATCTCGTCCTCGGGAGCCTCCCACTGTCTTTAAAGAAATGGAGAATAAGCCATAAACTGACGTCAATGATGCCCGCTTACGTGTCAGTCTGGGAAGCATCCCGCTCTTTCAAATGTGCCCCCCACCATAGTGTTGCCCCAGGACTTTGGGTGATGACAGTGAGGTTAGCGTTATTTATGGTGCTACCAGGCTTCAGGACAGTACACCTGCCAGGGCACCCATGTGCTGTGCATTTCTTTTCCGGTGACATGTTTAGGATATCATTTGCATTGCAGATGTGTGGCTTCTCTGCCTTGCACTCAATGTCCGTCCCCGGAAAAAAGGTATTGACACAGTGAGATTAATTCCACTGCCGTTGCAAGAGGCATGTATGTTTTGAATAAGTGTAGATGTGAGGAAAGAAGAGGAGCTCGCTTTTAGGAGCAACACTTACAGTGCCTTGCTTAACTGGAGCGGTTAGGCAGGATGTTATAACAGTAAAAAGACCTTTGCAGCTACATTTCTTGTCTTTAATGGCAGAATGACACCTGCCAGCTTTCCATCTGTTTCTCTCTCCTGCAGAATATATGCCATCATGTGAGTGAAGAAGAGAAGGTATGCAGCAAAGCAGACCAGGGTTCAGATTTTCATGGGTACAATTGCCTGCCAATTAAAAAAAAAAAAAAAAAAAAAAACCAAAAAAACAAAACACAAAAAAAATTCCGAGAATGAGGAAAACTGTGATGATGGCACTCAGAGATTCAGAGAGAGCCTAGCTAGGTAAACACTTCATCGCTGTAGCGGCCTCCTCTGTGTTTGTCTATCCGTTTCCATTCAGTCATTTTTCATGCAGAGCTATTTCCTTTTGCTCTTACAAGTATATGAATCCTTCTTCTGGCAGCTTTGTATCTTCTAATACTTTACCCTTAATAAGGCACTTGGCCTTTTGTAGGGTGGCAGAATGCTTTTCTTCTGGTGAGAACTATTTTGTTTTCTTTTAAAAAAAACAGCACCAGGATTTTGCACCTTTCTTATTTCAGGGAGTATCTGCAGCCAGATCAGCTATTACTTTCCAAAACTGTTTTCACAGGCATTTCCTGAAGACAGACTATTAGATAAAATGCTGACTTTAGCCTTTTCTTTATCCTTTGCATAGGGTATTATTTTATTGCTCTTGTTTGTTTTTGCAGTTTCTTTTTCTGGGTTTTACTGAAAGCTCTTTTTCCAGTGAATAAGAAGATTCGGTGCCAGTGGTGTGTCAAAGAAGCTGTGCATGTCTCTGCTGGATAAATCCCTGAACTTTCTTTATGACTTATAGCCAAACTAAGTTAAACAATTAATCATAATTAAGGAATGAATTAGATAAAAAAAAAGGCAGTCTTTGCAAGGATTCCTCTGCTTGGGGGATGCCTCTGATATACAAAGTCTCTTATTCCACCTCTCAGTCTGCAGGAGTCCACGTGGAGAGCAGAACTAACTAATGCTTGGTGCTGTGCTGTGGTCCTCTCCACTGGCTTGCCAGCCTTAGGATGCCAGAAATATTGTCAATCTACCTCTGGACAGGTCCAGTCAGTCTTTAACTATTCAGGTGCTTCTGAGGCTGGAAGTCTGCAGCTTTTCCACAATGCTTATCAGCAACTGAATGCAAGAAGATGTAGTTAGTTACTCCTTAAGTACAGTGCTTCTCTGTGGGAAAAAAAAAACAAACAACAAAACAACCAAATCCATGCAAAACGGAGGATGTAGACTAATATACAATAATATTAGCTGTTTTAATAAAAATAATGTTTCTCCCCTCCCCTGTAGCCTTCTCTTATGCCCTCTCCTCACACTGTTACATGTATATACAGATTTCCTTGCATTTCCTGGAGTGACTCATAGAAGACCAGGCATAATCTTCATGCCTGGATACCGGTGCCCTCAGCAGTAATAGCTTGATTTGCATGAAGATGGAATATATCATTGCTAAAGGGAAGAGTGTACACGAGGTACCTGAAAAGCAGCCTCTCCAAAGAGCTCCTCTTTTCCTTGGACGAACAACCTCCTGCATTGTCTCTCTGAACTTCAAGCTAACAGGAAATGCATCTTGTAGAAGATGAGAAATTTTGAACCACATCTAAGCAGCTGGGACCCAAGGGAGGGGATTCATCCCACTTAATTAAAAGTTAGATGTTTAATTTCAGCTAATTGTCCAGATTAATGGATGGCCAGAGAGATTTAATGGCAAGGAGTGATTTAACCTAGTTTAGTCTGCACATGTGCTAGGATGAAACAGGTCACCTTGCAGAGATGCCTATTGCCCCATAAAAAAGACAGCTAACTTGCCTAGGTGTGTAACTTTTGCATGGCTGAGAATCCATCCTCTAAATATTTCACGTTTCTCACACATTGCATGGCTTTCATAGAGCATTAGTTCCTTAAACTCTCTCCACTCTCCGGACGTTACAGGAGGGAGAGTGCAGAAGGCTTATGCATGTGCAGTGGGTACGACGGTGCATGCGTGTGCTCCTCCACGGGGGGCAAAAAAGGAGAGTGAGGAATGCAGAGAGAAGAAGAGGGTCCAGTATCTCTCTGAAGAGCACTCCAGAGCGCTTGGGCTGTTCGCGCCTGCGCTACTGCTTCTACCCAGCACTGGCGTTTTGTTATCTCCTCTGGCTTTTTGACCCGCTGCCATCACCTTGGCATCCCAAGAGTTCAAATTCTGTGTGATCTGCCCGGAGTCTGCTACAGTCAGGCCAGATCCTTGTCCTGGTTTCCTAGGTCTGGATATAATGTTGCTTGTGTAAGTAAGCTATGTAAGTGCACGTGTGGGTTGACTCCTTCCATGGACAAGGACTAACTATTTGGTGTCTGAGATGCATTTCTGTGCCTCTGTGTGGTTATTTTGCTCCTCTGGGTCTCCTATTTCAGCCCGAGCATGACCCTGCCTGGCGGGAGGTTTCCCAGCACCGTACCTCCAACAGAGCCTGACCCAGGAGGGGCAATGCCAGCCGTGGCCACCACAGAAGACCCCAGAGGCTGCACTCACATGCGCCGGTTCTTCTCGACACCATGCAGTATAGGGAAAGTCTGTCTTTTGCTTTTGCATTCGTGGAAGTGTGAGTGGCTTTTTGCCTTGGCAGAAACAGAGCTGAGAAGCCTCCAGGGTGGATGGAATAGCAGGAAGAAAAGTACACGCAGCAGTTTGCAGAATGGAAACTTTTATAAGTTGGGGTGGCTCACCGTTGTTATAACACCTGTCAAGGGTAGGAAATAATACCTTGACCCTTCCCTAGTGCTGCTCAGGCAGGTGTTGATACAGTGATGGATGCTACTGACACAGGGATAAGGGGGAGGCAGGAGGAGGGGCTCATTCTTTCCAGAGAAATAAGTCAGGTAAAAGGTGCAGATTTAGTAGGTCTAGAAATGCTGGACAAGACCAGGGAAGGACAAGCATGATGGAAAGCATGTTAAGAGGAGGCAAATGAATATAGCTTAAAAATAAGTAGGTAAGCAGAGTTAATCTAAAAGCCCAGACTTGAACCAGCCTCACAATGAAACTTGAAGTTTGAATGTGTATAGATATCTAATATGAACTATTTTCCATTTTAAGGAAGGGGGGGGGTCATTGCTGGGTCTGACTAGAATTGGCTTGCAAGGTGTAGCACCGTGAAGGGTTCAGGCAAGATTTGTAGCCTGCCTTGAAACGGGAAATACTGGAAATCACATGAGAACTTGTGGTGGATTTTTAGTTCCATTTCGGAGACACAAGAGATTTGGTCTTGATCCGGCAAGACAAGTAGCTATGCCTGACTTTTAAGTGTGTGAGTGGCTCCTTTATTTTTGTGGGACTAATGCAGAGGCTCAGTGTTACGGCAGGTGTTACACAGGTAGAGAGATACCCCACGAAATCCTTCCTTCATGTGATCTTATTAGGTATCCAGGAGTTTGTGAAACATCTGGAATGAGGTGAATGCCACCATCTTGTGAAGTTTGTTATCATTGCAAGCTGCCTGGGTTCACCCTTTTGCCCAATAAGATGCCACTAATGTGAGTTATGCAAGTAAAACCAGTAATTTTAGTTTAATGTCAGTCTCTTATGAATAGTTGGTTATTGCCTTCAAACAACTGGTAACCAGCAGGGCTCTCTGAACCTTATGCGTTATTTGAGGTACCTGCACATTAGCATCGATCATCGACTGACCAAGGCAAATCTTAAGAAGGATGAGGAAAGAGATAATCTTCTGCCTGTTCCTTCTGCTGTTAAGTTTATCTTTCTGCTTGATGACAAAGACAGCAGACTCACTTTCTGTTGTTGTCCCCCACAAATGACTGATGTAGGCAGCGCCCATCACCAGCATGGCCACCTTTTATGTTCTTGCCCTTCCCAAAATTTGCCAAAGTGGTGGCATACAGGGCAGGAAACCTGCTCTTGTGCCCACAGAGTGGGGCCATGGGATGCTGGGATCCTCTGTGCCCTGGCCTTCCTCCTTGCTCCCTCATCTTCCCTTTGCTGCCTCCCGTTGCATTTGGAGCCTAGCAGCTCAAATCAGCTTTGTTTCTCCAAGCCGAGTTACATCACTTTACTCTTCCAGTTGACTTTGCCTCTCAGAAATGGGCAAACCAGTTGTGCCCAAGAGCAAGTGTTGGAAGCTGTAAGTGAGGGTTCTGGGCAATCTGGGGCTTTTATTCAAGGCTCCCGTAAGTCCCTCAGGAAAATGTTCATCATGGCCTTTATTTTAGTCATTACTATGGCCGTAGCTAAAACCCAATTTGCCATAGCTCTTTCTGCTTTGTGCATGAGAGCTTTGGGAGTTTGGTATTCTGCCCTGCTTGGCTCTCCCATGGTCTTAAATAACAAAATAAGATTTCAAGAAAAAACTGAGGGTTTCATTTTTTCCCAGAATAAATGGTCTTCCATGAAATGTGTCTGAAAAATTCCAGGAGACCCTCTCTTTTTTAACCCATCACACCCTGTAGACCCAGTGTTTTTCCACCGAGAGCAACTGAGGAGATTTTCTTTCTGCTTCGCCTTCCCCCCAATGCGCCATTTTCCCTCTTGTATTATTACCTTAAACAATGCCTTTTTGGAAAGCATTCTCTTTCTAGAGGTGCTTTGTCAAAAAGCAAAACAAAACCACAAAACCAACAGCGAATAACAAACTTCCCCCAAATCCCTGCAGAAACAAATAAGATGACTTTGAAATTGGAAAGTACTGGCACACGGTGCCGCTGAGCCCAGATGTTACAGCCCAGGCAAACCGCAGTTGCCCTTCAGTTGCCCTGCTGACTTATTTTTTACCTTCTATTTGATGCTCTTCCATTGAGCCTCAAGGTTTCCAGACTCAAGTACCAACATCCACAGAGACCAGCTAACTGGCAACGAGAGACTGGAGTGTGTATAGAAATCATGTGCCCTCTGCTTCCTCCCTCCATGTCTTGATATCTAAAAGGGCTCTCAAGGAAGGTGGCTGTAATGAGAAAGGTGTATTAGAGACTACATGGTCGTAAGTGTGTAGACAAAGGGAAGCTGAAAAAGACCGCACTGGGCTGGAGCAACTGGCATGTACTAGGATGAGGGGGAATTTTTTGCCAAAGACGAAGAGCTGCTGTTCCTCCTCCCTCAGTCCTCGTGAGCTTTCTGGGAAAAAGAAAAGTAGGTGCCCCATCTGCATCGTGCCACATGCCCTTAGCTAAGCCTCAAACCCTTTTGCAGGCAGAGGACAGCTGGGCTCTCTCATTCCAGGCAGGACCCTGAAGCTCCCTCTTTCCCTGCAGCTTTACTCCCAGCTAATTATTTTGTGGTAGGCACCATCAAAATAACCGTGCCATGAGAAGATACCCTCTTTGCACCGCCTAGTATTCATCAAGGACAGACAGATGGGGGGGTCAAGGGAAAAAACATGTGTAGTACATTCTCATTTCTTTTTAAAACCATACATGACTCTTAAGGTTACAGCCTCACCAAGTATTTGGAGACTGTGTTTATAGTCTTACCTTTGAAAGGACCTTAGGTCTAGTGGTTTTATTATATCACTGTTTGTAGAGGAATATCTGTATTTTAAACTATCCTCTGGGCCCAGGGCTATATAAAATGTTCAGACACTTTCGTTGCATTCTGGTGATTATGAACATGCAATAATTTTTTTAATGTCCTGCCACCTCTGCGGTGTTGATAACACAGGACCAATTTCTCCTGACAGATACTCCTGGGTAAAGTAGCTCATGCGAGGATCATGCAGCACATACAATTTGTGTGGAAGCAATTGTATATGACCTTCTCTGCATTGTCCTACCAATGACCCCTTCTGTAATCAGGCAGAAATCATGCTCCTGAAGAGTGGGAGGTATTACTGCTTCCATGCTGGCCTGTTCCTGGGCCCCCGCTGCACAGACATTGCCAACAGTAACAAATTGCTCTGAGTTATGTGCAGCAGTTTAGTGATGTGGACTAGTTATTTATTAGAGAGGGAGCTGAGACACCAGCAAAGGGCGAAAGAGCGAATAAAAGAGAAATCCCAGACCAAATGAACTGAAGCTGCCTCATCTAGCAGGCTTCTCGCAACTGATCTCCCATTTCTCGCTTCTGGATCACACCTTATTTATCTAATGGGGGATCACATGCAGAGTTTTGAAAGTAAACCCCTTACAAATAAAGAAATGTCCCCAAAGGCTGTGGATAAATATGACAGAGCTGGTCTAAACTGCATTTCCAGAGGTGGCAAATCAGTGTTTTATTGTTTGCTTAGCCTCAGTTTCCTAGGCGTAAACCTGGCTGTGATATTGATTGCCTCGCTCAGAGGCACTTTTCAATTTGAAGATATGTGATAAAAATAAGGGACCTCCTCCCGTGCGCTTGAAAGGAGAAGGCAGCTCCAGAAGTGTGGGCCCTGTCTGGTAAAAGCCAGGTCAATGGAGGCCACTGGAACAACGCTGATTGCCAAGAGCAGAAAGCCAGGCCCTGTGTTTGTTTGGACTTGAAAAAGAAACTTCTCTAAGTTTAACACCATGGGTCTATAATGTGGACATTTCAAAAACGGAAGAAGACCTGTTTATGGTGGCCCTTTTATTGTTGCATTGATGTGCAAAAGCGATTACTGGTCTGCAAAGATAACTAAGTTTCACCCTCACTGATTCAATTCAGTTTGCCCAGAACAGGCTTCTTGCTTGCTTGCTTGCTTGCTTCCCTTCTGTTGCTTAGCAGTCACCCATGCTAATGCTCAGTACATTTGCCTGATACAGAGGCCTGAAGGGCTGGAGATGCTCTGGAGAAGAAACCGTCAGCCCCTGAGGAGCAAAGGGCTTCACAGGCAGAATGAGATGCAGCAGCAACGTGACCCAGACCTGTAAAGATCTGGAGCAGAAGAATGGGTGGGAAGAGGTGTTGATGCAAACTCCAGGGCAGAAGCAGGCTATGCTGAATAAGTGCCTCTCTCTTTCCGGGGGCCCTGCCTGGGCACCAGAGCGGCTTGATTTGCTTGTGTGATGCACCAGAGAAGTCAAACGTGGTTTTCAGTTGGATCAGCAACTGCGGCACATGTCCCTGGGAGTGGAGACCCAAGGAACTGGTGCTGAGCTCTTTGCTTAAGTTATCCTTCCAAAATCCCGCAGGACGTTGTGAAAGTGGCTTCCCTGAGGCTTTTCGCATGCAGAGAGAGCACCAAAGTAGACAGCCACATTTTTAAATAGATGTTGATCTGTGAATTCTGCTGGGAAAAAAAAATAATCTAACCTTAATAGTGGCTACAAGCCGCTATTCGGATCTACCTAGCCACTGTTGGGATCTTGTCTCCAGGATCAAAGTTTGCAATAAAAAAGGAGGTTTGCCTGATTCAGGTCAAATCAGCTCCTGCCCAACAAAAACACTGTGCCAAGACCCTGGGCACCAGTAAGGCTTTCAGTTAACAGCTTTGGAGGGGCTGAGGGCTGTATCTGCAGGGACACGCTGCTGAGGCTGCAAAGCTATACATTGCTCACGGGTTAGCCACCTGTATACAAGGCAAGGGCTGTGCATGCCTTCCACAGGGACAACTGCTAGCAGACCACTTGTGATATTGTTCATTTTGTAAAAAAAAAAAGGATTTTTTTTTTTTAAATTTGGGGGTTTTAATTATAAAGCTTTGAAATACTGGATTATCTTTTTCTCTTTCTCTTTTTCTTTCTCTTTCTCTTTCTCTTTCTCTTTCTCTTTCTCTTTCTCTTTCTCTTTCTCTTTCTCTTTCTCTTTCTCTTGTCTTTTTCTCCCATGATCTCTTTTGCTAGATAGTGCAATAAGTGAACTCTTTCAATTTACCTCTTTTTGCCTCTCCCTGGTGTTTCAACATTTCCTTGGCTTTGGAGGCGCACTGACCAGTTTAAGCAAAAATAGGTGGATCCTGGATATGTTTCTCTCACCAGAAAAGCCCTGGGAAGAGGGAAGAAAACTTTTCCAAGTGTTTCACAAGTACAGCTCCCAAAATCAGTTGAAAAGAAAATCTGGTGAGACCTGAAAACGAAATAACACTGAAAGTTCAGCTCGCCTCTGAAATGGCACTTCTGTTATTTGGCCACCATGAGCAGCAATGCATAGGATGCTTCTTAGCACCTTGTGAGCATACAGTGAAAATTTATGGGAAGCTGCAGCATTTCCAGTCCAGTGTAATGGACTTTAATGCTTTTTTTACAGACGTCAGTAACAATGTGTCTAGATCCACCCAAAACCCCAAAGCCAAATCAGCTTGGGGATGGAATAGAGGAATTTCATTTTTCCTCACTTTCACTGCTGGGACAGACAGCCTTCCTCCCTTATGAGGTAATTTAATTTTCACATTATGCTTTATGGGATATCCTTTATTTACCTAATGCTTTCCTGTCGAGTCTTTTCAGACTATGAATCTTGTATATTTTATATACACAAAGGTGACTTTTCCTTCCTTTAATGACCATGGCTTATCAGTGCAGGCAACCGATACTGGACTCATAAATATGTCACTCTCAGGTTTGCGGCAGCCCCTTCTGCTTCACAAGACTGTTCCCTGCTGCTCGCTCCTCCCTTCTGCTCGCTGCATCTCCGTGGTCCGCTCATCCCCTCGATGCTGCTGAACTCACCATTGGCTGGTATAAATAAATCACTGATTTAAGCCATAGGTGAAAATCATTGTGAAAGGCGCACACAGAGGAATGTAATACAAGGTCGGTGGAGCCAGCGCCTTCCGACTCCAATTAAATATTTCCTGTAAGTCGGTGCCAATTGTGCATCTTGTAAGAACATTTGAAAGCAGGAGCTTGAACTCTAAGGGACCCTCTCGCCTCGAAACCTGTTTCCTGTTTAACAAGATTTAACAAGTACAACCAAACATGCGCCATCAGCAACAAAAGTCATTGTAAACGGCTCCAATGTGCAAAGGTGCTGGGTTTCCTCTCGGCTCTGAACGCCTACCGACCTTGCCAGGCCGTCACGGGGCGGCTGCGGCAGGGTGGCGCGGTGCCCTGATGCCACAGGACTGCCATAGGCTCAGCCGTTTTGCCGAGAGGTGGGAGGAAAGAGGGAAAAGGCAGCCTTTTCCAAAGGGGTCAAAGCTTGTTGGGTGAAAGCTTCAAGGCTTGGTCTCACTCTCCCCGGAGTTTTCTACAGAGGATGTGATAACATCTGCTCTGCGCTGTCTGCCTCTTCAGCTTGAAACACAGCCTCGCTGCTTACGAGACCCCTCAAAGACATCACTGTGGTGCCTGGGGCAGGCTGTACCCAGGCCCAACTGCCTGCTCAGGCAGAAAAGAGGCCCAAAGCAGAGGTCAGCCACTGCCAGCCTTTGGATGTGCTATCAGATGTGGGGAGATTGGTCATGAGAGCCCCAAAGTTTAGGGAGCCCAGGGGATGCCCGCTGCTGGCTGTAAATGCAATGGGGACACTGAAAACATGTTCACTGTGGGCAGGCACTGAGAACACAGTGCTGCTTCCTAAAGGGCCGTACAGTGCTAGGAGACAACCATACATGTGTGGGTGTATGTATATATATACATACATACACACACACACACTCACACATGAAATACATATGCATAAAAAAAGGTGTGTACATGTATATCTATATACATCTAACTGTTACAAATTTCTGTGCACTATGCATATAACTCATACTAGAAGCTCTTGTAGCACACTCCCTGTACCTCTCTCCCTAATTCAAAAGGCCTGGGACTTGGGATGAATCCTCCAGGTGCTCCTGAGTAACAACAATGACTGCAGCAACAATCCCAGCAGTTTACTGCAAACGGTAGTGGCATTTGTACACCAAAAAATACACATCTGACCAAAGTTTCCAAATGCATAGCCCATGTCTTGCCACTCTTCTGCAATCAGCTGCTCCTCCCACGTGTGTCATCCCCACAGTAGCTAATAACCATGGCAAAGCCTGCGAGCAAAGGGAGGACACAGGTGGAAAAGACCAAAAGAAACGATGTAAAGTGGAGCTTAATGTGATGGAGATAGCTCTGTCCTCAATACTGCTCACATAATGCTAAAAACATTGCAGCCATGGTTGTTAAAATGAGAATAATTTTCTTTATGGAGGTCATGAACTTGATATGTAAGATATATTAAAACCTATTTTCTCATTGTCGGGGAGGAAGAGAAGCTTAGGAATTTGATATGGGCTCCTCAGCTACATGTTAAATGGGCCGTTCTTTATTTGAAATCCATCATTATGGATTCAAGTTCGAGAAGGATAGCACTTTCCTGAGAGAAGTCTCCTCAGTCTTTTCCTTGACTCCCCAGGCCATGCTCAGCCAGGATCTGAATCTGCCCTCTCTGCCCGCTGCAATGCAAAGGGCCCGTGCCTCAAAGAAAGGTCTCTGCAAGGTCCTCGTCCCCCAAAGCGGAGATGTGCTGGTGTCCCTGCCTTGTGGCTGAGGAATGCACGCCCTATCAGGGCCTCCGGGATGGCCTTCCTTCCTCTGCGAGCTGCCTGTGACTCTTCCTCGCCACGGCTGGGGGCAGTTTGTCTCTTCCCATGCGCCATGTCCCGAGCTCAGCCTCTCTGGTGCTGCCTGGGACCTGGCAGCCTTCTCCAGTGTGGACGCATGCACCAGGAGCGAGCGAGAGCAAAGCTCAGACAAGACCCTTCAAACAGCCAGCCCAGTCTTTGTGGGAGTAGATGCCCAAGGACCCATTCATATCCCCCATGAACTGCCAGTCATGACAAGATGGCAGCCAGCTGCCGGGCTGTGGCGGGTTGTTTACATTGCCTCGTGTCTGTCACCGGCCCGGTGCATGCCCTATGTGTGCGGGCGGCAAGAGATCAGAGAGGTGGTTTCCCTGTGAGGCACGTGGTGGGATCTGCGGCCATGTTTGCTTAGCAGGTTTTACCAACGGAGGCTTTGCTGACCACATCCACCCCCCCGCTGCAGTTTGGGCATCTGAAGATGTTCCCGGACCTGCCTGCCAGGGAGCACCAGGCTGCGTTACCCTGCCCCGGGCTTGCAGGCAAGAAGACTGTTGGGCCATGTTTGCTCCACAACCCCCCACTTCCCTAGAAATCTGAGAAGTGGGCAAGGCTGGCCAGGCACTGCGGCCGGTGCACCCAAGAATGCAGTCTGGGGTAGAGCTGGTGTTTGGCTGAGATGGGAAGTGGTCCCAGTTTCTCTTATCTGCATCCCTTGATACAAAAAGTGAGGTGCCGACGTGCTGAAGTGTCTAACTTTATCATCCTAAACTGACTCCAAAAATCACATGTAAAACCAAGACATTGTACGATGCTCTGCTGACTTCAGCAAAGCCACCAGTTCCTGCTGTCTCACGGCAGCACAGGGGCAGAAGTGCGGTGTTCTGGGGTCTTGGGATCGGGAGCAGCAAGCGAGAGCTTTGGGGCACTTCTTCAGGGGAAGAGCACGCAGGAGGAAGGCAAGGATCCTGCTTGTGAAACCAACAGTTCAGACATGCAGCTTGGAGACCTGCGCAAAATGCCCATGTGCAAAGCAGTGGCACAGGGGAAGTCTACACCTCATCTCCGTGCATAAAAGGGCTTTGATTTACAGCAAATTTGCACCAATGGTCCATAGTAGAAAAGCTTCAGGCACTGTTAAAGCACAACAGCACCCGTAAGTTGAAACTGAGGTGGCTCCCTTGGCGTTAAATGCTGGACGTAGCCTCTGAAAGAAGCAGCTCCCAGCCTAAGGAGCCCGAAGTCTCACTAGATAATACGCACAAGGAAGAAGGAAAGCAGTAAGGTTTTTCCTTTGTACACATGGGAAACTGAGGCATACCGCGACTCTGTTTTCTAAGAGTGTGGCTTGGATTTATACAAGGTCTCTGGAGCACAGCTGGGCATTAAAATCAGAAACTGTGTCTTATGTCTCCGCTCAGGAGGAGGAGGGGATGAGGTGACTGGCAAACATTTCCAGACAGACGGTGGAGCGGATTAGTACAAAAGAGGATGCAGATCTTGGCCTTTCAGCTGCCAGCAGAAAGGAGGCGGAGTATGGTTAGGCAGCTGGTGGAGAAACAGGTGCAGAGAAGGTTTCCTGATAGCCGTGCTGTCATCCTGCTTTGAACCCTCAGCTCCTCAGTAAATCTTCCCTCTTGGAACTCTCTCATCAAAGTTTCATTTCCTCACGTTCCTAAAATAGTTCCCGATAAGCAACTCGTCCTGCTGGTAAAGCCCTTTTGGTTACTTTCCTAGAAATCTATTTTCATGTTTTCTCACTGAGCTTCAGCTGCTTGCATTCCCATTCGGGAAAAAAAAAAAAAAATTGGTGAAAAAAAAATCTAGCCAAGGCTTAACACAACAAGAAGGTGAAATGTTTATGTTTAGTAGCACAGCAGGACCTTGTCTGTCAACTGAATTTCCAAGCAATGCCGTAAGTTTATGGTGGCAGAACTTGCACCGAACCAGAGGGCCAGGGGGAAGAAAATCTGAAAATACATTCTTTGGCATGTAAAGGATGTGCAGGAAATAGAGACTTCACTTTCAGTGGCTTCTTGCAGGGCATTTTGTCTTCACACTGCAGGCAATAAAGACGGAATAAAGCTAGGTGTTCAAGCTGCAGTTTTTAAGGCACAAGGAGCCCTTGTGCAAGGCAGGTGCTCTTTCTATGCTCAGCTCAGAGGTACACTGGGGTTGCGCTGGCACAGGGCTCCTGGGCAATCCCAAGTGGCGGGGAAAGCAAACTGGCAGAGTATACTGGGACTAACATGGCTAAATGACCTCGTAATCCAGTCCACTCCACATCCAGATCACCCCCACCTCATGGGAAAATAGTGGGGAATCGCTGCTATCCCCAAATAATGAACTTCTGCCAGATCGCCTCCCTCCGGTTTCTGATGCCAGCGGTGGTGTGTTGTCCCACAGCTCTCACCTGGAAAAGATTTTGACACATAGCTATGAAAGTTCGCCTGGGGAAAGCTGGCCATCCTGCTTCGTAGGGCGAGAGTTTTCAGAGAGCCCAGCCCTAATGCAGGAACCCAGGACTATTACAGGAATGGAAGTGCTGGAGGGAATAAAAAGTTAGTGGGGGGGGGGGGCACTTGGTTGTTTGTGGTCTCTTTAGGTCAGTTAACTACCATTCCTTGGGGCAAGTGCAGAGGTCTGTGTAAAAAGCTGCAGTAAGAGAATGAGAGGTGATCTTACTGGGATGGCACCAAAACAGTTTCATCCAGAGTGATTTGGATGCATTACGGTAGAAGAGTGGGTCACCCGATGAGAGCATCCGGGGAAAGAGGCTCTGCTCTTAATTTGAGTGCAAAGCCCAGACAGCAGCTTTGTAACTTCTGAGGACCAGGAAACCAGGTATCAGAACTGTCGGTTTCTCTTCTGGATGATTTTTAGCTGATTTTGGCTGTCTAGCAACAGATGAACTAACTCGTGCCAATTCTGAGGCTGTCGTTAGAGATACCTGTTTTCACATGATGTGCCAGGACTGTTTTGTAGGGTGAGAAAGGCAGAATGAAAAATGTGCTAAAAGTGACCTGCTCATGACAACCCTGCTTTTAATTCCTCAACAGCGTGAGGCAAAACTGGAAGCCTGATGTGGGCAAGGGCTGCCTGGAGCTCTTGGGACAATTTATCCAGCCTGTCCCCTGGCCCTGGTAGCTTTTTGTCCTGGGAACCTCTTGGCACCCCAGATGAGCTATTTCGGTGTTGCAACTTGCCCACAGTTGCCATTTCTTTCAGGGCCCCTTTCCCTCGGAGACACAGTGGCTGGGAAGAAGTTGCTGGTCCCCAAAAGGATCAACATTTCCAATGCTGGTTGCCTAACCATCCTAGATGGCTGTACCATTTTTCCCAGGCGACAGGCAAGGGACACGTGTGTGCAGTGCACGCATGCAGCAGGTCTGGAGAACCTTGGTGTCTCCGGGAAGCACGGGATGAACTGTGCCTGGCTGTGTGGGTCCGGCAGTTTGATGAGGAAGGGGAGAGAGCGCCCAGCCCTCTGCTCCTACTGCAGGAAGGTGCAGAGCTCTTCTGAATGGAGACACGGATAGAAGTTCACAAGCTTTAACAATATTCCTTAATAGATAGGTCATGACTGTGTAGCTACCCCATTAGTAAACAGCATATTTCTGTTTGATTTTCATGTATTTCTTCCCACTCAAGTCTGACACAAACAAAAAACACTGCCCCCAGCTTAGTACCCAAACTGCACACACCCTAAACAAAGACACACATTTTTTCTAGAGTCAAGAAGTCTTTAGTGTGGGTTTGCAGTGACTTACAGGCATTTGGGAGGGAATCAACCAGGTACCAAGACAGTAATTCCTCTAGCGTACATCAGATCTTAACAAAATAGCCCCGTAGCGTGCTTCACCCTCTGCACTCAGACAACCACCCTGCGAGCAAAAGCCTAGTTTCTCTGGGATCAGAGAGATCCGCCATCCCATAGGTTGTTCTAGAAAATCACATTCATTTGGCCTGACTACAAACTCTGGATCAAATCACTGTCTCGTTTGGGTTAATGGTAGTTTCTCATTGTTTCTCATAGTGAGTGTCATGACAGCACAAGAAGGCTCCATCCCAGAATGCACCTAGTAGTGATATTTAAAACATCTTGGAATTTAAATATTTCCATGTTGAATATTTAAACACCAATGCTGGCATAATTTCCCAGCTTACTGAAAATGGGTTCCCTAGTGCGGCGAGGGGCTCCTCACTGGTGCCTGAGTACCATTAAGAATGTTTGTTCCCACTTGCCTTAACCCTAATAATTGCAGCAAATTGATTTTAAAATACTGAATCAGGAAAGTCTGCAGAAATGAGTCACTTTTGTGTGTGTGTATGTTGCACATACTAAACAGGCAGAATGAAGAAAATTTAGAGTCATCAAAGCACAATTTCCAAACAGACTTGCATCGTTAAAAAGCCATTTAACTTCTATAGTTCAAGGTTAAGTTTGTTCCCAGAAGATGAGGTAATTCAGTAAAATAATAATGCTCCCATTAAACAAACCCCGTAATAGAACTGAGCCTTAGCGGCTGCAAAGGAAGGAAACCGTAACTTCTGTCAAAGCACAGAGATGAGATTAGCGTTAATAAAGCATTCCTCACAAAGCAGAATGATAGTGTACGGGGGAAGGCACATCCAAATAGCTCTCATTTCCACAACGTTTCCTCTCAGATATGGGCTTTTTAATTAGCCATCGGAAAGAAAACTGAAAGTGTACTTTCTCCTTCTCAGTTTCTCCCTGACTATTAATCTCCGTGCTGAAAATGGTGCCACCAGTCCATCTTATTGTTATTAGCTAGCGGAGACGTAAAAGAACTGCATTCATATTCCTTATCGCAGCCCAGAGGTATTTCCTTTGTGTTACGAGGAGTATTTTGATTAGTTTTGGCTGTGTCTGCAGGGAAGACACAGTTTATATTTTCCACAGCTAACATTTCTAGAAATAAAGGTTTGTTCCAGCACTCACCGGTATTTGTTGGTTTAATTGCTGAGGGGGTTTCATCACTGCGCCACAGCCGTTCCTTTTTTAACTCTGCTTGGTTTCATGACTAAGCTTGAGGCAAAACATTGATAGCGGAGTATTCCTGGAGCCGGTCGCTGATTTTCAGTGAATCATTTATCTGAGGAATGCAATGTTTCTCCCCTGCAACTGCACTGTCCATCAGCAGATGTGGATAGTTGCTCTTTTGCAGAGCCACAGGGGTATTCTGTTGGGAGGGATCTCAGAGGGCTACCCAGTCCTTTTTTTCCTATGTCTTGCCTTCCCCTAAGGTGTTTAACCTCCTCGTAAGAGCACAGGTGATGATGAGGATCCTCCAGTCTTCTCTGGTGAACCTTTAACATTGCCTGTACCCTTGATTCTTCAGTCTTCTCTGGTAGACCTTTAAGGTTGCCTGTACCTTCCACCTGCCAACGGAGAAAAAAAACATATTCCTTTTCTCTTTGCAGCAGCCTAATTTATATCTTTGAAGCCCATTACCTGAAGACCCACTTATTCCTTCCTTTATTGGATGAGGCGGTCCCCGAAACACTCGATTTCATTCCAGATGATGCAGGAGGTGGGATCTGAGCCCAGGTGGCACTTTTGAGGTGGCTGCTGCTGCCAGATGTTCTCAGTCCTGCTTGTGCTTCATGCTTCCCCAGAGCCAGGGTGGTCGAGGGGGACCACACACAGCACTGCGCTGGGCAGGAGCCCACCCCTTTTCCTACACACAGCCCAGGGTCGGTGCACAGGCAGACAAGCAGTCGTGGCACTTTTGCTTTCCAGTAGGAAAAGGTCCCTGGCAAATCTGGTCATGCCAATTCAGGGTGACGCAGCTTTGTGGTTCCCTGCGGCTTTTTACCACATGGAGGGGAAAGGAAATAGTAATGTTCTCCTTCCCCTCTGCAGAAAGAGGATGTGGCGGCTGGGCTGACAGCCCCCAGGTAACAGCCATGACAGCACCCAAAGCCCGAAAGAAGAAGGCCTGCAACAAACATTGCTGCTTACTTGTTGCTAAAGTCTCACCACAGAGTGAGAGAGAGGGAAAAAAAAAAGATGGTGCTTCACAGGTGTGTAAGTTTTGCTTGAGGGAACTGATGGGGCACATAACCCACTTTTGGGTATAACAGGAGTAACACACTCACACTTACACTTTTCCTTCTTGAGGCTGCTAATTTTGCATGACTAAATTAGCTGAGGAAACCAGGTTTAAAAAATCAAATGCTGGCAAAGTTGCTGCTGGCTCAAGGAAAAGCAGGGCTGCATTCTGCTTTAGTTTATCTTTTGTTTTGCTCACAAACCCGAAGCGAGCTGAAGGTTTAAGAGCACTAACTGGGGATCAGAACAAGTCCCTAAATAATTTTATGACGACCTGTATTGTTTTGCATGTGGAAAATTAAAAAAAAAAAAAAAAAACAACAACAAACAAAGCAACAATGGCAAATGGGCCCCTGATTCATGGATTCCTGTCACCTCAGACATTTCCTACTTTGGCAGCCTATGAACATGGCTCCAGATGAAGGGTCAGGGTACACTTCACTGTGAATTTGTTTTCTGGAGCTGTTATTAAGCGCTCCAAGGGCTTTTACTCTCTGCAGTTGCTATTACTCTAAACCATAAAGGTCAGGGTTTTGCCTACTGGAGTGACATGGGCTTGAGTATAACAGCCTCCGAGACGGCCTTGCTCTCCTGGCTGAGCCTTTGCAACATCTCACAGGCAGTGGCAGCCAGCCAGGAGCATGAGAGACGCAACATGTCGCACCTCGGGACTGTGGAGGGAACTATCAGCACCCAGGGCTGACACCGGCACCCAGGAACTCAGACACCGGGTGCCTGAGCCACCCACTGCTTCTCTTTGTCACCCTATATCCCCAGTCTTTATAGGGTACGCAAGAGCAACATTCCTCATGCAGAGGCAGTTAGATGCAGTGAGCTAACCCTGTATTTATGGAAGATCTGGAGCAGGTTGCTTCCAGTCTTGTAGCATATGCCTCAGAAACGTCTTTGTCTACTGCAGAAATCTCCCTGTGCCCTATGGTCCAGGGAGCAATAAAAAACGTATCTAAAAAATGTGGCAACAGTGCATAGTCAGCAGTGCTTGAAATAAAAACAAAGTCTTCAGCGAGAAAAATGAGCTTCCCGCTCTGGAAAAATTCCTGATCCCCAGTTTCCCAAAATGCCATGGCAAAACATTATTATCTTGGCTCTTCCTATCTCTAGCTTGTGTCACTGAAATGGCCTGAACGAAGTTGCTATTTGTAGTGCGTAGCTCATGCAAAACTTGTCTCGATTAAGCCACTTAATTGCTCTTCTTTGGGATATTACGCAATTGGCTCTTCTGTAGTAGTTCTCCTTGTCAACACCGAGATCTCATGACTCACTGTCATGAGGTAGGCTTCGCCTTCCTGCGGGCCGTAATCGGCTCCCTACCCAATCTCTGCTTGCGCCGCACACCTCCTGCCTTCGTTGCTGGCTTCAGGAATGCATCAGAAATGATTGTATTCGAATGACGTTAGCAAGGTAAGGCCCTTTCCTCCTTTAAGAAACTCCATAGGATGGAGGCAATGGTAGATAAACTTCCTTATGCTATTTGTTAATATTGAATCGTTTATCAAATAACTGTTTGGGAAGTATTGCTGCGGCTTGATTTGGAGACTATAGCCAAGGCTGTGTTTCTAATAGATGCTAAAGTAGTGCCAGATAGTGCTGTCACCCAGAGAGATGACTGAGCGTTGCCTGTTGCATCATTCATAAATTTAACCCTTACTGAAGGCTACCGCAGGCTTGAGCCTTTCTGCCATGAAACCTGATTGAGGAACCCCGTTCACAAGTGTGTGGTTCCCTCCATCACTCTCAGTTAGTGTAAAGTAGGTGCTTTAAGCTCTGTGAATGTAAAAAGTGTGTTCCTGAATGAGGGCTAGTATGAACAAGCTCCCTTAAAATCATGAAAATTAATTCTTAAACTGACTCCATTATGAGATTCTCCTTCCAGTATCGCACCGGTAAAACTCAGGAGCCCACTCCAATTCATGCTGAAGGCATTTAAATTTGAAGGTATTTAATATGCTGGGAATGAGAGAAAAAAAATGGAGAAGGACTGCCTTATACAGCCTTTTTGGGGAGGTTTCTGTAGTAAGTGCCTGCTGCTGGCAGCTGTCAGGAATGGGATGGAAGGTGAGGGAGGTCTTCGAGAGGGCAGCCCAGCATTTCTCTTCTTACTGCAGATTCCTCAGGTCTCTGCCTTTCTCCATCCTCTACTATCTTTCTCTTTTTACCTTCCTTCCTTCTAGCTCCAGGGGGGATCTTGCCTCCTCGCTAGGCACTGAGGCTGTGTAACGCCTCCTGCACTTCATCTGAAGCACCCGCATATTGGGTTATAAGCCATCTTGCAAAGGGTGTTTGCTCCAGGTGGGCAGTCAAGCTGAAACACAACTTCTGGAGGAGATTTGTTGCTTTGTTTTATACTGAATTTTATAACAACTCATGACATCTGCTCCATCATGGCTGCTTCCCGATGGCCGGGACCCTTCAACGAGCCAAAGGGAACGGTAGTTTTACCTGCGGTGCTACCAGAGCAGTCTTCATCTCTCTGTCTGTCAAGGTTTGCTGGCTTTGCCAGCTACCAGGGCTTATTCTGCTGCACACCTATTAAAAAAAAAAAGTCCAGGAACATTTTTTTTTATGGGGTTGACCCAACCCGTCAGTCCACGAACCACCTTTACAAGCTGTGCGTGATGCACACCCACCTCAGTAGCAGTGGAACAGAGCCCAGCAAAGCTCTACAGGGTGCAGATGAAACGTTCCCTGGCTCATGAAAGGGTGATAACAGCAACACCCAGGGAACATTCCCCTTCCCACCTACTGCCACCAGCTTCTTTCTCTCTTGAAAACACAAACAAGCCAACTCAATTTGCATTTTCATAGCTGGGAGTAAGTGATTGCTAGATTAATGAGCACTGCTATTTATATCTAAATAATCACAGTCCTAAACAACGGCTTGGAGGCATCAGTATGGTAGGTAAGCTTCTGGGCTATGATTTGAAGGGATTCAGGCAGCGCTTGTCGTTGAAAGAAACATCCAAACTACAAAAATGCATTGCCGTATTTTGAACAAACCGAGGGAAGCTGGAAGAAGAGAGAGATGCAAACAATGTATGCAGACTTGGCTTGCTTACCAGAGTACGCTGGCCTTTACACTCTTCAGAGCAATTACTTTTGCTAAGCAGCTTCCTTTAACCATCTCACACGCCATAACCCTGCTTGGGACTTTGGCAGCACGCTGTACTGCCCGGATCCATAGGGTACCCGGCATCATTCCTCCCAGGCCAGAGTGTGTGAAGAGTCCTTGCAAGCCAGCTCTCCCCTCCCTGCCTTTGGCTGAGTTTCTGCAAAGTGAATCTCTTGGCTCAGAGCAGAGATTGCGAGGCCACTTAAATCTCTCTGACCCCTTAATGAAGTTTTTAAAAGGGCTTCATAAATCTTCATCACCAAGAATTGCTTGAAGTCCTGCAGGGTTTCTCTAGTGGCATTAACCACTAAAACAAGTACACAGGCTCAGGTATATTTATTGCATTCATCTTCATTATTCCATGGGTTTTCCTTCTTTCTAGTCTTTTACATAAGCTACAGCCAGCAAAGGGAGCGCAAGGGTTAGGAGATCTGAGTCATTCCTGCCTGTCTGGCAGTTTGTAACCATCTACTACAACTACGTCAGATCAGTCCTCTGTTGGGAATGTTTTCTGTGCAGGCAGCAACTACATGCTCATCATTTAGCCTTCTGTATTTAAATCATCCTATTATTCCTCATTTGGGAAAGAATCTGATTTTTGCCTTTCCTCTGAAAGCATGCCTCAGGTCACAACCTGACAGCTCCAAAATGGGTTAGTTACCTGTCTGCCCTTCTATTTTTTTTCTTGGACTTCTGGCTGACTTTGGTAATGGCTGTTTGTAAGTAACGTGAGCCTTCTCTGAAATAACTGCCAGCTTGATGGATATGTAAGGAACACATTATTTAAAAAAAAATAAAAATTGTTTATGTACCATATATTGTGGTCTCCAGAGTGAGTGTGTAGATTCTGTATACTCTGTATGGGTTGTTTGATGCTTCACCTGTGGGAAGTGAGGACAGAAAAGGCATGAATGAGGTTCACAGACAAACAGAAAAATACTTCCGTGCAGGTAAAGTCACTGAAATCAGTAAGAGCCTGTCCTCCTTGTGTGATGGGAAGGAGTTTAGAAATGGCAGATAAACATTAATTGAATAACATTAATTGAAGAAATGGTTCCAGGGCTAATTCTGCAGACAATGAAGGACTAAGGCTCCACAGAGCTCTTGAAGGGCTGCAGGTCCTTGTGGTCCAACCTGGTCCAGCCAAGCTTGGGCCACCCCATTCCATCACAAAATCACACTTTTATGAGCCAGATGATTTTCAAGGGTGACTGTTCATTAGGTGTTTTGTTTATGCCATCAAGATACAGTAGAGTGCCATGGAAGTGCTCCTTTAGAGCCGTTGTGACATCATTTTATTTTGGATTTATTTGCATTACAAGAAGACCTGCTAACCTCAGGGAGGACTGGAACAGTGCATGTGGAGCAGAAGAGAAGCAATATGCTCACGCAGGCAAACAAGACCTTCTTATTGAGAAGTTTGACACTGAAGTCTTAAATCTGCCAAATGTACTGGTCATGAGTAACAAAACCTTCTAGGTCCCTAGTCTAGGTCAATACTGGAAGGAAAAATAATGGCTGATAACACAGCGGAGGCATAAACCCCAGACTGTGAGTTACCTGAGGCATTAAAGGAGAGGTTCAAACCCCCCTGAATGGGTGTTTCTTCCATTGACTTCTGTGGGTTCTTGGTGATGTCATGCTGTGATGCTGTCACATGTGAACAAGTCAGATGATTGCTTTTAATATAGGGAACTGTAGGATGGGTTACATGATGCACTGTGTTATCTGCTCCAGAATGCATTGGTTAATAATTGGCTAATAATATGCTAAGGACACACTTTTACCCTAATGGGGAGAAGATTAGATATTATCTGACTTCCCGTATGCTAAAGGCTATGCAAGTTCTCCCAAGCTCTTGCGTAGGTGTATCCAAAAATTCAAATTAGGTTGTAGCTTTTGAGTCCTCAAGAGACAAAAATCACAGGCAGAGGACAGAAGAAATCAAAGGGCCACCATCACCTGAGGTCCATGAAGTGGCAGGAAGCTGGAGAGATAACGGAGATTTCAGCAAGTGACTCATGGCCTGTGCTTTGAGAAAAGATGGAAGAACCCCAAATCCTGGCCAAAATGACCCAGCAGTTCTTACCCAGTCCCGAATCATATATACAGCTTGATCCTTAGCATGTAAGCAAAACACGTATGGCTGTGATCGGAGACCCACAATGGAACACAGCTGAGGCGTGTAGGTGGCTGTTGCCCTATGGCCAAGGCGTTGTCCCTGACAATATGCCTGCTCCTAACCCTGTCCATTTAAGCCTTCCACTGCTTGAAAGTTAACTATCTAAATAAATGTCTTTAAGGATACAGGCCTCATGATTCAGCTGAGGCTTTGCCTACAGTGTTTCTCCATGGTATACCTCACGTGACCGCAAATCTCTAATGTAAGTGAACCAGGCTGGGGTAGGAAAGCAACGCTGATCTAGCACTTCTGTGCTAGGGCTTTGCAGCAGGGATGCTACATGGCTGCAAAAACAGTCAGGAAAGGCAAAGTTTAAGTTCATGCAATGAACTATCACACCATAGTCCCATGATATGCTGCTGCAACCAGCTCCTGCCCCAGATGCTTGTTCCCACCTCTGGCCTGCAGTTTGTCACCTCCTCAGTCGTGCCAAAACAACTGCGTGTGGAGCAGTGTTTAAACCAAAGCGCTGAAGTGATGGAAGTTAAAAATAAAACGTTCACAGGAGGAGGAGAGGGAGAGCTATTTTTAATTGTAATAATTTCAATAGTCTTTCTTCCAGTGTGGTCCCACAAGGAATTTCATTAACACAACTGGGAGAAGGCAGTGGATTGCTGCGCTGGCACCGGGGTGACTCCTCCAGGCAGAAGAGCTCCTCCTGGAAAAGGGAGAGGATTTCTTAAGCCAGGATTGAACCGAGGCCAATGTGCTGTAGAATTGTACCTTCCAACATGCAGAATTATGCCTTCCCTACCTGGGCCAAAGTCAGACCCAGGCCCCCCAGGCTCTCCATTTGCTATTCTGTCTCCTAGGACTTCATAGCATTCATTTTAAGAAGTATTGTATGCAAGCCAGCATTATTATTAATAAAAACAAATAAAGAGACACTGAGGGTTTTTTCCTGTTTTATAAATAAATACTCCTTGTAATCATTCTGAATGTTAGACTCCTCCACAATTTGCTATAGTATGGGTAGATGTAACCCATTAAAACCTATTTAAATACAAAATGCACAGTAAATCGAGAATAAAAAACACCAGAAGAGATGCAAAAAAACCCAGTTTTATTTAATGAAGTTCATTACATGATCAACAAAGAAAATATTTGTACATTCCTTAAATAGCATTAAAAGTTCAAGGAAAAACATCTGAAAAGAGTTCAAGAGGTTGCAGCGCAGCTACGATTTGGAAATTTGCAGAATAATTCAGCAACTTGCTTTTGTTTTTGTCTGGTCATTTCTGTGCTTTGATGAGCTTTGCTGTGAGCGAGTGAGTTATATGTCCAGCACCTTGGTTATGTCTTACGGTTCGCTGAGGCACCTCAGTGTTTTGCTTCTGTTTGAACATGAAACGCAGCCACTTGCATCCAGATGCTTCTGCTGGATTACTCCAGAGAGGCACTGCACCAGCAAAGCACGTAAAATACAGACTGTTTTCAAACTGCTGTCAAGCCTTGAAATAAGTAATTAATTACTTAATTTTTATTGTGTTATTAGCATTATTAAATGTTTTCTGTGACAACGATTGAGTTTCAAAGCACTTTTTAGCAAAATAGGGCAGTAGATTGATTTCCAGCGCACCAAAAAATGAAGTAGCATCCTGAGTCCCAAATCAAGGCATCCTCCTTTGGGACTCCTGATCCATGTGCTGGATCGCACCAGTTCCTGGATGCTTGGGTGTACAGGCAGGATTTAAATTTAAATTACTAGACTTTCAGTATGTTTAGTATGTCCTTCAGTTCTCTTAAATAGAGCCAAGGGCAGAGTGAGTCGGTTTCATAATTAGATGATATAATTGTCCCATGAACTCTGTACAAATTACCTCTTCTCTGTATTGTTTTTGCAGTGTATTGTTTTTCTTGAATAATATGGCACATATCCAGTTTATATTGCACTCAATAAATTACCCCAGTTTATAGCTTGATGGCCCACAAATGAATAACTGACATCAACAAAAATAATTAAGTCATTACCCGTTTTAATACTGTCAGTGCTCTTCATTTAGACCATTAAATTTATTTTTTAATTATTAACACATTTCCTTAAAAGCAAGTTTTTGCATTTTTTTTTTATAACCAAGAGGCAACCACAGATGAACCACTTTGCTCAGCTTTTAACAAATTTGTGATTCTAAGGTTGACACTAGAGTGTAATGATGTAAAGGAAATTACATTTTATTGCATTTTAATTAAATAGGTCAACTTGTGCAGGCCTTTCTCCAGCAAAATTCCCGCCGGAGTTTGGGCCTTCATCGTTAGATTGTATTTACATCTTAAGCTTTACACAGCAGGTTTCTGCTTTCCAAATAGAGGACTGATAAAATAATTTCATTCATTAAACAGTGTATTTTTGACATTCAGACTGACAGATGCTGGGAAGCATTGTAACGCTGAATACCATAAAGGATGTGCATTGTTACTCCTTTCAGCAAAGTATAATTCTAGGTGTGCTGGGTTCTGCTTTTGCACAAGGAGCTGGGTGGGTTCAAGGCAGCCCGTGAGCCAGCCCCAGCCTCTGAAACCCCATGGGGTGGCTGGCCATAGCTCCGTGCCTGCTCTGGGGCTATGGACCCAGGGCGGCACTTCTTCCTTGTGCTGAGGAAGAGCATATTTGGAGGCCCTGTTGCCTCCTGGGCCTTGCTGCTGCCCTGGGGGCGGGGGTCGGGGTGCAGGGGGGGGTGTGTACCCTGTCTTCCAGGCAACAAGGAGGTGGGTAGGTCCTTCTCCCCTTGCATTGCACCTGGGCAATGGCACCCGCCTTGTTACCGCAGCTCTGGCCTGCAGCCCTGGCTTGCTGACTCCAAACTTGTATTTTTTCTGCTTGCTTAGAATCAGTCACGGAGCCCTGAATGAGACTGTCCCCATCAGCCCCTCCTTCCCATCCACTTAGCATTTCTCCCCAATTCTACCCTCAATCATAACAAAATGGCCAATATATTCTGCTTTCGCTGTAATAACACTGGCTGTGTTCAACATGCCCAGGTGATGTGAAGAATTCAGCCAAAATACTCACATTCAACATTCAGCCAAGCACTTCTAGGGCTGGTCCTGCTCATTTGGTCCAATCCCGTTAAATTCAGGGGGCCCCCTTTTCCAGCTGAGGTTTAAATTTTTGCTTTCCGATTCTCTCTGTAGATTCATCCTAGTCAGCCCTATGCTCCACAAGTCCAAATGCTGAGCTACAGTTAGCATATTTCTGTACAGAATATTTTTAACCTTCTAGTAGCTACAGCTCACAACCATTAGTTTCTCCTCTCTGCGCTTATTAGAGGAAACACTTGTGGGAGATATGTCGCCTTCTGGACCTCAGAGGCACATGTAGTTCCAAGCAGGCACAAGCAAAATATGTTTTTTCCATTTCTTGCAAGCAGAAATGAAGTTAATTTGTTTGGAAAACTCCTGCTAAAGGAAATGTCATTCAACAATTCTGTTGAAGCTATCAAAAGCAAAACGGAATGGATTTGAAAACTTAGCACAGGCTACAGATATGGGTTGTGAGATGACTAGTAACTATTCCTGTAGGTAGTAAGAACTAGAATGAGACTATAGCTTAAATTCTCATTTTAGGCTGAATTATACCCCCCCCCCCCAGTTCCATGAGTGAAATATCTTGGAGTCTATTCATGATAGCCCCTAAATTTTCCAGTAAAAAAAGTTTGAAACTTTAAACCCAAAGCACAGACAGCAGTTCAAGCCAGTTCAGGGGCAGTTCAGCTCTGTACCCTGGTGACCAAGCAGAAACCAGCAGGTTTTGCTGCGGTTGCTGGCGGCTGTGAAGGAACAAGGTGTTGAGGTCTTGGCTTCTGGTCCAGGCGTGACAGGCCTTTCCTACCACCCCAGGTGTGACCCCGTTACCAAACTGAAAGAGAGAGGAAAGTGCAAAACACTTTGTCTGCCCTCTCAAGATGAACCTTGTTGCTAATTTGTGACCAAGGTGATCATTTTCTTTAAAGGGTTAAATAAATCAAAACCAGCATGAAAAGCTTTATTTTGGATAAAAGGGAAAGATTTGACTGATACAGGCTTTTTTGGAGGGAAAGAGTTTGGCTTAGTGTAGAAGCTGAAACACTTTGATTTATCTAATGTTACCTAAAGCTGTGGTCGCTACAGACCGGTCAGTGGTCTGTGGGGAGTGGTACTGCGTACGGTGTCACGTTAGAGGCTTTTGGGGGAAAGCCAAAAATAACTAGAGAAAAACCCTCAAGCCAGTCGAGCACTGCTGAGTTTTCATCTCCCAGCACTCCCAGGGCTCTGATAGTTCACCTCTGTTGGATTTAGCTCTGATGCCATGAGATGCTACTGCTGTAACTGCTCTTGTCCTCCTTTCTGCTGGTGTCACTGGCCCACAGAAGTAAGGGCAATGTAAGTGCTGGCCATGGAGCTGGGATCTGCCATCTTTAGGGTCCATGCAACAGCATGGCATCTGCAGCATAAAAAGATGCTGTTAAACCTCACAGAGCCTGACATAAAACACAGACAGCATCTACATTACCTTTACTGTTAAGTTCATTACAGGAGCTATAGTAGTTGCTGAGTTAGTGCTGACTGGCTTTGTTTGGGACCAACAGTTACCAAGCGGTGACAGCAGAAAGCTCTGCGTTAGCTGTCCAAATACTCATCTGGGTTTTGGGACAGGATCTGCGTAAAGCCAGCTTGGTTAAGCTGCAGCCGTGACTTGAAGGGCAGAGTGGCAATTCTTGTTGCTACCCTCAGAACTGATCCATTAGCAGGGTTTATTGCTTCAACAGGTATTTTCCATGGAGGTCGGAGGAACTGGCTCTTCATGCTTTGGTCATCGTGAACAAGGACAAATTCCAGCTAAATGAGTAGCCTTAGACCGCTGAATGAGCAGAGACTTCTTTGTAAGCACTGATTCACATGCACTCGAATCAATGTTTGATTTGCTATCAGAAAAACCAACCTACAGCTATGTCACAATGAAAATGTGCTACTGCAAAGCAAATGAAGTATGTAAATGTATAGTAAAACTTTTTTGCATTATTTCACAGTTGTAAGTGGCTAAACTTATGTTTGATTGTCATCAGTAAAGGTTAAATGCATCATCCAGATACCATCCTCGTTACTGGCGGATGTCAACAGCAAATTCCTGAAGTTATCCTATAATACCGTTGCACGGTATTACGTTCAGAGTTTATTGAAAATGCCTAGGTCCCTTTTTTTTTTTCTTGAAAATAGTAGTCACTGTACAGCCTGCCGTCACACTGATTTACTCTGAGGCTGGTTACTTCAGAAAAAGGCTGCTAACTATTCATATTATGAATACCGAAAAAAAAACCAGTAACACTGGGATTACTCCCATCTACTTTGCTACTACTATGCTACACCTTTAAATACTAAAACTGTTGCGGCCATCAGGGACAATAAGTTAAGAAAGTATGTATGTAAAATGTATGTATGTAAAAAAATGTAAGAAATTATTACAGCATGAAAAAAATTCCTCATGTATATCAGACTACACTACTTCTTGCTCTTATTCATCCAATCGGAATTAAAATAAAGTTGTTTGACTCCTTAAAATTCAGTCATCTGTGACCTTTTAAAATAAGTCAATAACAGCAGTAGAACAATACATTATAGCTACGTAGTTATAAGCATCTTTGGGGACAATCGGCTTTTTAGTTGTTCTTTTTATTGTTTGAAAATACTGATATCCTTTAATAACGAATTATAAATACAACGTGAGCAGCAATAACGGCTGTGCAAAACCAGCCTTTTCCTAAAGTAATCGAAAAGTGCGAATTATATGCAGAGCCTCTTTGGTCCTGGGGGCTAAAGCAAAATGGATAAACACTGCCGCCGATTACGCGAACGAAATTGAAATTGCGGTGTTCACACGGCGAACGCATATATTTATGCTTTTAACTGCAAATAGAGGGCTGTGTCCGCCAAGCCACTGACACCGAGGGGGAAAAACAAACAAACAAGCAAACAAAAAAACCAACCCTAACCACCACCAACAACAAAAAGGGTAAGAAAAGCAAAAAGGGAAGGAAGGCGTCGCCTCCTCGGAGGTGAATTAGCAGCATCTCTTATCTGTGGGCCGGTGGCGGTGGCCGGGACCTGCCTCCGCCGCTCCCTCCGAGACCTCCGTATATCAAAGGAAGGGAAAAGCCGGCGTCTGCGGGGCGGCGGGGGGGGAGGCAAAGCAAAGCGGGGGGGACGACACACGCGTTTTGCCTGCTGGTGGGGGCCCCCCCCCACGCCTCGTCGGAAACCTCCCCCCATCTCCTCGGTCTCCGTCCTACCTCCCGTGGTATGCCTGCGCATACCTTCCCGGGCAGGAGCCATCCACCTACTTTCTATAGCAGCGAGGAGCGAGGCTATTAATAGGCTGCCTAATTACTCCGAGCTGTTAACTCTGAAGTCTCTAATTCTGTGATGTGGGTGTTTTGATTTGTTTTTCCAATCCAGCAGGACTTGCATCTACAGAACTGGTCGGACTCGCTCCGGAAGATATTATTTTAACGTTTTAAAATCGACTGTCACACCAAGCAGGAACAAAGTCCCCAAATTTTGACATTTCTCGCGAAAGCAGCAACTGCAAACATTCTGAGTTCGCATCAGGGGAAGCGTTTTTCTTGGCCGAGGCTGCCAATTTCGTTCGGTTTTTTAGCTGGCGCTTGGTGTCAGGCGTTTCGGTAAGGCAGGTAAACGGCCAGGTAAACGGTTTCAAACGGGGAGGCGAGGGGCTGCCGCGGTGCCGAGGGAAACGGCGCGGCTCCGCCGGAGCTCAGCGCGGACACGCGTGGAGTGGAACGGAGATGCTCCCGCGAAATGCCTCCCGGAGGACAGGTTCATTTTGCCCCGGGGAAAACATTTCGACGGAAGATTTTGCCCCGTTCTGAGGGTTTATTTGATTTCCTGGGCAGAGAAATAAGAAGGCAACCACGAGGGGCGGGGGGGGGGGGGGCGGGGCGGGTTTTCCGGCAGGTTTCGATGCAGAAAAAATGGTATTTCCTCCACAGTGTGCGGTGGTGGAGACACTCATCCCAGGGGGTACTTGGGGATGGGGGATTTTCCCCGTGGGTTTTTTGTTTTGGTTTTTTTTTTTTTTAAGTGAAAAGAATTAAGTCTCCGCAACCTCTGCAGGAGAGCTAATTGCAGATGGAATTTGATATTGCCTAACATCCGTGATAAGGAAGGGGGGGGAGGATGAGGAGAAGCCCTGCTCTGAGGCCGTGGGGAGGAGAAGCGCGGCTCCGCCGTGCCCGCGTTCCTCCGTTTCCAGCTCTCTCCCACAACGGGCTCTCGCAGCAAGAAGCCCGAGAAACATTCTCCCGGGCTTTCTCTCTCCGATCCAGCAGAAGCGACCCCTGAAAGCCTTCCCCGGCACCTGAGCAGGAGCGGACAGGGACCCCCGGGTGGTCCCGCACGGCCCCGGCCCGGGCAGCAGGTCGGTAACGCCGCGTCGCATCCTCGCACCGCGCACCGCATGGCGGGGGGGGGGGGGGGGGGGGGGGGGG
>JAVKLA010000027.1:2434866-2487385 GCA_034782735.1 Sagittarius serpentarius
GGGCCCGCGGGGGGGGGGGGGGGGGGGCGGAATAAAACCGAACTCGCGATGATCGGAGCAGACAGAACCAACCCCACCTCTGCTTAAAGACCTTTCTTTAAGCCAAAGCGTTAATTTAACTTTAAACCAGAGGTTAATTACTGCTGGGTGCCCGTTTTTTCTATCTGGTGGTCCACTAAATTTCATGACACAAGGTGTTATCTCATTACCGGGGACAAAGGCAGCAGATGGGCCAGCTCTGCCACTTGTCTGAAGCGTCAGAGCTTGACTGGCTGTAGCACCCTGGCCCAATCCAGATTTCAAGTAGCTGATACCTGGCTCTGGCATTTCTGTGTTTCTTTTCCTTTTTTTGAAGGAGGGGTGGGGGTGAGGAGGCTAAAACAAGAGTCAAACTGCAGCCCGATTTCAGGCTGACACCTCGGCGAAATAACTCTGAAATAGCTCTGGGTAACAATCCCTACCGAGTACCCTGGCCATAACTATAAATCAAGCATGACTGTGTGTTCGTACAGTTGGAAATATGTAGGTGAGAAGGGAAAATGTTTTGAAAATGCTAAACATGTTTAGATTGCTCCAAAGTTTCTGATAAAATTCCTGCAGCAGAAAAGTCATTTTAGCTACAAAACATGCCAACCCCCCCATTTGTTTAGATATGGGAATGCACAAAAGCTATTGAAATAAAATATATGAAGATTTATACTAGACTGCATACAAAAGAAAGAAAGATTTAACAGAGTGAAATGTCTGACAGCATTTCACTTGCAAAGAAAGAAAACGAAGCATATGTGTTAAGACCAGCTTTTTTTACCCGATCCATGTAAAATTCATATTGAATCGAGGAGCACAGTTTGGATGCTGTATGCATACGTATTTAATAGCAAGGCCAAAAATTCTGTTTTCATGAGACCTGGATTTTTGAGATTAAAAAGTACATGCGTGTACTTCAGCCTATATTACACTTGGCTGTTTGGGGTTTTTTTTTGGTTTGTTTGTTTTTTTTGCGGGGGCAATTAATAATGGATTACTGATTCAAAGTTACAAAATTCGTATTTAATCTGGAGTTCTTTCTGAGCTGTGGTGTAAGATGACAGCTTACTGCTAAAGAAACTGGAACAGATAAAAGTCAAGAAACTCGCTTATTACTCTGGAATATTCTTCATTCTCAAAACATTTTTATCGGTTTCCCAAGTGGCAGGCAGCTCTGCGGTATCAAAGGTGACCGAGTTACGTCTAACAACCCAGCAGTAAATGATTCAAGAGGAAGGGCATCGTACCCTGAAGTTAGTAATTTCGGTTATGGGTGCTTTATAGTCAGCATAAGATTGATGCAATCCTCTAAAACTGACTTCTCCATGTAAACTTGTTCAGCTGCCAGACACAGAGCTAGGCACAGATTTTTTTATATTTTTTTTGACAATGCGATACTTTGAAAAAGACTAGATTTATGATGTAGCTGGAATTCTTTGCTTGTGATGAACGTAAAAGAGATCACTTGTTACAGGGACTTTTATAACCCATTCACCTTCATTTCACATGTTTATGAGGACTGCCTTCACTTATGATATACAGCCTGCAGCCATAAAGCTCTGGGTTACACGGTTATTTCTGATACAAGGTTGCTTCATCTTGGCTCCAAACTCCACGGAAGAGTGTCATAAATGGCTTGTTTGCACTGGGGACCTTGTCGTCACCCACCAGCTTTTCTGCTGGCCGAGGGGAAGCTCTGCTCTGTGAAACACGCTCCCGAGGCACGTTGTTTTTCGAGTGAGGGTAAAATGGGCGACGATAAAAAGATGCCGCTGTTGTACATGTTACCCCTGGGATGCCCGGGAAAGTTTTCCCCGGCCATGGTGCCACTGAGGGCAGCTGATAAAAGCGACTGGTTTTTTCTGACCAGTCGGGAGTATCGGTGGCAGGTTCAGAGCTGCCTCTTTGCCCGCTGCAGAGGGGAGAGGGCATCGAAGCGGCTGGAGAGGCGGCACAGGGGTGATGTGCCTTCTCCTCAGCTGGATGGAGCTGTAGCGGAGATGTTTCCTAGCTGTCCTGCTGGAAGAAGAGCCAGTGCCCGGTGGTCTGGACGGAGGTCCCTGGGTCAGCAGCTCCCAAATGTGAATTGTGCCTCTGCCGCGACTGCCCAGAGTTGCAGGCTCACGGTACCTCTTCACTTCAGCTTTCCTGTCTCTGAACTGAGGTTAATCTCATTTTAATTCTGAGATGTCGCTGATAGGTGCTATAAAAAACCCTCCTACCGTCCCCGCTGCCTGCTAAAGTACTTTTTATAAACCGTAAAGACATAAATCATTTGCTCCTGCCCACCTGTTTACGCCCGTGTTCGCCTACGCTTGCCTCTAGCCCTCGTCCCGGCGGCTGGGCTTGTCCTGTGCCAACTGCCACACCACCACCACCACCCTGTGGCGCAGGAACGCGGAGGGCGAGCCTGTCTGCAACGCCTGCGGCCTCTACATGAAGCTCCACGGGGTAAGCGCCGAGGGAGATGCCCCTCCGGCTCTGATGCTCCTTTGGGGAAGGGGTGGTCCTCCTGCTGGCGGGTGCCCGGTGGCTTTGGCGGGGTGGCATTGGGCTTCCTCAAGTTGGGTCGATGTTTCTGTTGATGCTAATGGTCTCGGCTCACAGTTTGGACCACGGAGTTAAAAAAAAAAAAGGGGTAAAATGACTGAAAAATGCGCGGCATTAAAAAATGGTTATACCGTTTTAGCAAGTTATGGTTTTGACAAGTTATGTGTTTGCTGTCGTAGCTCTCCTGACAGATCTGTACAAAGAAACCACCTCTGGATGAGTGGCAGAGGTCTTTTTGCCGCCGAGATTTAAGCCAGCTCTTCAGGGGGAAAAAAACCCCAACCCTAGCCCTTTAATAAGATGGTTTTTCATGGACAGACATAGCTATGCCAGCAAAACTTTAAATGTCATTCCAGTCTTTGCTAGGCAATAATAGAGGAAGAAAATAGCTCTATCCTGAATGTGGTGGAGTATGTTTTAGGTGAGACTTGGAGCCTGTTGTGCCCCCGTGGGTTAAGCTACAGTCAAGCACAAGTGTTTGAAGAGCGAGGGCATTAGGATTGACTGGGACTTGGCCGAGTCCTAAAGGAAAAAATAAATTGTATCACAGGTTTAAACATTATAATGATAGTAAGCATATGCCTGCGTTGTCTTTTCCCAAACCCGTGTTATCATTAAGTTAAATATATATTTTAAGCCAATGTTTTCTCTGTAATGATTATCATTGTAATGACACAGAACACAAAGCTGATTTCTGAGCACATTTTCCCTATAAATTTGGATACTGTGAAGCTGTGTCACGGGTAGAACTGCTTATAAGAACAAATACTACGTTGATTATGGCCTAAAGCTTCTGTCCTAAGACACTTACCAACGACGACTGGGTTTGTGTAGCTGGTCCACAGGAAGAGGAATATTTTTGCCCCTCATGTGCGTTCTTGCTTTCCAGACTCAGCCACTGGAGATAATTCCTAACTGACTAGAATAAGGAATCAGGGATCAGACATACCCCGTCCAATTTAATTTCTTATGACCTGTGGCCAAATGATGCCGTTTTTCCCTAAAAGTGTGCTGTTTATCTGTGGACTGACTGAGGGGCTGGAAACACTGTTTAGCCCACATAAAGAAAAATGTTTCCCTGCTTGCTTTATTCAGATAAAACTCCCCTTGAAACAAGCCATTGCTTTGCCCAAATAAAACGCAACATTTTTTTGGAATCACTGCCATGACACAGGAAAAATTTACTTGCTATACATGACATGACTTCGACAGGCATTTTCAACATCATTGTTTGATCTTGTAGTATATTTGATTTTTCGTATTAGAATATATATACGGCTCTGTGATTGATGTGGAAATTTAATTTTTTCAGGTTCCTCGACCTCTTGCTATGAAAAAAGAAGGAATTCAGACCAGGAAGCGAAAACCTAAGAACATAAATAAGTCAAAGGCGTGCTCTGGTAAATATAAAAGGATAAGACAGTTGAGCTGCAAGAGGTTTTTTTTTCCCTTGGCTGGAAAATATTTGTTTTTAATACCAGCTCCCCCTCTTTCAGGTAACAGTACTACTGCGGTTCCTATGACTCCAACATCCACGTCTTCTACTAACTCAGATGACTGTAGCAAAAACGCTTCTCCCAGCACACAGACTGCAGCCTCCGGGGTAAGCCATAAGCCGGTGTATCTGTAAGCAGGCTGATCACTGTGCAATGTTATCGCAGCTTTTATCTTATCTAGCAGAACAATAATCTAAACAAACTTTCCAGTTTTGTTAGCTGATACTGGAACAAGATTTTCAGAGGATATTACATATAGCCGTAAACACAATGACAAGCTGAAGTACTTTACAAACCTCTTAATTAAGAGCTATATAATTTTTATGATTAAGTTAACCACAGCTTAACCCCAGACATTTTGTTCTGAAGTGTTCAGGTTCTTCTATTTCAAAGGTCTTCTTTTGGAGGAAAGACAGTAAATCATGCACAACTGGTCCTTTCAAGAAACAATCATGCATATACCCCCTTTTTTCTGAAGTGATCTGAATTTATAATTCAAGGCACTGATGCTCTTACGTTTTCCAAAAGCTGTTTAATATATATGTATTTGCACACGTTATCCCAAATGACTGGCATACTCCAGCAAAACATTGTCCTGCTGTATGGAGGGAAGCACAAAAGTTTTCGTTTTAAACTAAGATGTGCACTTAAACCCTGATTCAGACCCAGCTGAAACCAGGCTGGGGCGGCCCGCTCATCGCAGTGTGTAGGGGATCAGCCCTCTCCTTGCAGAGGGTTCTTCAGGGGCCAGATGCTCAGCATCTGGCAGCAGCGAGCTCCAGAGGAGCACCAGAGGAGCACTGATCATGCGCTGCTTTAGTTTTGATCCTTATTTTACATCATGTACTCAAACCATCTCAAACTTCCTTTCTTCACTCAGTTAGCACGTGTGATAACAAATACTACTGCTATAGTTGCGAAGCTTAATGTAGATTAATTTCTAACCCCTTGGCTATACATATCCGTATCCACACTCGCTCCTCGGGCCTTCCGTATCCTTTAATCTACCACATCATTTCTTCGAAAAGCTTTCCTAATGTGGCTTTCTCTACTCCTTTATTAATAAAAAGACGACATTGTTTATAATAACTATTTTTCAATATGTCTCGGCGTTCCCACATCCAAATTCTTTTCAATAGTTTAATTCCTGATGTACAAAGTTTCATTGTACAAGGGGAGGAAAAAAAACATTTTTAGCAAATGGGATTGTTCCTGGACTGACAGGGCCACCCAGTTTCAGAGGCGCTGGGTTTTGGGTTTGGATGCTGCCAGACAAGGCTATTACTAAAAGGGCTTGTCTTTGACATGAGAAAACCCTGTCAGTCCAATAAAATAAACAGATCACATCAAAAAAAGAGAAACACTAACCAAAAAACGAACTGTTACTGGGTTTCAGGCTTCCCCCAGTGAACTACTCTGCACTGGTTTAGGCTCTCCCCTAATATTTGCAAAGGAAAAAATGCAGCCAGATTTTCCCTAAATTTTCCTTACATTGCCTTAAGCAGCACTACCGATCCTGAGGAATGTCGCAAGATTTATATAATGGACAGAATTAGAAGGACAATCCCAGCTGAGGCCGAGGCAGCAGTGTAGGCTGCAGGCAGCGCAGCCGTCTGCGGCTCGGGGCAGGAGAGGCCATATAGACGAGATCCCATTTCCCCCATGCTGTTGCCTTCTTGGCTGGCTAAAGCCTGCCTTCCTTTCTGTAGCCCTTCTCCCTAGGAGAGCGTATCAAACCTGTTATTAATAATCTTCATGTTGTAATTTTAATATATATAGTTTTGCCAGGTGGAGTTGTGTGGGTACCAGAGGATAGTGGGGTGGGGCATGGTTTGTGAGCCAAAAGGCTAGTTGAGAGCTGTTTGCAACTAAAAGCAACTCCCAGGGACCCTGAAACTGCTCTTAATTACCCGAAGGAAGGCATCCCCCAGTGCCAGGACTTCAGTTCTCCCTGATTTTTTCGTAGATCAGGCTGGGAGAAGACACCTGCACGAAGGCCAGGGAAATCTGTCCCCTTGTATGAAGCAGGCAGCACAGTAACAGCTGCAGAGCCTTTTCCCCACCGCGATTCAATCAGATGTACCCTGCATATGCAAAGCACTTGCAGATTACCTCTTGTGAAAAATTTCAATAAAAAGAAGCGATGGAGGGAGGCCGTGAAACGTGCTGAAGCGGGCAGGTTGCAGCAGCGACCAGATGTGGGCATCCCCTTGACTCTCCCCCACCTTACATGAGGGGCTAGTGATCTCCCACCCCTGCACCCCGGTCCCAAATGTGCGTAAATGAGGACGGGATTTGCAGGGGAGCAGCTGTCAGGACATGCCGCGGGTATGGCCACATCCTTCCCTTGGGGTCCTGGCTTTGCCCAAGCATCAGTAATTCAACGGGATGAGGACAGGGAAGACTGGAGGTTGAAAGCAGAAAGTGGTGGCTGTTAAGACTGGCTCCTGTTGCCCCAGACATCATTTGGGAACATGATCACTAGCTGCAAAGGAAGAGAAATAATTTCTTACGGGCCTAAATCCCATGGGAGGGGCTGAGCGCTCATAAGGGCCATTGAAGTTGTTGGGAGTGAAGGGATGTCAGCATTTCAGAGCAAGGCAGCCTGTAATCTGATCACATGCTGAAGCAAAGATACTCTACTAGGCTTCTACTTTCCTTGATTTATTTCCCCCCCCCCTCCCTTTGAGTTGACCCATCAATAGCCTGAAGGTTTGTGTTTATTCTTAGAACAGGCAATGGCTTTTCAAAAGGAGAATAAACTTCTCAGGGCCATGTCAGGAGGGAAAAAACCCTTGGATGAATCCAGGCTCTGTAATCTTTGGTCACTTTAACAAGAACGGTGTCAATTCCTGCCAGCGGTGCTGGTGATGTTGCCGAAACACGGGCACCTGCTGGAAGAGTCAACCTGGCTCATTCCCCGCGCGTTACACAACTGGCATGGCAACTTCTTTTTGTTTTGCTCTGTTTTTACTTCTCCTGCCTTTATTCTGTGAAGAGGGGAAAAATGCCAAATTGACATTAGGCAGAGAAATCTGATGACGTTTTAGAAACTGTTGTCTGAAATTCACAGCGATGTTGTTGCTAAATGAAACAGAGAGAATGAATTCCTCTACTGGTACAAAAGCAATTTATTATGCCTTTTATGGGAGGCTGCCAAAAGAGTTCCCAGTTATGTAGAAACCTAATGGAAATGAAATTCAGCAGAATTCATTTGTGTCAGTAATATTCACTTTTTGCCCTACCTTTCTTTATCTCTTTTAAAGTAAAATAAAGAGGGGAGGGCAGAAAAAGAGAAGGGCAGCAATTACTCTTGGAAATGTCTTTGAGGCTATCCGTTTCATGAAGGGAATCTTATATGATGCCAATTTTGAGACAAATTAGCAAGAACCTTACATGTTGATTTTATGTTCTAGCTGAAGTTTAAACATTTAAAAGATATGATTAATGAATTGCTGTGGGTGAAAAGTTGATTTCAAACATCCCAAAATGTAGAAGTGTTTGGATCGGAGATATTTCGTTGTCCCATTGCAAAGGGGCTATTTGCCAAATTCACATCTGGATCTAGGATTTAGGCCTATTTCTGTTTTCCTAAGCAGTATAAGTGCTGGGTGTCCTGTGTTACTAATATGGAAAAGGTCCAGCTGCATGATATATGAAGTTGCCCTGCATCCCCATAAAAAGAAGATGTGAAGGTTTCAGAGAGCCTGCATCATCTATACCTGCTCTCCCTTTGATGCTGCTGAAATTGTACAGAGAAAAGCGACGCCGAGTGAGCTGCTAAACGAAGGGCACGGTCTGTAGCGCACACCCATCCATTTCCATGCAGGGGCTCCAACTGTGTGATTCCCAGAAGGACTTTATTCCCTTATTAGGATAAAAGGCAGTATGAAAACTGCTGTAAAATCTGCTTTTTATGGCAGGACATGGAGGCTCCTTGAGCCAGGGCTGATGTCAGTAAAGGCTCAGCAGCACCAGGGGAGCTCCTCTTTCAGAAGACTCTACTGCGCCCTTTGCCTCCAGTTTGGAGCTTTCTCAGAAGGACCATAATCACACACCATAGAATAACATAGGACAGTTGTCTTGCAGGTAAAGCTAGCGCTTACTTCCCTCGGAGGTTTACCTTGAAAAGTGCTTCAGGACTGGCTCTTCAGAGTTCGAGGGTGGAAAGTGTGAGAGCTGACTGAAATGGGCTCGGCAGGTGGTGAGCTGGCAGGAAAATGCAGTTCTAACTGTCCCCAAAATGCCTGACAAACTGGGCTGAATTATCTGAACAGCTTCTCCTGCATTTGCTTTCTTTTGTTTTCAGAAGAGGGTTTGTGAGATGGTTAGATGCTTTTCAGGCAGCAGTTTGGTAGGACATTCATGCAGGCTGTAGCGGAATCAGCCTCCATAGAGTATCTCCCAGGGCCTGGGTGAACCAGAGACTCGACCTCTGAAAAAAACTCTCCTAACCACCTGGATATCGGCAAGTTGAATGGCCGAGGGTCCTTCAGACTATCTGATGATAAGATTTCAGCTGGTACAGAATAATTTCATAGCTGTCGGGACAGAATTTCCATGAGAAAGGCTCACCAGCATGGTTGGTAGGACTTTCACCTGCAAAATGGGAACAGGGTGCCTCAGTCCTGGTATGAGTAAATATTTATCTAAACCAGGTGGAATAAGATCAACAGGAGGCACAAGGAACATGGCAACCTAAAATACCAAATAGTCTGGTAGTCAGGGCATTATGCTGGGAGATCTGATACTCCAGTTTAAACCTTCTCTTGGCCTCCTACCTCTCCTGCATTAGTCTGCACTCCTGGACAAAATAGGATGCTGCTTTCTTCTCCCCACTCAGTTTCATACATTCAGTCATTCTTTTTTTTTTCTCCATGTACATGTATCCGAAAGAGAGCATTTCCTTTTGTATCAAACAGAACAAAGCAATCCAGCTTTTTTGCTTCAGTGAGGAGAACCAAGGAAAAAGAGTATATTTGGTTCTACCCAAAACTTCTATATGCATATGGACACATACATTTCGCTTGGTTTTGTTTTATTGCCAAAGTAATAAAGCCACTTATACAGCCCTCGACAGCAGCGGGGTCATCAGCTTTCTCAAGCCACGCTGGAAGTTGCCTCCCTTAGGAAATAAATGAAGTATTAACCACAGATTTATGTTGCTATAATACAAAGGAGAGATTAGAAGATATGTAAACATACACGTCTGCAATATAAACAAAAGGATCAATTGGACTAGCAAGAAATGACAACTTTGCATACTAAGAGGGTCACTAAATGAGAAAAAGAGCTGTGTTTTTGCAGTGCCGAGACTTGCTCTTCAGAAAGCAGGGAGTGACAGTATTGGGAGAAGGTGCTCTTGGTGGGGATGACAGTTATTGCAGGGAGGCTGAGGCTGGAAAATTAACGACTCCACCAGAGTTTCCCACAACACGTTATATGTGAAAGAAGTTTTTGCAGGTGTGTTTCAGCTGACTATGGTTATCATTTAAGCATAGTGAAACTAAACTAGGCTAACTGAAGAGCTAAGACTCAGCTTGCTACAGACTTAAGTGTAATGTCCAAAATTCATGGAGTGTTTTGAACCTGTGAAGTGGATAGAGCAAAGGTCTATCTGATAGAGCGAAGGTCTAGATCAAGGCCCTTCGCCACCCCTTCCAGCTGTTAGCACGACTCCTTGCCCAGAGCTTTTGCCTCTCGGCTGCAGAGGTGTGGGGGGAATGCCGGAGCGGGGGGGGTGTCGCTCCCCTCTCCGTGCTCTCCATGGTGGGCAGATGGCGCAGAATGGAGTGAGTGGAAGGAAGCAGGAGTCCTTCAGCCAGAGATGCTGGTGCTCTTCTCCAAGTGCTGGCCAGCACAGGCCAAGTAGCCTGGTTTTGATATGGGCCAGCTTTAGTGGGGGTGAATTTGGCTTCAGGGTATTGACAGCAGGTTTGGGTACAATGTAGGCGTCTAAGTCCCTCTGTGGCTCGGGCTGAGGTCTCCCTGTGAGCACGGTGGGCAGGTCCTCTACAGAAAGGCCACCTCTGACCCAGACAACCTGCCTGGGGGCTGCCCCATGACCAGCTCCTGCTGGTTTGTGTAAAAAGAAGAACCTTTGCAGATACAAACACAACCTTCCTCTTGTTTGTTTGGGAGGCAAGCTCTTCCCAACAGCCTTCATTCATTTTTTCCTCAGGAAGCTGACCTTCAGTTGATTATCTATCCTATTACCAGATTTCAGCAATAAAAATAAATCCATTACCTTTTTATTGATAGAGCCAGCTGTTGTGAATTAGAAGAGGTTGTTGACTTCAGCAGTGTTGTTCAGCTTATTTATTCCAGCTGACAAATGTCCTCTAATAACTAACTGTAACTTCTGTTGTCTTTCATCCCTTAAAGCTGGAGAAGAAAAGAGCAGAGGTAGGCAGGCTCGAGAGCAGAGCCGTGATTCAGCCACGTCCTTTTCATGAGCTAAAGTTTGTTTTCCATGTCTCACTTTGGGAGCTGCCTGGATTTGTCATGACATTGCTAGGGTGGGGTTTCCAGGCCCGGCGGTCCTGCCCAGGTCCTGCCTGCCCTGGCTCAATGGAGCCAGGATCCAGCCTTGGTCGGGCAGGGATGGGCAGTCTTCAAACAGGACGTGCCTCCGTGTCCTCCCTTCTGGGGTGCCCGAGGGAGGGGTAGCTGATAACCCCACATGGAAACTGCGGGTCCCTGCACCCCGCCTTTGCAGGGCTGAATCAGGAAAAGGGTGAATTACACTTTCCAAGCCTGGAAAAAACAGGTAGTGATAAGATATTTGCCTGCCGGAACACCAGTGGCAAATATGGGCAAACGGGAACCTTTCAAAGCAGCTCCTAGTATTTTTAGCTCAGGTTGAGCGAACACTGCTCAACTCTAATTTAAACCCTTCTTCCACTGTGGGGAGACTCAGGCTGTTAAAAATGATGTCTTTTGTGCTAACAGGAGTCTATTCGATCTATTAGAAATAAAAAAAGCCTTTTAAAAAACCTAGGATGATGCAAGTCCAAAAACGGACCCAAAGGTTAGCGTGAAATTTGCCTGTTGAATTCTCTGTGCATAGCCCCAGGGAAAGAGGATACGGAGGTTCGTTGTCACTGATTGGCAATTGTGTATTTCAGAGGGTGATAAAACATATTTCTTAGGATTAGGGCTATTTTGGCTGTTTGGGGGGGGCAAGCAGTTGTTCCTTCCATCTCTGCATTACTGGGTAGCGACTGACAGAGCAGGATCTTGGTTGATGACTGAGTAGAAGAATAGAAGCAATGAACCATTTTAATAAAAGCTAAAGAAAATATTGGAGCCCGGGTTATTTCAGACAAAAGTGACTGCTGGCAATGAGTATCCCTTTCAGAAGGGTTTCCCTGGGTTGAGCACGGCATCAAGAGCCCTGCGCAGCACTGTTTGGAAATTACCTTTGAACAAATGAAGCCTTGCTTTTCCTATGTCAGGACTGCTAGCTTGGCACAGCTCCAGGAGAGCCAAGAGCTCTACTCTTGTAAAATGATTAAATATGTATACTTTTCACTTAAACAGCAGGCAGGAAGCTTCTGCAGTCAGAGTTTAGGACAGTCTTTTTTTTTTTTTTTCTTTCTTTCTTTTTAAGGAATCTCATCCAAAGACTATCCATTAACAAGTAAATTAAGGTTTTAAAGTTGACATATCCAAGAGTTAATTTTGCATGAAGTCAGCTCTTAAACATTTCCTTTATCAGGTGAAAACGTTGCCCCTTCTCTGTCTGTCACTGCAAATTTTTCCTCTTTAGCATATCTGCTCAGCCTCATGGAAAAAATGATCGCTTCTTTGTCTTTGTAACTCTCCATTTCTATGTCAAAATAAATGGACTGGTTCCAGCGTAGTTCAGAGGTTCATCTTCGTGCCTACTGGTGCTCCCCTGTGTGTTGTCTTGTGCGTGTAGCTGGCAGAACAAGAAGGCTCCTGGTTCAAAGGCATACTGTTTCTCCACTTGAGATGAAAGGAGCATCTCCTTTAGTGGCCAGTCTTACAGGGATGAAGCGGCTGTGGCTAACGTTTTGAAGGGTGAGGAATGATTTTAGGCATTTCAAGGTCGAGGGAGCCAAAGAAGGCTGATTTTCAGGAGGTGCTCCGCACCCGCTGCTGGAGAATTGGGATGTATCAGGGGCTTCTCCCACTGGGGAAGCAAAACTATAGGTGCCGCCACTCCCGGATCACATTTTTGGTGTTGGCACCCATGTCCCTTCAGTAGGGGGCAGCGGGACACACGCACATTACCTTCCTCATCCTGGTCTAATTTCCAGGTTTTTCTGCACTTCATGCGCTTTCTTTTCCACCTTGCTGTGAAGGTAATCACGTGCTGATCTCCAAACGCAGCTGTCACTCCCATCACCAGGGCTGAATGGGTGGGCTGGCACTGAGACATTTTTTCCATTTCAGGATTTTGAGGCAGGGGGGCAAGCAGAGGGCAAGCCCCGGCTTTCCACAGAAATCCCGGGATAGCGGCTGTGCCCTGAGGCCGCTGTGCTCCCACTCACACCCTGGTGCGTACAAAGCTCACCCGCTCAACGAAATCTCTCTTTGCTCTTTCCTTCGCTCCAGGCGAGCTCGTCGGTGATGTCTGGCCCAGGAGAGAGCACCAGTCCCGAAAGCAGCAACCTTAAGTATTCAGGTCAAGATGGGCTGTACACAGGAGTCAGCCTGACCTCCACGGCTGAAGTGACGGCGTCAGTGAGACAGGATCCCTGGTGTGCCCTGGCTCTGGCGTGACCCGGCGCGAGGGAAGCTGGATCCCGGCGCTGTGCGGCAGCCTCCAGACGTCTGCGCACGGTTTCTTCTGTGGAGCAGTCACGGCAGCAGCGAGAGTGCTGGCAAAGACCATTCCTCTGAAATTGTTTTTGTGCCTTGGTGGCAGAGGTGTTTTTCAGCCTCCAAAAGAGGGTCTGCCGAAGCATCCAGTTCCTCATCTATGCAAGAAAAATATAGGGAAAGCAAATGCCCACCAGGGGATAGCTAATGCAGCCTTACACTTTCTCAAAAAAAAAAAAAAAGAAAAAAAAAAAGAAAATGGAAAAAAAAAGAAGACATAAACCTAGACCTGTGGGTAGATTCCAGAAATACATCCTCGACTTACCCAGCAGCACTGCCTTTTTGATTGTATAGTTGTTTTCACTCTCTCATTGCCTACTCCCCCAAGAATTTGGCGTAAGTCATCAGTGTCAGGAGGGGAGTAGCAAAGGCTTTAATTACCAGAGATAGCAAGATACTTTTTGATGAGCGTCAGACGTATGTACTGCTTGAGTCGGCGCAGACGTCTCACACTGAACATTTGATGTCTTCGCCCCGTCGGTCCTCTCTTCCTGCGCCCTCCATCTTCAGCGTGCCTTGCTCTGCTCTTCAGAGCCCAGCTATGCCTCTGGAAGGAATCACAACCTTTGGTACAAGTCTCACAAGCTCCAGCTTGTTAAGGAGATTTTGGGGTGGGTTTTTTTTTTTTTTGTTTAAAATATTTACTCACTTTGCAAGACTGCGATATAACTTTTAAAGTACACTGTGACTGAGGTTTATGAAAGTTCGTATTTTCTGGCTGAACTGTATAGAGTCAGTCGATATTTGTAAACAGGGTAGCAATCAGATATTTTTCTTCCATATATACAATAATTTTTTAAAAGAAGTGCAATTTGCGTTGCAGCAATCAGTGTTAAATCATTTGCATAAGATTTAACAACAGTTTTTATACGAATGAATGAATGTAAACATTTTAACTTAATGGTACGTAAATAATTTAAAAGAAAAACTTAACTAGGCATCCTTAGGCTTCTTAGCGCAACAAAACCCCATCCACTTTCTGTATTTCTAGTTGTTAAAGCAAGAGTTTCAAAGAACAAGCCTTCTCTCAGGAAAATTGCCCTAGCCATTTGCTCGGAAGTGTTGTACAAAAATGCAAATGCATCCCCAGGGTTTTTTTTGCCATTGAGTAAGTATGTGCTGGAAAGAAACAAAACACAATGAAACTTTACTACCTAACTGATATATATGTAAATACTCCATAAGATATTTAGGCATCTTGAAAATGTAGGATGCAATCTGTATAGTGTGACTGACACATAGTTAGGTTGGTTTCCATTGGTTTTTACGTGGGATGTCATTTGGAAAGTTGTTTCATCAGAGCTTTACAAATAAAAGGGTATCATTTTGGGACATTTCTTTTTTCCTGTACACTGTGCCCTCTCCTTTGTCTCCAATGCAACTGTTAAGCTACATTAAAATCTATGGAAATGTACCTGATGCGGGCAGCGTGTCTGATGGCTGCAAGGAAGGTCTCCAGCTGAAGCGCCTGCTCTGGCTAGCTAAGTCTGCGTTGCGTGTGGCTTTTCTGCAGCTCCCCTCACTACGCCTTCTGATGACACCTAAAACTAGGGCCTCCACCTACCAACGCAGGCCCCTCATGGGCACATGGGAGGTTTTTCTGATGAAAGTCTGGGGAACTGATCCCATGCCTTGTGAAGACTGTCAAGGTTTTGCTTGGCCTTCACGCCGTACGTAGCTCAAAGGTCTCACCCAGGTCTCCTGTGCGTGCAAACGTCTGCCTGCCGCCCACTGCAGACGTAACTGCATAAAGCCAACCGGGTGGCAGAGCCGTTGCGTGCCTTCTGGCATCCTCTGGTGGCCGAAGGTGAAGGGCAGCAAAAGGGCAGCAAAAACTGAAGGTGCTGCTCCTGAAAAGAGAAGACGGTGAATTTTAGCTACTGAGGGGAGTGGAAAACCTTTCGCTGGCTCTGAGGGCGGCTCCTCTGTATTGCTCAGCTGACTGGAGCAAGAGTTACCGCCAGGTGTGATTTCCAGCTACGTCGGCAGCACTGTTGGATCGGGAAGCCGGGATGCCCAACCTCTGTATCCAGTGACCCGGAGTGGCTGCCATGCATCTCTTCACCCCTCTGAGCCAGACCTCCATTTGGGGTGAACTGGGATAGCTCCTTGGCCTCCAGTGAAGCTATGCTGATTTGCACCAGCTGAGAATCTGCCCTTTGGTTTTCCAACCCCTACAGTCGAGGCCATCTCCTTACCCCGGGGGTGTTGTGAGGGCCGCAGGACGAACACTGCGGCACAGCACTCAGAGGGGAACGGCTTCTAGCAAAAAGGGGTCAGGCCGAGCCTCACCTGGGGTTTGGGCTGCTCCGGCCAGCCAGGAGTGGGGACCCGTCACCCATCCTGGTGGGCCTGTCACGGCAGACTTGATGCAGGGCCACCTCACGTCCTTGCTCCCTGGGGGTTGATGTGGCTGGGTACCCCAGCTCTGCTACCCTTCGGAATACGGGAGCTTGGATCTTGTGGTTTATAGAAATAAATCCTTATCTAAGTGGAAAGTGAGCCATGCAGAGAAACACTGGGTTTAAAAATCAAAAGGTGGGGAGAAGAGGGTGAATATCTTTCCTGTTGAAGCATTTGTTGGTGAAAATGCCCTTTTCTATGACTTTCCAGAGTTGACACTTAAATGGATAAAAAAGCTGTCGCTAACTGGTGTTGAAGACTGTTGAGCCTCAGCTGGGGTCAACATCCTTTTTTTTCCTTTTTTCTTGCCAGGGGTGAAGTTTGGTATGCCACTTCTGAAAAGCCTAGCACAAAACTCACTGCTGGGTATGTCAGAGCTGTATTGCTCGGAGTTATCATAAAGCAGGAGGTTTAGACCAGCGTGTCCCAGTTTTGGGCTGCAGAAAAAGTCAACTGGTTGCTGACGTTCTTGCTGGCAGCCTGTGGAAGGCCACGCTGCTTTGAAACCCTGCAGCACAATTTTAAGTGGGCTCCCAGGAGGCCCTGCTCCCTTCTCAGCACCACCTTAACCCAGGGTCTGGCTTAGGGTGGTTCCTGCAGATAGATAGTAAGTCTTTCAGGGGACATAAAAAGATGCCTTATGTGGGAAGACTCCTCTTGGATCTGAGGCTGAAAATGCTCTTTTAGGTGATATCAGGAAAATAAAAGAAAAAAAAAAATAGAAAAAACAGCATTTCATAGGGAAGGTGTTTCCCATTATTTCTTATCAGCAAAACCATCAAGAGTGAAATACTGTGCCTCCTTGGACCAGAAGCAGGGCTAAATCAGGTTTTCATCCCTCTGCAAGAGGCAAGGGGGTTCACAGTACCATGTTGCCTTCCTGTATAGATGCTGAGGAGCTCAAAGCCAGGTCCTGTGCTATGATTTTACATAGAAAAAGACTGTAAGAACAGAACCTCCCTACTCACCAAACCTGCCCTCCATGTGTATTGATTGCTGGAGCTGCTACTGCTCTACGAAATAAAGGCTGCTTCTTTTTTTTTTTTTTTAATTTTGCCTTTTAGTCCTGCTGAGCCGGCATGGGCCTGCGTGAGTGAGCTGGACTTTGCCATGGTTCATATATCATCAGTAGCACTGATACTGATGGACGGCCTGGCCAGATTCTTTCCTCATTTATCCCTGTTTCTCTTCAGTGACAGCCCCTCAGATGGGCTGAGAAAGAATAAAGAAAGAGTTCGACCACGGGTCTTGGTTACTAGTGAGGCTGAACAAGCCAGACTGACCCCAGAGAGTCTCTCTAGTACCAGAATGGAGCTTCAGAGTTGACATTTGGGGGAAAAAATGCATACAGTTACTTGTCATGTTAGCACCTTTTCTCTGGAAACAGCCAAAATTAAATAACCAATGTCTCAAGGCATCTGCTTCAGGCTCCCCCACCAAGCAATACTAGAAGGCTCACGTTTGCTTGGGTGGCCCCTCAAGAGCAGAGTGCCCCTGGCCACGTGTGTTACCCTGGGCTCCAGTCTTCCCTAGGTGCTCGGTTGGTTTAGTAGTCTTCCCATCACCCTCAGCCATAATCATATTTTTTCTGTTCAAAATGCTTGAAATAAGTTGAGATCCCTACCGTGGTCCAGAGTGGCGTTTTTCAGCATGGCATTGAGGGCGTATACTGGTGTGGTATGAGTGTGGTGGAGGCACATGAGGGTGCAACAGCTGCTGGGCTTGGGTTGGTGACCTGGGTAAAGCGGGGAGAACCAGCCTCGGACAGGTTGCCCAGAGGGAGTAAGAGCCGCCTGGCTGTTTCCAGAACTGCAGGTGGGCTTCGTTACATGTGGATGATCAGAGGGCAAGGACCTGGGTATGAAGTGAGGAGCCAAAGTAGCGGATTTGTTTTGGTTTTCTTGCTGCAAAGATAGACAGACCCGCACGCCAGCCCTGTAGCATTTGCCATATAGAACTTGGGTAATTTACTGTCTGTTCCTGCACAAAAATAATATGACTTCTGCTCCTTTCCAAGAGAAGAAGGGATTTAGAAGTGACACCCTGTACGTGCTACCGCGAGCCTTAGCTGAGCACAGGCTGCAGAAACCCAAAATGGACTTCAACTCTTCCTGTCTGCTCACAGCTCCAGATCTTCCTTATCCAGCTGTCCTGAACGTCTTTCCTCACAGATCCTCCAGTTCCTAAATCTGTATACACGGGACATTCCTGGGTTGTGTTAAACACACTGAATTCAGTATTAGAATACAGGGCAAGGGTTGTTGCAGTGGGCTATCGAGAAGGAAATGGAGGGCTTGAGGAGCAGTTTCAAGTGCCTTCTACTCCACATGTTGCAAAAGGCTTGAGGTCTTTGTTATGTGTTTGTAACATGTTTTGGAATCACTTCTTAATCTTTCCTTAAAGATATCTGATGAAACTTGGTATAATGTATAGGAGAGGGGAGTAGGATTTAGGTGCCCGGGTGGACACGCGGTCAAACGAGTTGTCAGAGCAATGTAGTAACCAGAAGTGCTAATGTACTTGAACAAATAATCAGGAAAATACTGAGTTGGAGTAAGGAGGTAATTTTACTTTGGGATGCTGCATCCAGACCTGGCTTCCACATTTGAAAAGGATGTTGAAAAATTGGCGAGGGTAAGGAAAAGAACCAAAGAAATTATTCAAGGACTGGGGAAAACATCTGGCCTTGACAAATTTAAAGACCACAGTCCACTTAGAGTACCCAGAGGAAGACTAAAAGGTGACTGGTCCTTCACAGGTAGAAAACGGTAGGTCCTAACAGGCCTTGTAGAGAAAGACATAACAATATCTAGAGGCCAGAAGGTAAAGCCGAATTAATTCAAAAGGTAAATTAGCTTCAGCTGAAACAACGAACATAATTAGCAATGGGAGCGACAGCAAGGGATGAAGACGAGCGCTCAATCTCTTGCCTTTGCAACAAAGTTGGCTGGAAGATCAGCTTTAGCTGACCAAAAGTGACTGCGTTCAAGACTGAATGGGTTACATCTGCTGCATCATGATTTATAGGCCAGATTATTTTCCATTTGGTCTGAAACCGTATTACTTTTTGGGATGAGACCCAATGCTGAGATCTTCAATTTTTGTTGTTATTAAAAACCCCATGGCATTCTTCCTGAAAGCTGTGGTAAACACTGTGGTGTTTTGACCCAGTTTCAGCATAAGTAATTATTTTTTGCTTACCTAAAATGTCCTACTTCCTCTCCAGAACTCTCCTGCATCTTTATTGTTTCCTGTTAAACACATACGAGTTCCACAGAAGAAAAGGCCATGTTTCAAAGTTGAACAAATAAGACTTGAAAATCTGTCACCTGTTACGGCATGGCACGCAGGCAGGGGCTGCTAAGCAGCTTGCTGCTCTTGGAGAAGCGGGAAGGAAACCTTCTCTGAAGACCTGCAGGTCTTCTGTCTGTGACCTTTTGATGCTGTGAAGCCCACAGCCTGAAGAATGAACAGAGCCGTATGGATCGTCTCGCAAACGCAGCGATTTAAAAAAACAGAGTGCGCAATGGTAGGTTTCTGTAGTGCACCAAACCCCAACTGTGATCCAAATCCTACTTGTTCTTCTCTTGGGAATAAATAACGTTTTAAAAAAATAATGCTGCTTTTTGTGCCTTGCTTCCAGAGGACCCAGTCTTGTGGCACGAGAGGGAGAGGGAGAGGATGTGCCTTGTCTCTTTGGCTGCTTATTTATCTGACCCGTTTGCAGTACAGAGGAGCCTCGGACCAGCCGGGCAGATCCGGTGAGCGTTCACACTCTGAAGGGGGTTTGCCTAAACTTGGCAGAGCCGCCCTCCCCTGCCTCCTGTCCCAGAGGCAGGAGTGGCCTTGCTGACAGGAGAGGGTGTGCGTATTTGGCCAGGGGCCTGGGGAGGGGAGCGGGAAGGAGGCCTGCTGGAGGGGAGATCTGCTGTGCCTCAACTTCAGCGACGGGGCCGTAGCAGCATCATGAGGAGCTGTTTGTGGGCAGCCTCTGCTCGCTGTGACTCGAGGTGCCTGAGGATCAAGAAGCTGAAACTGGCCTTCGCTGAGGCTGCGAGGACCTCTGGGGACCCCCCCCATTTTCTCTGTGCGTGTGTGTGTGCACATGCCTTCATTTTCTTAAAACTAGATCTTTTACTCTTCTGCCCTTCTTCTATCGTAACCCACACTCGCCTATAGTTGTTCTGTTTTGCCTGAATCCAAGTTTATTAAAAAAAGAAGTGCTGGGATGACGGGCCAGTGAGAGAGGTGAGGGGCAGTGCCTACTGTGAGGTCTGGGCAGACCCTCCTGCCCTGGCACTGTGCACACCAGGGCAGGGGGACCTCCTGGGGTTTCCGTGGCTTGGGCAAGAAATGAGCCGTGCCCTCTGTTCTTCACAGAATCAATGAAGTACATCACAAAGTTCATTTTATTTTATTTTAAACGATTAGGAACATTTCAGCCTGGAACAGGCTCCCAAAGACAGCACTCCTCCCTTCCTTGTAACAAGATGATGTCCTGTAGTTTCCAATAACTTTGACTTGCCTTTTTCTTTTTTTCAGATCAAGGTGAGAGCCTGGAGACTGGAAAATAACATTATTATTTTACCCAATGGGGAAAAAAAAATGCTTAAAACTTTTGACCGACAAAATGTTTATTCTTCATTGCAACCACCACGTGATTCTATCAAGATTTTTAAAAGATCCATGGCTACACTCAGAATAGGCATGGAGAAATTATACTTTGTACAATTTAGTGGCTCTCAGAAAATTAAAAAAGGCAACTTCTCGCAAAGTATTGTTAGGATTAACTGTGCGCTAGGGAGAAGGACGCCAGTGGTGTCTATAAAGTTAGAGCTCCCACTTTATTACCCAGTCTTACGCTTTGCTCACAGTAGTGATAAAATTCCTGGGACTAAATGAAAGCTTTGTATAAGCAGGAAATTCAGGAAAAACAGCTTGTCTTTCTAAGTCTCCATGATCAGTTTTCAACAAAAAGTATGAAACTTCAAGCACAGATGCCAGCAGACTTGGGCTTTGTAAACAAGACACCAATATCTTACCATTTCTCCGTGGCTGAATTCATCAGGGAAGACATGTATAGGCACTGACAGCCGTACCCCTTCTCCAGTGTAAACCAGTCCTGATCCCGCTGCCTTTAATGGTGCGTGCAGTTTTCCCTTGTGCAGGTAGCTAGGGGTGTGACCTGGACCGCTTGCTTCAGGATTATGCAACAGGGTAAAATCTGTCACACTGCAAAACCCTTTCTTATCTAAAGCAAAGGATTAGCACTTCTGAAATAAGCCACATATCAAAAGCTCAGGGAAAAGCTGAAAGAAACTCGTATTTCACACCTGTTATGTACCAAGGCACAATGATACTGATGTACGCTCTGCTTTCCCTGTTCCAGGCAACCTAAAAGGTGATCAGGATGCTTCACCTGGGATTCAATGTACTCCATTGATGGGGAAACCTATGGGAGAGAAACGTTAACTGAATTTCAGACATAAACGGTTCTGAGAAATCTTAACCTTGCCTTTCTATCCCTGCAGATTTACACTGAGATCTTCCATATCTCTCCCAGGCCTGCTCTTGCTCCCCTTGCAGTCAGGATTGAAACTCCTCACACTTCAGCAGCAGAGGTGAACTCTGATTTATAAGGACCTTCTAAAGAGATCAGCCCAGCCCTAAATTATGGGCCGCTAAAGCAGGCAAGCACATGGGAAGCAGCAAGCTGTCTGGTTCGATGTAAAAGCTGTGTTAGCTACAAAGGCAAAGAGTGTGTGTTTGACACCTTTATAATTAATGAGACTACCTAAGGCAACCAACTAGATCAAGCCCCAGCCATTGGGAGGAGCCTCGTAAAAGGCAGTGGAGTTCAGGACAGGCCTCATCTAGCTTTCCCAGACAGTTTGAGCAGGGCAGTCTGGGCTTCAGGGGCTTGCCAGGTGCTGGAGCTATCAGGCAGTCTTGGCCGTCAAAAGCCCAGGCTATCACCTGCACCTGGGGGAGGGCAAGTCAACCCCTTGCCGTTGGGGCATCGGGCATCGGGCAGCACACTCCCACCTCCACCACCTATGCGGTGGTGCAGGGGAGCAGTGCCCACCTGGGGTGCTGCTGAGAGCTTGCACTTTAGGCCCAGAAATTCTGTCTTGAGCAAAAAATGGCCTGTTTAAAGGAGAATGAATACTCCCTGTGGTTAAAAAGATGAGTGCGTGCTACCCACTCAGCATGGGTGGGAGGGAAGCAAGGTGGTAACAGTCAAATGGAGCTCTGCTAGTAAAAGGCATTGCAACAGAAGGCAGTGGGAATACACCTTTTTTAGGGAGAAGACTTAAGATTAAGGACAGCTACAGCACAAGAGAAAAGCAGGATAACCCAGAAGCTGTAGAGTGATCAGAAGATCAAGTCTTTTCAGCAAAAGGTTTTGAAGACATTCCATTTGTTGTTCTCATTGCATGAGCTGAAAGTATCTGATTTTCAAAAAAATTTCATTTTCATCACAATCAGGCTCTTTGATAGGAATACAAACATTTTGTAGAATCTCTTTGGTTCAGAAAATGCTCTAGAATTTTTGGTTATATGTTGCATTGTACATTTTCCGATTGCAAACTTCTTAGTGGAGCTAAGGGAAATTTATAATTTGCCAAACTTCCTGTTGCAGTAATTTTACAGTAATTTTGGCATGGTCTGCACTTGCCCTGCTTGAGTCAGAGAATACTTACAGGCACCCACAGACACTGTGGCTGTATGCGGTCCTGAAGACAGCTACCCCCAAGAGAGAGTCCTCCAGAGGGGCAGAACCTGGCCCATAAAGTCTATATGAGTTTAGAGATGTGTAGAGGAAAAAGAGCCCAGACTAAATGGATCTGTTTGGTAAAATCACTCTAAGCGGAGAAGGGACTTCGTTGTGGAAGCAGACAAGGTGAACGCATTGCAGGGAGACAGCAGTAACTATCTGAGCACTCTTAATCACCTAAGCTCCATTACCCATGCTGTCTTCAGCCTCATCAGCAGGCGCACGGGGGAAAGAGGAAGGCGCCGACACTGTCTTTCTGGGGTGTCACCCTCAGCTGCAGGATGGCACCTGATATGTGAACGCCAAGGCTGTGGTGTGCCTCAGCCAGCAGGCTTGGACAGAGTGCGTGCGGAGGGGGCTTGCCCGGCCCTGCGGAGAAGCGAGGTTCTTTTTCCAGCCACAGATATGATTAGATTCACTCCTCTGTTCTGTGTGTACTATTGTGCTTCTGTGAATTAAATATGTAGCCAGGGAACAGGACAGCATCCTTCTATTAATAAATACCGAGCAGGTAATTAAAAGAATAAACGTGAGGGTTTCATTGTTTCAAAAGTTGCGCAGTGGACCTAAGGCATGCAGTATGTTTTTAATTAACATTATTATTATTTAAAGTGAGCAATAGTGAAAAGGCTTCTTGAGTTCTCTGATAGCATATTCATTAGCTAATCAACAGAGCTATTATTTTCTTTGAAGTATGCCCTACTCTGCAGTACTAAAGTGCACATGCTGATTTACTGGTAAGGGTAATTAAAGGGCATGTCATAAACACCACTGACGTCATGGAATATTGTTCTTTAACCGTCTTTCCAGTTAACTCTTCCACATGGAAAAACACATATTTTGCAGCTGACCCTCACCTGGTGTCGAGCGTTCTCCATCTACCAGCATCGCCGCAGTTTTGTGAACACATGGCAGCAGAGGATGTAGTCTTGCGTTTATGGCTTCCCACGACCATGAAGTATACGCATTTGAAAGTCTTTGCAAAAGCCTTGCTGCTGCCCAGCAGCTTTTTCGCAGAGTGGTCTCGTGTATGAGTTGCAAAGGAAAGCCTACACCTACATAACCTACGTTACCCAGAGGTAAAGCCCTGCTGGGGGTGGCGAACTCCTCAGAAAATAACTGGGCAACACAGATGGTGTACATACTTTTCAGGTTTTAAATAGAGATCTGCTGTATGTATAAGGGTAGGTTGGAAGAACTGCAGCTAAACTATGCATTTCAAGCATACTGTCTCTATGTAGCTGTACATACGGGCTGCAAAATCTGGAGGATCTTCAGCCCTGAAGTCTGAATGTCGGAGGTGCTTTGCATCCAGCAGAGCTGCAGGCTTGTAAAGGCCGTAGTGGCATGTGGGTGCATGAGCAAGCAAGGGACCATCAGCCCGGGTGGTTCCTTCTTCTTGCTTGCTTTCCCTCCTTTGGTCCTCCTCTCCTTCCCTCTTTTTCTCCCCCCCTCCCTCTGTTTCATCCTGTGCATTTTGTTTTGTTTCTTCCCAGCTGCAGGGCAGTCTCCCATACATTTCTGGACAATTGAGGGATTGGAAAAATCTTTAAATCCACAGCACTGAATAAAAACACTTCCTGATTTTTTTTTTCCACCCTGTTTATTAGGTTCCTCAATATAAGGAAGTGGTAGCCTCTCTTTACTGAAGTTCAGGTAGTGGTATCATTCCAGACAACAGCAATAAGTAGGTTACAAAAATAGAATGGATAATCATCTTTCACTCACACAAATGAATGAAGAAAAAAAGACATATACCAGTAGGAAATAAAATGCAAAACACTTCATTTCAGAAATGTGGCAAAATATTTTTAACTATGTATTTCAAAGGTATATATTCCTGTTTATCTCAAATATGCCTTTTTCCAATACAAATGACTGGCTTCATTTGTAATTTAGAGCAGTGGCCAAAATTCTGTTCTGATTATGAATTAGACCCACTTAAATCAGTATTTACTCTCTGTCCAAATGAAAATTATCAAACACAATGGGATAAACCCAGTCATACAGCCGTGCTTTCCCATTACTATCCAAGCGGGAAAATGCTCTGTCCTCCCTGCACCACTAAGATATACGGTGGGGCTTATTATCCCCATTTTATGGATCAACAGGGATGAGAAAGCCTCTGTAGGTCTCCTGAAATCTCAAAGAAGTCATTCACAGGGAAGACATTTACTGAGTATCTTCTAGGTCTCAGGTGATGTCTCAGCTGGTGGACTCTGGCAGTGTCCCACCAGCACCAGGACATGGGCAATGGTGTGTGACAGCTCATATGGGTGACTTCGTGACACGGTTTTGGTCGGGACCACCTAGCTCTTTCCCAGCTGCTGCCCATGGTTAGGGAATAGCAGTTGGGCCAGGGACTGCCCCCGGTTTGGATTGCTGCCCCCCTGCTTTGGAGGGTAAGAGAGCTTAGCTGGAGGTACGTAGGCTATGCTTTGCAGTACTCCTCCTTTGACTGTTCCCTGGCCCAGTTTATTTCCCAGCATAGATACAGCCACTTGGTGTGTATTTGTGGTGTGTGTCAGGCTGCTTTCACGGAAGTGACGTATTTCAAGATTGGTTGGTGAAGAAAGAAGAGAAAACACGACATGAAATGTGGATGAGTCTTAGACCCTGAGCCAAGTCCTGCCTTAAAATGAGGATATTTTTTCATGAAGGCACGTGATTCTCTGCCTATGCAGTGTCAGCACAAAGCGGAGATAGGCCCCAACACGTGACCCTTTAGTGACTAGTTTGAATGGAAATGTGTGATTTCTGAACAGATTTATTGTGCAAGCAAAAATATATTTGCTAAAGATTACAGCAGCGTGTTTGCTCTGAATGCTGAGCCTGGGAAATAAAGACTGTTGTGTGACTTTTCATAACATGGTGAAATAAGGTTTGTGGTGTCAAATACCTGTTTTAACTTTGTTATCCCCATCCCTTGGTCTGTAGCGCAGGGACTAGGCAATGGAAGCAGAGCAGAGCCGAGGATGCAGAGACCTCTCCGCGGCTCAGACTCCAGCTCCTGCATCCCTTGTGGATGTGGACTATAGACCCTCAAGGTCTGTGCCAGGTGTGGACAAACAACCTACATGCCCATTGCTCCTTGACCTTGCCAAAATGCTTCTCTGAACCATGTGTAGGGAGGGGGACACTGAGGAGCTCCTTGGCCCACCAGAGTCACTGGAGTCCTTCTCCAGGCTGTCCTCAGGCTCCTTTCTGCCACCCCCCTCTCAGGGTAGCAGGGAACCAGAACCCTCTGCTGATGAGAACCGGGACTCAGCCTTGGACTTCTAATTAGTCATTATCACTTCAGATAGCCAATATTATTACCTTTTATGTCAGAGGTATCACATGTTGTATAATTGCACAGCTGGAAGGTTTTCGCAGGAGTCAGGACTAGGATTCTGCGACGGTGACCATTATCGCTGAACTGCAGCAGCTGAGGAGCTGGGTTCCCTCCCCTTCAGAGCTGTTTGGCAAGGTGGGTTCACGAGCATTTCCACTGAGGGTAACTCGCAGGCCACATAGTCTAGTGGGCAACCCACTGTCTTGGTCTGAGAGCACACGTGTTCTGGGAGCGTGAACCAAGCGGGTGGGTGGACAGAGGTGCCTCAGGCTTTTTGATGAAGGAAAGTGAATGCAGAGTGCCATTTGGGGAATTTTCATGAGTCAAAATCCACCCTGTTTCTTTTTTCTGCTTTTCATTTTTCAAGTACTCAAGTGACTGGTCTGCAACATGTAGACCTCAGTTTGGTTTGGAACTGTGGTTAAGACGCACTTGTAGACAAAAAATAAAAACCATGATCTTATAGGCATGCTCAGGGTCAGCTGATAAAAATAATTCTTTTGCCGGTGTGTTGAATTCAGTTACAGGTCCCATTGCTCAATTTCCCTGGCAAAAACACTCCTGAGACTTTCTTTTGCTGATACTCCGCCGCACTGTTTGGAAAAAGAAACTGAGCCAACTGCTAAGTTATCTTGGAGTTGTCCTTGTACAAAGGAAAATGGGGCTTGATTTGGTCTGGCAGTCTGCTAACGTTTGCTGCCATGGCATTTTTTGCCAGGCTTCATGACGCCAGTGAATGGAGGAATGCTGCAGCACACGTATTTAAGGAGGTTTGTTTAGTGTAAGGGTGTCTGTAGGAGGAGTAGTTTCCTGAAAGGAACAACCTGAGTGGCTGACCTTGCACTGATTCTGCTGACAGTTCCTGCTTGAAATAAGGTTGCCCTGGTGTGGTGCAACATCACTCACCTCCAGCAAGGAGTTTCAAACTGTTAGGAGGCACATAAGAGCTATATAAGGAGTAACACGTCCACAGGGATCCCTCTGTACTGAACATGGGATCTGAGCACGTGCAGGCTCTGAAGGAACTCAGCTCCAGACTGAAGGTTGCAATGGGTTTATAAAAGAAGTCTCTCTGCACGTCTTCAGACATCAGATTTCAATAGTTCTAGATCCTAGGTGGTGAAAGGCAAACAAAAGGATAATATCCTGAAACAGGAATCAAAATGATTTCTAAAGTACTTGTTCTGCAAGGCTAGCAGGAGCAGCATCTTCATAGCTGTTACTTAAAAACATGAAAATCAAAAAGCATTGTTGAAACCCGATTTAAGGGGCCAGGCAGATTCAGGTGTAAGGCAGGAGACCGAATGTTTTGCCTCTTTTCCCTCCTCATGCTTTATGCGTTGGAAACCTACCTACGTCTCTGCCTGTTAATGAACATCTGCTTTTGATTGTCACAAACCCATATATTTCAGTAAAATAAACATACCTGATCACCACTTGGGAAACAGGCTATTGTTTCTGCTGTGCCAGGTTCAAGCATTGCTTTTAAATCAGAGATGGACATTTTTTTCTCACTTGCCTACTAGTTACCTTTAAGTGCTAAATGACCACAGCAGGAATTATGCTCCTGTGTTTGGACTAGCGGCAGGACATGGGCTGAAATGTTGCCTTTTCTTTGGTGTCTGATGTGTCCTATGTTGAAGGACTATCTCCTGGGTATACCGGCTGTTGGTGTTAGAGAATAAATACTTCTTTCCTATCTCTAGCTAATTCTGTGTTAGTCCAGCTGGACACTAGACTAAATGCAGATGACAACACCAGGGCTAAAAGGCATGGCCTTACCAAGTCGTGTTCATCTCACCTGGTAACACTAAGCTACTGTCTTTACTGGAGCCATGGAAGTTGTTACCATTGTGGCTGTCTATCTGTCTGTGAGACTTCACACCTGACAAGGGCTCCAGAAACCTGCACAATAACCAAGGAAAAAAAAAATTTGTATATGTGCACGGTCACCATGAAAGCAGTACAAGGCAGGAGCTCCTGGTTTCCCAGAGCAGATTGACCTTCACATGTCATGACATGGTGTTTGCTGCTTGATGACCTATTGATCTTGTCATACAGTATGAAAATCACTGTGTCTACACATGGGAAAAATCCACATTTGTTGATTTCATGTTGACTATTGGACTATAAGATCATGACCATTTCTAGCATGATTATGGTCTTACTTATAACTCTGCTGAGAGCAGCTGAGATTCCTCACCTTCACCTTTTCAGTCTTGGTTTCAGCTAGTCTCCATAACTATTTGTGATATATTGGGGGTGGAAGTGACTTTCTGCTCAAGAGAGTAAAAGGTTCAAGATTTAATCCGTCTTTTTTTTTAGTATGTCCTACTTAGATGGCAAAAAAGCATTTAGCAGTCTAATTGTAGGGAAAACATCCCTGTGAACTTACTGGTTCAGACCAAAGATCCTTCTAGCTCAATAGTCTGTCTTGAAAACTGGTTACAAAAAACTGGCTACACACTTGAGAACAGGGCAAACATACATGTTGTTTTCCTTTAATTCTCTAGCACACTCTGACCATTTTCAGCTCAGACATTTTGGACTTTCCTAGCCACCACAGTTTATTTACATAGTAGCTTGCAATGGATCTCTTGTCCAGGGCTTGTCCTGTTCCCCCCTGAGCCCATGTAAACCACGTGCATCCACAGGGTCCTTCGACAAGAAACTGGACAGATCTAGCACCTGCTGCAAGAAGGACCACCCCCTTTGGCTTGTCATGAACCCAGTTCCTATTAGCTTAATTTGATGGTCCCTAGGCCATCTTTTGAATATGCTGTGGACAGCTGATCCCTGTCAAGCCACTTCTGATAAATGACTGGCTCTAATATCTCAAAACCTGGATCCCCCAACAGCATGCTGTCCACATCATGCTTATTGGTATTTGAGAGGAGTATGGTTGCCTTTATGCAGTGTTATGTCATCCTCCAGAGGGGTACACACAAAAGCCATGTTCAGTTTGGGAGAGTTAGTTGACAGAAAATGGAGAGAAGTGGTTCTGTCCAGAAGGAAGCCTGTGCTGCAGAACTGGCCTGTTTGTGCACAGCAGGACATCCAAAAGCAACAGGCCAAGAGCACAGGCACGTGGAGACTGTTCTACACGCTAAGCCTGGCCGAAGGCACTGGTCTCGCTGCTGAGGACAGCAGTTGGCCAAGGGCATGCCACAGCTGGTGTGGAAGAAGTTCAAACTCTGGACAAAGTGCCAGCTGAAATAAGAGGATCTCTCCAGGATACCCAGCTATCTCCTGACAGCTCTAGTTAGGCAGAAGTGTGTGTTGGTAGATGCTCTCCACCCTCTCTGTTGTGTTGCCGGCTTGCAGGCCTCCTTCTTGGCTCACTGCTCACCAGTTGGTCCTTGCAGGCAATTTCTGCTTTGCTAAAATTAATGCCATGGCTGTCTCCAGACAAACATCTCTGATTTCCCAGGTATTGGAGAGTTCTTTACCCACATCCCAAATCTAGGCCAAATTAAGCCCAAATTTGTGTTCAGATGGGCTTTCTTCCACCCCTGCCCCCTGGTTTCCACTCAAAGATGGTCCAGGCTCTTTGCTAAAGGGTGGAGATGCCTCAGGCTATGACCGGCTGCCTGACCTGTAGGACTGGGGCAAATACGAACATAGTAAGCCCATAGACATGGAGTAACCATTTGACCGCAGGTATCAGTATGGATCAGCCAGGGGCTTGCTGGAGAGGTGGCTGCTGGGTCAACCTTCCTCCCCAAGAGGAATGCCACTAGCACATGGCTGGTGCTGAGGTAGGCTGGAAGGGCCGCGGGGATTTGGTGAATGCACTGCAGACCAGCGTTGAGTTTGTTTGGGGTCCTGATGACATATAGAGACACATATGGCCTAGGGTACAGTCAAAACATCTTTGACACAAGAAAGTGAGTGGCAAGAAAACAAAAAATGAATAGACAGTACTTTTATTCAGGCTTCCTTTGGGATCAGGATGAAAATGTGCATTATTCCTTTTCTTTTCTCCATCTCAAGCATCCACCATTTTGCATCACTTATGATTCATGCAGCTGCAAAAATACAGGGACTGTGGAGTGGGCAGTGGGGGGACACTGCAGTTACTTGCTATCATAGCAACTGAGAATAATTCATGGAATGATTCAATGAACTAATATTACCTCATGGTTCTCATTTGAGCAGCGCTCAACAGAACAGCAGCGCTTACCTTCCCCTACCCCCAAAGGTAAACGAACCATTAACGCTGCAGTAAAGCAGCAGAGCAAAGGTGTGTTTGCTGCACAAGGTTGGTCTCATAAAACTGAACTTTGCCCAAGACTGAGCAAAATTGTAAGAAAGACAGTCGACAATTAAAGACGTGCTTTTTATAAGGACAAGTTATTTATGACCTTCATCTGACATTTCATAAAGTTTTAATTTTGTTGCACAACATCCATTCCTTTCATGCTTTGGCAGGAGAGATGTCAGGACATTAGGACAGATATAATAAAAATAAAACCCACATTTTTTATGCTTACTTGTTACTGAGCCACCTTCTCCCCTTTAAAGTGTTTTATGGTTAAGTTACTCTATTTGCATAATTACTGCCACATCACCAGTCAATCAATTTTATGTGTTGCTCTCCCAAACCGATCTAAAATAAGATACGTATATAAAAACATCACCCATGACCATACAAACTTCACATCTATTACTGCTTCAGGTCAAAGAGATATGATAAAACTACCCTCTGTTATTTCCCCCTCCCTGCCAGCTTCCTTCATTCACAATTCCGAATACTTTATATCACACAGTAGTATTGTTTATCAGCAATTTAATTTTTCTCTGACTGGGAGACAAAAGAAAATAAGTAGTAGACCAAGTCAAAACAGAACAACTAACTACCACAGGCAACTACGAGAATTGCTCATTTTTACAAGTGCGTGGAATCACAAGCAACTGTACAGATTGATAGGCTTGTCCCACAGACGTCTGCAGGAAAGACAAAAATAGTCCTGCTTTCTGGGTAAATTCCAGACTTGGAAATACGTGGTTTCAATAGAACCTGGACTCCAATGGCAGGAGAAACTTGGTGGCTCTATTTCACATCTTGTGAAATATTAAAAAACCCTAAACTTAAGTTAAATGACATGACTGACACAGGTGTCATCAGAAGCCAAGATGAACAAATTCTTTTCTAGATTTTACATATCAGTAAAGAAGTGTGGCACAAGTCATCACTGTTTTGAGTTACACTGTCTGGATCTTGCCACCAGTCCATGTGATAGGGGGAGAAATCAAAGATATTACAATCATTGATAGTAAGAGGTACTTCTTGATTTCTTGATGGCAGGAGTTAGCTCCCAGTTATGAATTATCATAGAATTAACAATCTGATGGTGCTCTTTAAATTTTTTTTTTGCTGATCCTTGCTAATCTTCTGTCCAAGGCACACCACCATGGACTTGACTTTTCATCCTTTCTTAATGCAGACTTACTGAGTGTAAAAATCACGTGTGAACATTTGAAGGAGAAATGAAAAACTAGCTTGTTTCCTGCATAAAGTAAAATATAACAGTAAGTATACTTACAAAAGTTCTCACCTCCAAAAGATCCCAAACAGAGCCAAAAAAAGATGTAATATCTCATTTCTGCTGACCCACTAACTTATCTTGTTCTCCTCGGTGTCCGAAGTGTCAGTGCTGTGTTTTTTGTGTTTAGCTTCAAACTCTTATGGATCAGACTGTAGCAGTTTGAAGTGAATGGCAAAATTCCCACTGATTTTCACCAAACAGGAATTTACCTCTGCTGTAATGAAAGGTTCCTTGGTTCTTGCTGCCCTTGTCTGGGTGGTGTAGTCCTCTGTTTCCTTGTGCTCTTCTTTAGATCATTGTTGATCCAAGCTCTGTTATTTGCATGCTGCTAGGAAATAATCCAGTGTGCTTTAAATAGGAAAACCCAAGAAGGAACTGGAAGGTGAGCTGATTGCTATTTGTGGTTTGAAAGTAGGTTCTTCGCTGCCGATGAAATTGTTATAGGCAAATAGCAATTTCTTTCAAACAGCTTTCATGGCAACTGTTGACAGTTTCCTTCAGAAAAGCCAAGCCTCACTATTTTACAACTAATGTCTTCAGTCTTATCCTGACATGGACAATATTATCAACAAGTTTATGTCTTCAGCTCAATAAAAAAGGCTTAATAAAACAGTCTTTGTAAAAAACATACAGGGACAAAAGCAGCATACAAGCTAAGACAAGGTAGATCATATGACCAACTTGTATTTAGCTGGAGATTTGGGGTAGATGAGGGGTGTTGCTACAGCGTGCACTTGTTTTTCCTCCCGTAAGAGATGAAGGTGTGGTGGGAATGCCGATTCTCATACATTTACCAGGAGACGCTGCTCTGAAGCCTGAGGTGCCGGACCGTGTCTATTAATGAAAGCCAGATAAAGCTCCATTCGAGCTGCTTCTTTCTTTCCACTTGGAGAAAATCTGGATTATTAATTTTTCAGTTGTGTGGTTTGTGCTGTGTTCTGGATGGATATAATCTGCACATTCATGTGAATATGAAGGTGAAAAGGGAAGCAACAGGACAGTGTGCCCTGTGGTGGCATCAGCACCTTGCTGATCTTTCAGGTGACCCGCCTGCTATCCCACACAGGTAGGGCAGGAGCTCAGTTCCCTTGCCAGGCTGAGATGGGGCTGAAATGGCAATTCTGTGATCGACAGATGGAGAGATGCTGGGCAGTGACGTTCTACCAGGGCAGTATTGACAAAGCATTGGCACACGTTGCCCAGAGAGGTCGTGGAGTCTCCCACGTTGGAGATGTCAAAAGCTGTCTGGGCATGGTCCTGGGCAGCCTGCTCTAGGGGTGGCCCTGCTCGAACAGAGGGGTTGGACCGGGCGACCTCCAGAGGTCCCTTCCAACCTCAGCCACTCTGTGGTCCTGCAAGTACTTAATCCAGGAGACCACTACCTTCCCAGCTGAGCCATGTGAGTTTTTCCTCTTCTCCAAGCAGCATTTCCTACCACCTACCAATTTTGCGGACATTGCTGGTGGTTTTACAGCCCTTCCTGGACAGTGACAGTGTGCTCACTTGGTTGTCCCTGAAAGGCTGGGGTGTCATATGCGTATCTAAGTTCGAACATAACCAATGTGCAATGCAAAGACTAAGCTGTCTGGCAGCTTATTTCCAAGCGTAACACAAGTGACTCTCCTCTGTTGAGCCAGATTCTCTTAGGCTCCAGGATGCTTTCTTGGACTACTGTTTCCGGAGGGTTAAGGAAGAAATTGCATTAACAGGCTGTAACTCTGTACTTCCCAGGGTTGTGAGCAGGGTCTCCTCAGGAGAGAATCCTTGGTTCAGGAATTCACTTCCCTCTTCGTGTGAGAGAGCCCCAGTTTGTTGACTTTCCCAACACATTGCACAGGCTATCTATTTACTCAGGCTTTGTCTGAACGGGTGGCTTTGGTGTGGAGGATCTTTGACATTTCCTCATGCTTTCATTTCTTTCAGACATACCCATTTAAATGCTTACCGGTTTCCAGGCTTAACTACTTGTCCCTTATGACTCCTAAATAAATGTGGTAGATGTAGAAAGCTGCAAAAATAATTAAAAAAAAAAAAAGAGGAATTACTCTCCTCCCTACACAAGCCTCTGTACCAGTTCTTTAGCAATTAAGGGAGGAAACCAGACTTCCTCCTCCCCAGTGATGCCAGACGTTGCCGGCCCGGTCCTTGGCAGTGCCGGTGCAGGAAGCATCCCTCATCCTCAGACGCTCACATCCTTATGGTCTGAGGAGAAGCTGGCAGACGAGTGCAGCAGGGCCAGCCTTACCAACAGGAACAATCTCTCTGTCTCCTGTGGAGCACTCTGGAGATCAAAAAGGATGTGCTGTCATTAGCTGTGCTCCCCACTGGCTGCAGCAGGCCAACATGGGCCAAGGCAGGACCGATCCTCCTGCCTAGGGAGAGGAGGGAGGAAGGATGAAGGGAGCAGGGAGAGGGAGATTTTTGGACTGAGCTGATTAGCAGAATAAAATGTTTTTCAAGCTGTAAATCTATTAGATAAACTAATCTCGGGCGTTATGAGATTCCAGCTGAAATGCTGGAATATGCCAAGCTTCTCATTTTTATTTCCAAATGTTGAGTTAATTTGGATCCAAACTGAGCCAGACTTCGCCCTAGTGTAAGCAGGTGCAACTCCACTGGCTTGAACAGAGTTACAGCCACTTACAACAGGGCTGGATTTGTCCTGAAGTGATTTAAATAGGGCAGAGCAGAGCACAGATGTTTCCAGTGTTTCATCTTTGAACCATCAGCCACATGAGTAACAAAACCCCCCCATATTCTCAGTCTCTCTCACACCAGGCTGTGGCCTGTTGGAAGGCTCTGTTAAGCGCAAGACCTTACTAGATTTCCTTTTTTTGCTCATTTGCTGCCACTTTTACCCACTTTCTTTTCTTTCCCATCCTTGCTTTTAAGATGTACCTTCAGTTAATCTGGTATATTTTTGGGGAAAGACCTGTGACCAGGGTGAATGAGAGTCTTGTGGATGAATTCACCTGACCCAGATGTTATCTCATTTCCTTCTGACTTCAGTGTAATTGGATACTGGAATAATACTTCGGTTGTAATTTTCACTGCAGTTTTTGTGGGCTTTATGTTTTTCCTATTCTCTGTATTATTTAAAATATGAGATGAGCTGTAGTATTGGGAATCTGTATGTTTCCCACCAAAACCAGTGACTGTTGCTGCTTCCCTGTTCATTTAACAGTAAGGCTGAACATAGAAGCAAGGTTATGTATAGAAGATAATAAATGATACATTGACCTGGCAACGCTACTTGTTTTTAAGATAGATGATAGGTATATAACCACAGATAGAGGGAAAACAGTGTGGATACGACTAGTGTCCTGGGGTTTTTTTGGGGGGGGAGCATCTTTTGGCTAATTAACTTAATTTTGAAGTTTCTCCCTCTGTCTCCTGTTTGGGTTTTTCCTGTCACAACACTGAAAAAAGCACCCACCCTGCTGCATCCAGGGGTCAGCTAAAGGCTCGGCTGGACTTGCCGCGCTATTTTCCCCAGCCCGAACGGCCTGGCCCTGCGGCTCGGGTCAGAGGCAGGACGGCAGGACGGGAGGACGGCAGGACGGCAGGATGGCAGGCGCTGCCCCAGGGACACAGGACGGTCTCAGCTCCTGAGTGGTTCCCACAGACCCAGCAGCAACACTGGCAGGGAGCTCAGGCCCCATCTGGAGATCAGTATCACCTGGCTTTTATTCTCCAACCCGGATATTCACAGCTCACAACCACTGACTCTTCCTCCGCGCCCCCCCGGTGTGTGCAGGACGGCCATGTGTTGTGTTATCCGCTTCCTTCCGTCATCGCCCCTGCCATGGCACGGCCGAGGGAGCCCCGCAGCCCTCAGCCAGGGAAGGAAGGAAGCCACTTACCCACCGCCCTCTGTCTTCGTGGGAAATGCTCTCTGAACCTTAAATTGCTTCTTTGGTGCATGGAGGGTAGTGGAAAAAAAAAGTGCATGCTGTAGGTTGCCTATTTGTGCCTGCTAACCACTGTGCTCTTCTGACCGGAGGGTCAGCCATTATGTGCATGAATCACCATTTTTCCCATTTCAGCAGGTCATTTTTGAGCAGCCCCAGGAGTGTTCAGCGTCGCAGCCAGGGCATCAGCGGGTCCCTGACTGCCAGTCATGGGTGCACCCTGGGACAAACACCCGTGCAATCCAGCACCAAGGCAATTACACCGGGCAGGTCTTCGGCCAGTCGCTGGCTTGGTACTTCACCTAACGCTGATGATGCTGTAACTAGGCCTGAGCAAAGGCTCTGACTTTACCCATGGGAAATGGAAAGATGCACTTGTCCTGTGGGGGTGGAGGGGCGTGCAAGCTGCAACACCTTCTCTGCTCTGCAGTCTCCCGAGGCTCAGCTGTCCCAGGCACCGCAAGCCAGTGAGGCTGGCCGCTCCGCTCCTTCCCACTGCTCCGGACAGCGCAGCTGTCTAATGGCCCGACTGGGTGAGCTTCGGACATTTTCAGGGCTTTCAGAGGACACTCGCTGTTAAGGAGTGAATTCTTAACACCTAGGAAAATATGGACCTTCATAAAGATGCATATGAGACCATCTTCTGGGTCTTCCCAGATGAGAAGACACTCTTTTCACACTCTAGTAATTTACTCTCCTTGAATTTCAGGCAATATAGGCAGGCTTGCTCCTGTGTCCCTGAACTGACAACAGGCTCTTTAGCAACAATAGCAACTTCAGCTGCAGAAAGTACTTTAGGTTCAGGCCTGGAGGATGTTCAGCCTCATCTTGCACTTCCCCTTCAGCCATCCCTTTTGTTACTTGGGTTAATATTCTTGGCTAGACCAGCTTGTGCTGAAGGAAGAGGAACAAAACATTCAGCCTTTTAAGCAATCAGCCTTACAGTTGTCTTTTTTCTGGCACTGCAAAAATTTTACCTAGTCTGCATTCAGGATAGGACCTTGCAGGGTTCATATCCTGGGCGCAAATGAATCGATGCACCCTTGGACTTCAGTAATACAAATCTGTGCATATGCCATATCAAATCAGCAGTCAAAATGAAGCAAGGTGTAACAAAAAAGATAGTTGTACAATTTCTAGCTTTTCTTCCTATAAGTTCAATACAATTCAATTACTAAAAACTTAGAAGGGGATGGGCAGATATTCAGAATATGATATTGATTGGTTACCAGACTCCTTGTGACAAGTTTCCTTTAGAGGCATTCAGATTGTTTGCTGAGCTCTACCTGGAGTCCTCAACCTGTGCCCTTGTTTGAAGGAAAACGCAGGTGATGGTAACTCCTTCCCACTTGGGATGCTAAAACGGATTTGGCCGGGGGTGGTTCAGACTCCACTGCAGGAGCCTCACTTTCTTCTGTGACACTCTTCCAAATAATTCACAGTCTTGAACATTAAGGAAGCATGATGATGCTATGACTTACCTTTAGATGAGACAGCCAGTTCATTTGAAGGCAAGTGCTCTGACTCACTGTCACGCAGACTGCTGCAGCAGTTACACTGGGCATTTGCTTGGGTATTTTCATCTTTCATGTTTTTTTTTCACAGGCAGTGGAGACTCAAACCCGGGCAGGATGCTGGTGTGAAGGAGCGTATGATATCTCCAACCCTGCTGTACAGCATCCCTCTTCAAGCAACAGCTAGGCTTACTGCTCCATTTATTTTTCAGCCTAATAATGCTCAGTAATTCCCAGCTTTCACTGATTTAGAATTATTTAAATGATTCTAATAAATAATATAATTTATTATCCTGCTGTAGTTGCCATTTATATTAATTCTTGCAGGACCCTCAGTGGAATAAGCTATAGGTCTGTCAAATCTTCATTCCTACCTGCAGCTCCATGCTTCAGTGACCCTGCTTTGGGCAGAAGGCTGGGCCAGGCAGCCTCCAGGGCTCCCTTCCAGCCTGGATACCTCTTTGAGGCTAAGACATGACTCTCTTGCAATGTACGTAGGCATTAGGCACTATGCAGGACTTTCCTGACACCTGAGTGGGATTACAGAGTATGTCCTTGTCTCCGTTTGCACAGCTATCAATATTTTTTAAGTCTGTCAATTTAGCCATCCCCTTCAAAATGCAATCCCTTCACCTGACTTGGCTTGTGCGGAGAAATACTGCCATTAACACATTCTAAATGTTTCATGCTTTTACTTCAGCGACTTCTGTCTCTGTAATGTTCAGGCAAAATCCAGCCAGCCCTGAAGTTAACACACATTTGTTCTTGTTTCCATTTCTCATGTCAGTAACGCTTTACTCCTTGGGAGACATGCATGCTTTGGGTTCTCTGCAGTTCTTATTCAGTAGATAGTGCCTAGTCATCGGGAAGAGGCTCCTGGCATAGGCAGGCAAGGTGAGGAGGCACAGAGTGCCTCCAGAATACCCAAAAATCAGTTTTAATACCCACCCCAACATACACATGGTGCCTTCTCCTTCATTCAGAGCATGCTTTACAGGCAGAACAATGCTGTCCATCTCCTGTGAACATGTGCGAAGCCTGCGCCTGCGGTTGGGTTTGCTTCCCCTTAAACTCAGCCAAAACGAGGAGCAACTTTCACTTTGCAAGTGCTCTCCAGCTGAGGGGCACAGGCAGAGTGAGGAACACCTCCCAAGCAAGTGCTTGCTGTTGCCTCTGGTACGTGTGCGAACACAGAGATTTCCTTTGCAAACAAGGCAAAGTCTGCTTTTAAAAATAACAAGGTCTATTATATACATGTGCAGGTATTTTATTTATATATATAATACACAGACACCAATTCTGATACTCCAATAGGGCTGCTACAAGTGAAAGTGGAATTTAATCTCGTATTTTCATAGATCTAATCAGTCCCGTTCATCTTGTTTCTTCAAAATACCCAATTACATCTAACTTAATACAATTGGAAGACATTTATTACCATCATTAGTGGCTTGGGTTGAAATGGGCTGTGAAATTGTGTGCACATTAACTTGCAGAGAAATGAGCAAGCCAGAAACCCGGGCAATTGATTTTCTAAATGGCTGCTGAGGTCTCGTACTGGATACAGAGCCACCGACACACACAGCTGGCGCGGGCCCTGGAGCAAGGAAAGACACAGGAGAAACAGTCGGTCCTCTCTCCCGAGCCCTCACTTGTGGCTCTGCCCTGGGCTGCACCGTCTCCCACCTTCCGCTGGGCACTGGGAGGCTGAAGGTGTTGGTGAGGGATGAATCTTTCTTACGTAAGACTGGGCTATTAATTTTGCAAGTAAGAAGGTAAATATAAAAGGCAGACTAAATGGCTATTTTAATTTTACATACAGGTTTATCAAAGAAAACTGTGAGGAAGGGGAGAACATGAAAAGATCTCATTTTCTCATGTGTTTCAAGACAGCTAATGAGGCTGAGCCATCTGGGAGATCTTGAAAAGAGCATTAGTCCACACCCTTTCTCAGTTATAAGGTACCATATTTATTCTTTATCAATTGCTAAAATTCCCGAGTGTAGTCTTATTGCTGGCCATGCCTCCTTCCTTCATAATTTATCCATAAGCAGCATTTGGTGCTTGTCACAGGGAAGTTTCCCGTCGTGACGCCACAGACAGCAAATTGTGTGCCCAGATACACCCAGGTATAGACAGCTGCAGGAGTAGATAGATGCATTTTAAAAATAATCACCATGACAGGGAAAGCAAGCCACTTAGCAATAATTACCAAGAGCTGCTAACTATTGCCTATGGGGAGAAAAACTAGTTACATACCTGGGAGTTTTGCTGCAAGAACTGTTTTCTAGAATTTCTAGAATATCTGCTTATCTATACTAATCCTACCTGCAGCATCTCAAGACTGTGTCCATTCCTGTTTATTCTGTCTCTTAGATATCCATCTATTGAAAGAAAAAAAGTCCTTTCACTCTCTCACAAAGGTGTTGTGAGGGCAAATATATTAAAGATTAGGAGGCGGTGTGGATACTGCAGTTACTGACCCATACAAATCCCTGAGGAATAGAACTAGGACATTTTCATACCTTCATGGATTTTTAAAAAGTTGCTTTTCTTTTTCAAAAAAAGCTCAGTGAGCAGGAGGGAGAGTTTTCTAAAGTCTCACATTTCTGTTTCACATTATTGGTAGTTTGGAAGTGTCATTGGATGTTGTAGAAAGTTAATTATTTTTAGTCAAGCAATGTAACATGGCAATAAAATTTTCAACAAGAGACCCGTTTGAAAGGTTAATGACCTCATATAAATTGCTAAGCGTCAATAAATATCTTTCAACACAGGTGGAACAATATTTCTGTGGTTATGGACAGAGCTGTAGAGTTTAACTTGCTCAAGACCATTAAAGGTCTCATGCTTATAGCTGCACAATAAATGTCATCAATGCAACCTGTAAAACTATGCCTACTTGGACTTGATTTTTTCTGAAACAGCATTGCTGGTTTTGAAAACTGAACGTCACAGTGAAAGCAAAAAGGTTTTCATGTAAAGAAAAAAACCTGGCAATTGTCCTAGTAAAGTTTGATTGTCTTTTGATTTCGCTGAAACATAATTCCTGAATCACTGAGCTTTACACTCTCCCAAACAGAAACAACACTGTAACAAGCATCTTCTTTAGAGTTTGGACTCCTGGAAGTAAGTTATTACATGATTACTTACTAAACTAGGAACACGGAGGAAATTTCTAACTTCAGTTTTCTTATGTACCAGTATAATCTCTCAGACAGGATTTACTTTTCTGTAAGATGCATCTATATCTGCTACTTATTGTGCCACTAACGGAAAAACGAGGGGAGAGACATTAAATGCAATATCGCAAGGGCTTTCCAGCTTCATACCATGTTTGGATGCATGCGTGCTAGGTGATTGACATGCCGGGTCTTTATGAATGGCGGAGAGTATATGCTGAATTATCTCACTGGTATTCCGCATGCAATTTCAAGGCTAAACAATGCGTGCCTTTTATATATGATTCATCTCCTAGGAATTCATGCCTTCATAGCACCTTTTCTAAAACAGGAAATAAATACATGTTGCTAAGCTACTTTCGTGCTTTGAAAAATCCTACTGCCGTTTCCATTGCCCAGTTTGTGTTCCGAGGGCTGTGCTCCATCGCAGAGACTTTTTTTTTTCCTCCCGTAATGAATCTTTTTACCTTTTAACCTTTGCTTTACTTGCTGGTGAAGGCAGAGTCACACAGATTCGCTGCATGTTTTGCCTCTTACACCTGTGCCAAAGGTGCTCTCGCCTCACATTGTGCCACCTGGCTGGGAAGCGCCCGGAAGATGCAGATGAAAATCCTCCAGGCGCAGACGGAAATCCTCTGGGCAGCGAGGCACCAAGCCAGCGCTGGTGACCTTACAGTCCTTGCTGGAGCGCTCCCTCAAGAACATGTCGATGTCTGGGCCGGGACACTTGATGCTCCAGCCAGCGCCAGCGCTTTTGGCTAGCAGCTGAAGTAAGCTGCGTCTCAAGGATCCGCTCCCCCATCTTTCCATCTTCAACTTGGCTGCACATAAACGTTATACAGTATACAGTTTATACAGAACTGCTTCCCACCTGTATCTCTTAAGAATAGCTGTATTTAGGTTAACTAGGTTAGGAGTCATAAATCGGAATGGCTAATGTGATTGTACAAGCTTCCCCCAGATCCTGGTCAATATTGTAACTCTGACCTGTAATGTACTCTCCCAGCAATTCCAGTACTGGGCGTCTCTTAAGCAAATATGGCTAATCACTTCAACGGGCTGCTGACTATTATGAATTGAATTGCATAGCAAATAGCTGTGACAGTGTGTACAACATTGCCAGACAAGAAAACAACATCATTAGGTAGGGAAGAATGTGCCCCATCTCAAGAGAAGAGCAAAAAAGTCGTACGTGACTTCTTTTAAAAGAAGGGTGTTACTTGGTGGAGGAGTCTGCTTTTTTGTTGGGTTTTTTTTGGAACATATCTGGGAAGCTGGTGCTGAAAGGATGGGTCAGACACCCAGAGAGCTGGATTCTGGCTCTCCGTTTTCGAAGACAGGCACTTGATGCTGAATAATGTGTGACAAGGCAGCTGAGCAAAGGCAGGTGAGAGGCAAATCCTGCAAGACACTCAGCTAGCTCAGCAGTGGCCGAGAGCCTACACTGAACGAACGAAATGCACGCCGAGACAGTGGCTTTCTCCTGGTGCCTACCCACGTTTCAGGTGCCTCCTTGCCGCGGTCCCTCCCGGCAGCTCCCCTCCCTTCCACTCTTGCCCCGCAGGCCCAGAGATGCCCGGGGAAAGGCCCGCGGCCGCTGGCACCAGCTCCGCCTGCCCAAAGGGCTCCTGCCCACACCTCTGGCCAGCCCCTCCATGCCCTAGACAAGCAGCTAGGCTAATCCCCCCATTACAGGGAACATCTTATTTCATCTTTTCTGCCATCGGCAACCTTCTCCCGTTTCCATTTTCCACCTCTTGCCCCCATCAATATCGATGGCTTCAGTCTTGTCACACCTGAAGTACATTCGACCACATCTTTCTTGCAATAGGTAGACTGGATTTACATTATAGTAATTTAGTTTTCTGAAGGTTTTGACACAATTAGCTGGTCAGGCCAGCTAAGCTGTAGATTGCTTTCTACTGTACGTTCAAAGAGCATCCAGAGCAGTTGGAATACTCTGGAAATAACTTCCCTGCAATTTTCAGCAATCTAATACAAATTCCTGGTAAAATGATACATTAGTCACATATTACACAACATGTCTTTCTCTAATAAGTCACAGCTCATTTTAGCTGTACTAAAAATAGTGGTTATAGCCCTCATTAATTATAAGGATGCTGGATAGTAAATTGCTACAAAAAGCTTTCATGCCAGGAACTGCAGCTCCCTTGTTTGTATTTGATGTCTGTATTATGAGACAAATAATGTTTTCTCTTCCAAAACCACAGGCCCTCACCCAGAAGGTCTGGCAATACTCTCCTGAAAAAAACAGGGGATAGACTGTGGGGACACACAGGCTTCGGCGGGGGCAGGGGGGGGGTGTCTCTGATATCTGGAGTTCATGAAGTTCCTCTCCATCCAGCTGCCCCCGGGGCACAAAGTTACTGCAGAGAAAGACCAGAAGATCTGGGAGATCACCCTGTGATTTTGAAAAGGAGTTACCTCCACAGCAGATTTTCTCTTTTCAGAATTTAAAAGATGGAAGGGAGGACAGGAAAGTTGTTGCAGGCTCAAAATGAGACTGAGAAGCATTTGGGCTCTTTCTGTCTCCTACACCTGGAAACGGAGAGTCCGCTGCCCAAAGGCTTCTTACACACACGTGTGGCACCCCATCTTCAAATTTTCCCTGGAGCAGCAGCGATGCGGCCTCGCAGCACAGCACCAATGAAGGCAGAGAAAGCTGCAGCAAGCTCCAGGGCTCGCCCCTGTTTTTGCGTCATGGGCTTCAGCGAGGTCACGCAGCCAGACGTCTAGCTAGGGTTGCTTGTGGCACTTGCAAGCAAGATCTTGATTAACGCTGGAGAGAGCGCGACTGCAGGGAATCCCATTGATTTCAGGAGGCTATTTTCAGCATGTGGGACCAAAGGTCATTAAAACTGGCAGCAGCGCACTGAGGTTAAACCAGCAATGTCCCTTCAGAAGAACTGTGTTTGGAAATCTGTTCGTATCCAATGGAAACACAGGCAAGTGAGAGGGAGATTATATTAGTCCACAGAAAAGTGACTGGTATGAAAAAAGTGGATAGGGAATGACTAGAATTCTAGACATTTCTAGAATGAAAGTTACATACAGCAGCCTAAACTGACCTAAGACAGGCCTTGGCCATCCTGTCTTCTTCCACTAGGTCAGAAATCAAATCAAGAGAATAGTATCCTGCCAGTCTAGCTCCATGAAGCAGCTTAGCATGGAGCTGGATGAGCACCTCCTGAGCTTGCGTGCGGCCGAGGCCGGGACCAGGCAGAAGGGCAGGATGCCACAGCCCTGGTGCCTCCCCCCTTGAAGCTGGTGGGACCTGCCCACCCTTCCACAGCAGGCAGCGAAACCCCCGGGCAGCCCGCAGTGCAAACCCCTCGTCAAACACGCCCGGCGTAAAGTCCAGCATCAAAGAAACAAAAGGAGGTCCTTTTCTCCTCCAGAAATGCAGAACGAAAGTGTGGCACTTGTTCCCCCCAGCATGTAACGGAGGGATGAATTCTACAGGTCTGGGGAGAGGTTAGAGAAATTCAGGGAGGACACATCCAGCAGCCAGCTTCTGAAAGCTGAGAAGTTGTGCTGGGAAATGATGGTTTCGTAAAAGATCTGCTGTTCCCTGTGCACCACCTCCCAGCCCCTTTGGTGATAGACCAGGGGACTGCTGGTGGGATAGCTCAGACACTGCTGTGCTCATCGGCACCTTCTCCTTATTCACTCTGATAGCTCGGTCTAGTAAAGCACGCACAGAAATTCACTGTTTCAGAAGAATGACTCCCTTCTCTGCAGTTTTCTCCTCCTTAACTCAGCTTCATCCTATGTCTCATGACATACGGGTCTTTGGGTATGCGTAGGGTTTCACTGCAGCAGTCGTACTGTATAACTCCCCCCCCCAACATAACACCATTACAGTACAATTTCCTTGCTAAAATACAATGGTGTAAGCTGGTATAATAAGGCACTCCATGATTTATTGTGCTTGAGGACCAGACTGAGAAAATTCTCTGTCACTGCATTCTTCTTTGTCTCAGATTTGATGGATTTTTCTGAATGTTTCTGAGGTTTCTTTTTGTTTGGTCTTGTCACCTAAGTATAGTGGTGATGATCATTACAAAATGCAGAATTTATTTCCTTTGAGAAGGCCAGTAAAATCAAAAGTCTTCCCAGGAAACTTATCTTTTTTCTTCAAAACCCACAGGCTCCATCTACGTTACTGTGTTATATTAAACTAGGCTAAGCATTTGCAAAACAGGACCTCAAACATTTGCTTCATTAAAAGTAGTCAGAAGGCTCAGCTCTATCTCAACACACGGTGCAAAAAAGATGGTAACGCTCCAAAGCCCACATCACATAAACTGGCTAGTTAATGTGAGCTTGCCAACATCTGCTCGGGCATTAGAGTAATGGGACCCATTCATGGGACATCCAAAGTAGCCTCATTAGTTCTGAATGGTCCCATCCCTAAACTCTTTTAAATGCCAGGAGTCAGCTAAAAGTTGGGTATTGTGAAGTTTTCCGGCAGTGAGCACGAAGCCGGGTTTCTCTTGCTCCTTGCCCGGGCACAGGGAACATTCCCAGACTCACTCCAGTGGCAGCGACGGTGAGGAGGCTAGCACTGAGGAGGACTCCTCAAAAACACCCTCTCAAGGGCCACTTCAGCTCCTAGGTCTCCCGCTGCTCCTGCGCTCCTGCTACAGCAGCAATTGGGGAATGCTGCAAAACCATTGCTGCATGTAGGCATGGGATCTGCTGGAAGCTGTCGGGTCTGGACGTCTGTCCTGGTTTTGACGGGGATAGAGTTAATTTTCTTCTTAGTAGCTGGTACAGTGTGTTTTGGATTTAGTGTGAGAATAATGTTGATAGCACACTGATGTTTTAGTTGTTGCTAAATAGCCCTTATCCTAAGTTAAGGATTTTCCAGTTTCCCATGCTCTGCCAGCGAGCAGGCGCACAAGAAGCTGGGAGGGAGCACGGCCGGGACAGCTGACCCGAACTAGCCAAAGGGGTGTTCCATGCCATAGAATGTCATGCTCAGTATATAAACTGGGGGGAGCTGGCCGGGAGGGGAGGATCATTGCTCAGGTATCAGTCAGTGGGTGGTGAGCAATTGCATTGTGCATCACTCGACTTTTTTTTTTTTAATTATTTTTTAATTGTATTTTATTATCTTCCTTTTCAGGAGAATAACAACAACAACAATAATAATTTATTATTATTATTGTTCGTATTAAATTTTATTTTACTTTAGTTATTAAATCGTTCCTATCTCAACCCATGAGTTTTACTTTTTTTTTTTCCCCCGATTCTCCTTCCCCATCCCACTGGGGGGGGGGCAGGGAGCGAGCAGCTGCGCGGTGCCTAGTTGCTGGCTGGGGTTAAACCATGACAAGGTCACCTTGCAGACAGGCGGGGAACAGTAGCCCAGAAGGAAGGCTAGGTCGTGTCCTCCTGCATGCCCTGCAGCCTCATGCTCCGTTAGACGGAGGCTACCAGTGCTAAAAGCAGGGAGTGTGTGATTAAGGAACTTTCAGGCATCTTGAAGAACACCTCCCAGAGGAAACCAAGTGCTTCTGAGGGCTGGCAGGCAGGTGTTTGCTTTCTCTTTACTGCAGCCTGGTATTAGAGTGCTGGCTAGCACACAAGAGGCTATTTTTCTTACTTGTTCTTCCAAGCCTGACCAGATTAGTCTTCTCATCCAACATGCTGAAAGAAAGTCATTTGTGCAACAGTTCTTGGGGCCAGCCTCTTATTCATCGCTGAACTGTTAAACCAGACCTTACTGGATCTGCATCCTGACCCGTCTGAGAGCCCCGTCTGGGCTGGTAACCAGTGCACAAGGAAGAGGCCTAGACACTGCGAACGATGTTGCCAGAACTTCTCCACGATTAGAGAGCTGTTTTCATGCTTTCTATGCTTTCTGGCGCTGGACCTGTCACAGGGCTAGGTGACCCCTTTCCTGGCTCAACCTTGGACGCTAGTTGCGTACAATTTCTAAACACGGGAATCGAATAAGCTGTAATCTAGGAAAGGAATATAAGGGTTCCCTTTTCCACCAAGGAAGTAATCTCTCTAGACCTCCTTGGTGAAAATGCCCCTTAGGGTGTGGCTCTACCCACTTTTTTGTGGAGGAACAAGCCCTTTTTCTCCCCAGGTGAGCGGAGCAGGGAGGGTACTGAAGAGGCAAGCCACCAGAGTGGTCCCCGAGAGCCGTGGCCTGGAAATGGGGCAGAAGACACCTTGTGGCACGGTTCGTTTTGTGTGACTGCTGGATTTCCCTTCGCCACAGGGCTTGTGGAGGGTTTTCATTTACCGCAACCAGCGAGGAGCAGCTGGGGCAGCGGCCATACCAGTTAGCAGACCCTGAAATAAAAAGCTCCATATAACCTATTTATGTTGACTGCTTTAGCTGACAGAAATCATGAATCGTGACTTATTTATACTCTTGTCATAAGATGACCACTGCCTCTTCCCAGGCGGCAAGTTATAAAAGAGTCATTCAGCAATTCCTTGGCATTTAGGATAGCAAAGTCAGTCAGTTCTAAGCTGATGATGCTAAACCATCATGGAGATGAGATAAAACTGTATTATAGGCAAGGCACTGCCAAGTCATGTTACTATGCTTAAGGGACAGCTCCAAAATGAACATAGAGGCACCTCAAGCTTTTAAATCCCAAACTGTGAGATGGAAAACACGTACTCAGCTGCCTAATCCTAGACACCCATAACTGAATATCTGCAGGCATCCATCTTCAACAGGTCCCTGTGGGGGTAGTGGCACCATATTACCGACCTGAAGTCAGATATCTAAACTCCCTGGGCCAGGGGGAGGTGGCGAATTCGGGTTTGGATCCACCTTGTGCGAGTGCTTTCTGCTCACAGGCGGCTTCCAGATCAGCATGGGGGTATTTTTGGACTGCCCTCTGGAAGTGCCTAGCTGTCTTCCCTCACGATAGGATCAGTCGTAACTCTTACTGCTGCGTTCTGGGTTCTGCCACTACTACTCATTACACGTACTTAACTTGTGGGCACCTAGTCCTTTGCTGGATGTATCCTAAGGCTTCTTAATTGCACTGAGTGAACACTAGCCCACAAATACATGTTTTTAAATAACTCTATTTGGCCAGTTTTGTATCTCTCCTTTATTGAATTTTTGCAAATGATCTCCTGGCAGGCAAAACGACACATTGTAAGCATATATTGCAGATTATTCACACCACAATTCACACGCTATTCCAATGGGCCCTAGGGGGAAAAAAAATCCGCTAGGGTAGGATGCTGGGAAACTGTCCTTTATTCACTGTTAACTCCAGCGAGGGTGAGGCAGTCCAAAAGGCTGGAGAAAAGTCTTGTGACATGTGCATAACATACCCTGCTGCTCGCTGGAAAAAATCTGCACTTATTAGAAGAAGTAAGAGATTCCTGACTGATGGAAGAACATGACTCTGCTCTCTGCTGAACTCTTAAGCATTGCAACTGGTCTGCATTTGAGAGTCGAAAATAACAGTTTCGGAAGTGGTCTGAGACATACGTTTCTTACTGCCACTTTATGCTACATGAGGAACCACAGATAGCCTTTCTCCCTCACTTCTTTCTCTCGATTCCCAGTTTCCCTGAGAAACTAAGGGACATATAATGCCTCTTTCCGTTCACCCCATCTATCAGACTATTACCGGCTAAAGCCATTTAAAGCCATTAATGTTTCTGTTTTTACCATAACAAACAGCTTACTTCGTGAGCTTGTTCGTGAAAACTAAATTAATTGTGGAGGCTAATAATGACAGATAGAGTGCGTGTTATTTTTACTAAAGGAAAGATGGCTAATTCTAGGCTTACTGGTGGTGCTTGCGTCCGAGCTGCGCCTGGGCCACAGTCACTGGATGCTGGTCAGGTTCCTCTGATGCCATGCCAGTTTTTCCCCGAGGGAAATTTGTTCCTCTTTTTAGGTACGAGCATCTGCCTAATGTGCTATTTATAACGTATTTATTTCACAGAATCTCATTTAGAGCTATAATTGCATTCAGAAATGCAATGAATGAAATTAATGTATTTCTGAAAATACTTTAAATGCTTTGGGAAGGATAAAAATATGAATAAAGAGATCCTTGAATAAATTAATGAAATTAGGTCAGCATAAACAAGATGACATACAAATTCACTGGTTTCAGTGGCATTATTTCTGACTTTGATATTGATACTGGTATAAGCACGAACAGAATCACGTCCTTGGTGTTTTCCAAAGTTTGGAAGGACATCATACATAAAACTTAATGCTTTTCAGACTTTGTAGTTGCATACACTCATCTGAATTCTTCTTTTATAATGGCCAAGCCATTAAAAGGAGACCTTTTCTACCCCTCTAGCATGTAGCAGGATTAATAAATCAAATGATTTCTTGTGGGCAAAAGTAAGTTGGTCTGAAAATAACTTTGTGTAATATGCAGGTTATGTAGCTGTGATCTTCTTTACCCTAATAATATGCTTCTTTATACTGCATATATAATAGTTGTTTAAAGAAAACATAAAATCAATATACTTTTAGAAGACAACTTTTTGGTTGAAAAGATGTAGCAATAGCCATGCATGTAATATAGTTTAACAATCTTAAATATTCCAGACAGGAAAAGTTTTTTGTCAAAGTCTCTGACAGTTTAAACTTTAAAGCTTCAGCAAAACTTTTAAACTTTTAAACTTTGAACCTGTTTGAACTTCATTTGATTTATGAATTATTAAATGTACCACTGAAATTCACCGTCTTTATTTTCATCTAGTAAAGATTTTTTGTTTAAAAGCTACAGATGAAGAGTGGGAACTAAGGAAATGCAGCCTGAGGAGATTATAGCCCTGTTTTATCAGAACAGCATTCCTCTCAGCTGTATAAAACAAAACCCCAGTAAAATATTTAGAAGTGGGAGAGATAAAGGACTAAAACTGGTATATACAAAGGGTGGGGAAAATGAATGCTAAACTGGAAAGCCAGATTAGGCAAGATTTTGAAAATTAGATACCTCTAAATTAATTATTTAACTCTTCCTTCACACTGTGCTCCATATTTCTATGTCAGGATTAAGAGAAGGGCAGCACCAGGTTAACAGTGTCTTTAACATGAAGTCGAGGGCAGTGGGAAGGAGGAAGGCATTACTTTAGCAAGTCGCTCTGGAGGAAACAAATCTCTGGAAAGGGAAATGCCCTGAGTGGCTCCCAGAGTCCCATGCCAGAGTGCTGGCTGTAATTTATGTCCTGGTTGACGGGGGACCTACTTAAATCACAGCACTGAAACCCTATAGGTATAAAATGGAGAAGGTAAGTGGTCGGTGCCTCTGCCGTAGCAGCATTCACATGCTGCTAATCACAGCTCTCTGGTCTTGTCTCAGCATGGTCTGGGCACCGCACAAGGACCTTTCCAAGAGGCTTTGGAAAGTCTGCCCTGGAAGAGGCACCCAGGGAGCGTGGCGGCAGTCTGTGCGCAGGCAGCAGGTATTTATAGCCTGTGTCTCAGTGAGTCTGTACAGATGCAGTTTATCTGGGAGTGTTAGATGCTGTCTGCATATTGATGATCCCTTGCTAGCAGGATAGGAGGAGAAATAAATAGAAGACAAACCTGCCTGTTGGCTATTTAATGAGCTGCGAAAGTCTGCTTTGCTGGGCTGCTTTGGGGTATCCTTAGCAGGGCTGGCTGAGTTCCCCGGGGAAGACACCCATCTCCCTGCCAGGAGCAGAGCTGAGCTGGATAACTGCACGGGAGAGGGCAGGACAGCAGCACGGGCTCTCCTGCTCTCTCCTGCCAGGTTACAGTGTCGCTGCGAAGGCAGCGTTCAGCAGCCAGCGGGAAACACGGGTTGCTCCAGCCCTCCTGTACGTCTTCCAGCAACTGTTGTCACAGGGCGATCCCATTGATAAGGCCGAAGATAAAAGGGATAAAGCACATAGGGGAAACTGAATGAAACTGGAGCTGCATGAATGCTGAAATACCAAAACTTGGCAAACATGTAATGCCAACAACATAAGTTACAACCGAGCTTCTGAACTTGCAGCAAAAAGAATAGAAGACGAAGGTAAAAAGGAGGAAAAATCGGGAAGAGGGAGGGCAGAAACAAGGTACTCCTCAACCTGTGCATGCAGCCATTACAATAATCCTCGCAGCATCCAGCATCAGGTTACGCACTGAAAACAAAGTCTTAAACGGGAGAGAAACTAGATATGTGAGTATTTTTCTCTAATAAGGAGCTTTTTGTCTGTCTGTTTCCTTATAACTTGTTCAGGATGATGTCGTCTTACATGAGAAAAGGTGTAGTGATTTTTACCTGCTTCCAGGTGGAGCAGAAAATCAAGGCTATTTACTGGTGAGGTGAACAACACCAGGACACTGCACACGAGTAGATGCCCTACAGTGTGTGTATGGGTGGGAGAACCAGGAGCCTTGGGAACTGATTTAATTCAGGGCACTTCAATATATCTGATGTTGAGTGGGTTTTACTGAGGGGCTGCCTTCAAAATAGGGCTACTTGACATTTTTTTACTCTGGAGTGTATTTGCTTAGAAATCTGAAAAACTGGAAGGCTTATGGATAAGGGGAACTGTAGAGAGGTGCAAAACCCAGCTATGGGACACTAAATCACAGGCAGAGGTCTGGACACCAGTAACCGCATTAGTTCTGTAAGAGCATTCATGAGCATAATGGTTACAACCACAGAACTGGGCATTTGGCACACATTTGCTTACGCTTCCTGAGCAGAAAAATAATAGCGCCATTCTTTTGCAGTGCCAGATGAGTTTGCTCTTTTGTCCTGAGCCAGGCTCTAGAGGCTTTTCCGTAGCAAATGTGTGCAAGAGCACTGGCCCAGGTAAATTAGAGAATGTTATGGACAGCCTACTGGGTCAAGCTACCACGGTTGCATCCCCTGCACAGTTGAAACTCAGCACCCTGTGACTCCGCGGTGTTTCAGAACTGAGCGACCCTATGCAGTTACCAGCCTTCAGCAACGCTGTTTTAAACACATAACACATGCTTGAATTCTGAGGACAGTTTCTTGATTTCAGAGAAAATTAAATCATTCAGCCTTATCCTGAAACCTAGGTGAATTGGGCAATACTTGTTTCCCACAATAGCTATTTTCACAGCCACTTGCGCGTGGCCGCGTGAGAGGACTGACAGGGTACACCATGGCAAGAGTCTCTGCAGCCAGTTGTTCCATCACATTTCACTTGTGCTGTCTCTAGGGATGCACTGAGACAATAGTAACTCAAGACAGAGAGTGGCTTTAAAATCTGCGTTTTCTGTAGAAGCCGAGAGAGGGAAAAAAATTAAATGATGCCTGGCTCCAAAGCTCAGGAGGCTGGCAATCGTCTGAGCTCTCAGTGTGGAAAAGCAGCTATCTCCCACCCACATGGTCAGTGTTCTTACAATTCATCCCGTGAGCAGGCTCAGCTAAAAGGGGCTTTCTGGACGAAATCATCACAGGTTTGTGTATAAACACATCCCCTCCAATCCCCAACTGCTCTGGGATCAATTTCTCTACCAGCAGTGCCATTCAAAAGGTGGGCCTGTGAACAGCGATGGAGGCTTCTGAACGGACGTGCTTGGAGCGGCAGTGCTACCTTAGCTGTGTAAGGGTTTGGCAGTTCTGCAGCCGAGGAACTACTACACGCAGTTGTACCCACTTTAAAAATAAACTAATTGTCACTTTGGCTTCCCTGCAGCCTTTCTGTTTTGTGCACTGTCTGAAATTTCCATTGGTGCCCTGACCCAGCCAGGGGCTTTGAATCGGCTCTGTAGGAAATAGGTCAGTCCAGAGCAACCTGGGCTGTTGCTAAAAGCAAGCCTGTACTTCAGGAAACAACCAGGCTGAAAAAAAAAAATGAAAGAAAGAGGGGAAAAAAAAAGGCTTTGCTCTATGCTTTTCTGTGAAATCTGTGGCAAAACTCAAGGAAACTGTGTACATCACAGGCATTTTAAAAGAAATACTGAACAGCGGAATTTGTGACTCATGGAAATGCATTTTAATCGTTCTTCCCCAGCACAAAGACGGAGAAAAACACGCAGTCGGGGCAGGTAGAGAGCGGCTGCCGCTGGACTCGCCGCTTCAGCTTCTAACACACTTGAGCAGCAGCAGAAACATGGGTAGCGGGGATTAGACAACACTGCAACAGCTTGGAACTAGCAAGGCCGAAAGACTCGGACAACGTGAAAATTTGACTCACAAAGGACTTTTTTTTAAGCTCTGAGACCTTTCACCTTCTGTTTCCCTTGCCTTTTATAACTGTGTATGGGTCTGCTAGGGACCCCTTCCAGTGCTCCTCGCCCCCAGGAAGCCAGCAGCCCACCGGGCTGTGCCTCCAGCGGAGGTGGCCTAATGGGCCCACAGGTTGCACGGGGGGTGAAGGGAGGGGAAAGCAAAGGGGCCGGTGCCGCGGAGGGCTCCCAGTCCCCGGGGTGCGCCAGGCACGTCCCCCACCCAGCTAATGCGTGAATTTGGCTGTCAAAAGGCGGGGGGTGGGGGGGGACGGACGACACACGTCGGGAGGGGCTGCGGGGGCCGGGCGGGGGTGGGCGGTCTCTCCTCCCGCAAATTTTGGCCAGGCAGCCTTCCCCCGCCCCATCCCGCGAAACATTTGAAATACTTCCAGCCTGAAGTGGACCAGTTTCTCCCGCCACTTGTAGTGCTTGGCAAACAGCGGCGGCCGCGGCGGCCCGGCCCGGGCGGGAGCGGGGGAAGGTGGGTGCCGGCCCCCGCCCCCCCCCCCCCCCGAGTACGGCGTGGGCGTGCGCCTCCCCCAAGTGTGTGTTTTGGATGAGGCAGCGCATCAGCTGCCTGGTATCAGCGCTGCGGCTCCGGCGGGGCGGGATGGAGGCTGAGCAGAGCCAGGCTCGGGAGGGTCAAGTACAGGTTGCTGCGCAGGAAAGAGCCGGGGGAGGGGAGCCTGGGTCACTCCTCTCTCCGCTGTCTCTCCCTTG
>JAVKLA010000027.1:2487458-2505477 GCA_034782735.1 Sagittarius serpentarius
CCCGCCCCGTCCCAGAGAAGGGGATGTTGGGACTATTCCATCAGTGTGGTATGTCTGTGTAAACATCATTAGCTCCTATGAGCTGACACGCTGGAGATTTTCATTTCTTCTTACAAATCGCTCCCTTCCACAATAAAAATACCACGCATATTAGGCTGGATATGTTCGGAGGGAAGATGGAGATGTTTATTCTCGCTGCCTTTGATCTCTCGCAAAGCAAAAAACGGTCTTGGCAGAAGAATACCACCGGAGACAGGAGAGGGTCAGGGTCTCCCCGAGGGTGGCTGGGCACGCCTGTGGGCTGCGGTGTGAGGGCGGATCCGGTGGCCTCGCCAGGAGCACGACGCGATGAGGCCGAGGTGCGAGGCGGCAGCGCTGCCCCGGGTCACCGTCCCGCACTCCTGCCAGGCCGGCCGAGAGGCCCTGGCCTGCAGCACGGCCCTGCAGAGGAGCTCCGACGGCCTGAGGGACGCAGGGCTGGTTGTGAAAAGCCTCATCTCCAGAGTACATGTGGGAAAAATCGCCTTTTTTTTTTTTTTTTTTTTTTCCCTTCCCCCTAAATTGTCCAGTCTCTGGGGTGTCTGGCTGCCAGTGGGTTTACTCCACGTGGGGAGCTGTGCACGCGCTCGTCTTGGCCAGGCTCCACAGAGCAGAGCCGAGCCCCGCAGCGCCCAGCGGAGCTGAGCCAAGCATGCTGTCTCCCTTGATCCGCTCCTTATCTCTGGGAGCAGTCGTGGCAAGCAGGGAGCTCCGGCAGAGAAACTTCCCTCATCCACTTCCCCCTTCTGTCTGTTTGCCCTGGCAGCGGGACAGTGCTTTAGTAACCAACAGATGTCCACGCGCTTCTTCTTTCAAAGCCCTCTTCATTTTGCTTGCCTTGATGCCTTCATAGGTATTACTTGCTTCTCTCTCCTTACTCCTCTTGGGAGGGCGAAGGAAACTTGGTGGGGTATCCTCTGTGTAGCAACAATAAAACCAGTGAGGTCCCCGCCACTGATTTTAGCATTACAGGTTTGAAGGTATTCCTTTTTTTACACAAAACATAAAAATGGGATAATGTTAAGGACAAGGGAGTCTGAGAGAAGCAGGCCTTTCAAAACAAGACTGTCAGCTGCGCTGGGCTCTTGTGCTTTCTCCAGCTCATGCTTTGCCCGGCTCACCAGGAGAAGGCAGCAATCTCTCCACGGCATGTGGGAGTCCTCGCAAACCTTTGCGGCGAGACTTCAGCCAGTTTTGATAAGCCAGACATCCCAAAGGCAGTTTTGGTCCAGGGGCCCATCCAGATCCCAGGTTTCCCAGGCTCTCTCTTTTTGCTTTCCGTAACATTTGCTTTTTCCTCTTTCTCGTGGTGTCTGTGTACCAAGTCATACGAACAGCCGAAGCCCATGCAATTAAGGCTGGTGCAGGCCCTTTTGTTCCCAGCCGTCCCCCTTTGTGTGAGCAGGCAGCCCTGCCGCAGGGCCACTGGGCTGCGAGGTGCCAGTTCAGTTGCTAACACAAAGCTGGCAAACACCAAGCGTCAGCCTCTTCCCCTCCGCAAGGCCGATCCCCTTCCAAAAGCACGCATGGCGTGTGCTGCAGTGCAAACCCATTAGTCAGACTGCATTGGGTAATCTTTCCTTTTTGTCCTTCAGCATTTTCTTTTTGTACCTCAAACCTCCTTTCCATAAATCTCCAGGATGAGGGTGTGGGCAGAAACCCCCTCGCTCCCCAGCCAGTTCCCCCAGTTCATCAGCTCAGTAGCCTGGTAGGGTTGTGTCAGAGCATTCAGCTTGTTCCTCCCACTCGATCTTATGGTGATTAATCACCAAGGGCTCAATCAGGGAGCTTTGTTCATCTAGGATGCTGTCTTTTCCCAGGCAAACTGAAGTCATTTGTATCCAGAGCAAGCCTGGAGGGGTTTTTAACAGGTCTCCACACATGTATGGTTCTGTGAAGTGGAAAATCCATAGCTGTGAGACAGCAGGCTACTACTGGGCAGGAGTTTTGCTTTCGGCTCTATCTATGTATCTGGAGTTATTTCATGTCCTTCGAGCGCTCTGTTTCAGAGAGGCAGCTGGGTAACTAAGGAGAGCATTTTGCTTAATAGGTGTCAAAAGTCAGAGGTCAAATGGAGTTATAATTTTTCCTGTGCCTGAGAATCTAGCCCTCACACTTTGAACACATTTATACGCCGTGTGTTTGCAGTTGAGGGACCGATAGGCCTGCAGCGCAAATCAAGACCAAATAGTGAAGGAGTTAGGAATCCACATTTCTCAGCTAGAAATGAAAAACCGGAGCCTTTCAATCCACACACACACACAAAAAAAGGTAAAAAAATTCATTGATTAGGCAGAAAAAACATAGTCATGAATTCAAAGGTCTTTGTTGAATTCATGTTATTCCTTTTATCCAAATAAGTAAAAATGGAGATCTCAAAATGTAGTTCTCTAACTGCAGAGGAGAAAATGCTCATTTCCAAGTTTGGAGGATCTGTCCTCATGTGGCCAAACTTGTGATTCCTTTGGTGTAAGATTTTCGTAAAGGATAAATGTAGCAATTCCAGCATCGCTAGTACATTAGTTATGTGGATAATACTGAAATTACTAGATTGTATGATTTTAAATCATCTGGTTTATAAGACCAGATGGCTTCCTTCCCTGCTAGGGCATGCAGAGTGACTTTACTAGCCTGGCTATGGCACATCCCACTGCTGGTGTCAGATCGTTCGGCTCACTGAGTGATCCCACAGGCTGAACGCTTTTGCAGCAATGATAAGATGTCAGTTTTTCAGTGCCGGGCATCCATGAATGACATTGTACAGAAACAATGTGCCCTCGTTTTTATCACTGGAGCTGCCTGAGTGCCTAAAAATTATCTTGAGTAAATAAAAAGGGGGGTTACCTGTGTTCACCTTTTTTTGTGGCTTCTGCATTTATTCAATGTTAATAGCTTAACAAATAGTGAATTAGTAGAAGTCTATACTGAAACAGTAAATTTTTTAAGATAGTATTGATGGAAAGAAAATTTTTAATTCACATATGCTGACAATCATGTAAAAATAAGGCGATAATATTTAGTTTTTCCTAACCTGGGCTCAGTGGAATGAGCTGTAAATCTCTAGCCAGAACTAATGAGATCTAATCTCGGATCTGCAGTAGAATCACCTATAAGCAGTCATTTGTTAACATTTGTACAGACCAAAGTTTCTTAAAATCATACAGAAAATGATTTTGAATAAAGGCTGTTAAAAAATCTCACAACTTATGTGCCGACAGCTGACAAAAACAATAAGCCAGGCCCTCTAGATAAATTATTTGCAATGAATTCTTTGCTCAGATCTAGTTCTCCTCCTCCCCCTCCACCTCAAGCAGTATTTTAAAGTGAACAGTCACAGATTACTTGGATTTTTCAGCTCCAGAGATTTGGAAGAAAAAGAGTTCACAAAAATGAGTGCTTTTTTCCCCCTCTTCATTTTGTACATTTATGTGAATTTCAATATAACATGAGCTCACCACGCAGAGCATCTATCACTTCTGTCCCTAAATTAGGAACTGCTGGCTGTTTCTCCTGAAAGGGTCACCAGTGTGAACTCTTTAGGCAGTGGAGAGTCTTGTGGGCAGACTTATTGTGCTGGCCACAAAGCAAATTGTAAAGAACCAAGAAGGCTTTTCCCAAGGCTAGCTACCAGCACATAGCTTAAGGAACACAAAAATGATGGAACATTCAAAAACTAAAATGGAACATTTTACATGTTTTTGTAATTACATGAATATATGTCAAATATGAAATATGATACATTTTTCTATGGATATATGAAAAACTACAAACTCCCATTTAGAGAGCTGCCTTCTAGTGACACATTCCTTCACACCAATGTCAACCTGCAGAGGGACTGCAGTAGCATTTTCCCTTGGTATTCTTTGAAAACCTTTGGTAATTGCAAAATCACCAGCTATCTTGAGGTTTGCTGTGTGTATATTTTATTTTAACATTTCCTGATTCCAGCTATATAAACTGTTTACTTTCAGGATGTTTCTTCCTGGCACCAAGTTATTCAGTATAACTACTGGTTTTGAACTGCTCTTCACATCGTTGTGTTTCCTACCGACCAAACGAAAAGCCCAATTTTACCCACGCAAGCAGTCCCACCAGCTTCACTAAGCTTTGGTAAGATGAACTGCTGAGCATCCCCACCATTGCCAGCTGTGATCCCACCTCCCTCTTCTGCCTTTGTGTTGCTTTGAGCGGAAGCAATCTTACAAGCATGTGTGCTGTAGCTTGGAAAGCCAGATCAGATGCTGTTTATCAGCTTGCCTGGCATGGAAAGATCAGTGAAAGCACTCATTTACGGACAGAAAACCTCTGCCTTTCCCATGGCCCTGGATGCTCTAACATCATGCTCCCTGAGGATGCCCAAGCCTTTGTGTCCCCTCGTTTCTGCACCACCTGGCATCCAGATGTGGGGTGCCTCAGGGCCGGGGTCCCCAGCACTGTGTATCCTGCGGTTGCAGAGCTGGCAGAGGGAGCCCAGGGCAGAGCCGACCTCTCCTTGAGTGGTGCTGCGGGGGCACCACAGACCTATAGGTGCCACGTGAGGTAGGGACACCACTAAGAACAAAAGGACTGAAGGCCTGACTCAGTGACTGCTGAGGTGCAGCCAAAAGCGGTTAGAAAACGTGTGCTTTGAAGACTCCGAGATGCAATTGCTTCCTAACAGGGAAGGGGACAAAACAATTCAAACTAAGTATAGAATTTAAGGCCAGAAGAAACCACGTAGCAAAGCATTGCTTGGCTATATAATATATAACATTATCAGTTGCAATCAGCACCTGTGGTAACGGCCTTTTATATTGCTGAAATAGCATCATTGCATTGTGTTTACTCAGCATGTATCAAATGCAGACCTTAGGAATATGGTGCAGCATATCTCATTTGTAAGTTGAAAACCCACAAATAACAGGGAGAGAAAAATAGCGCTTTTCCATATCCTCTGCCTACCAACATCTCAGAGCAGCATCTGCGATAAAGTGTGTTCTGCTTTAAGCAATGCAGCATCCGTTATACCAGTCTGTGCTTTACAGATCTGGATGACACTTTCTTCATGTTTACCTGCAGATGCACAGCCAGTCTGAGTGCTCAGCTGTAAGTGGGAAAGCTCTCTGTTGCAAGCGGATCCCTTGAAATGACAGCCACGTAGTCCATGCTCAGGAGCTCTCTGCCGAGGACATACCTCACTAATGGGGATGTTTTCCTCAAAAGACAGACCTGCTTACTTGCTCCTGCTTTCAAAAGATGCTGAGAAGCATGCTCAGGCATGAACTTCAGTTTGACTTTTTGGTGAATAGCTGAGTTCACCACTTCGGTGCAATTGCTAAATAGAGTTTTCTTCCTGCCATTTACGCTTCATCTTGCCCCTAAATGACTCTCTGCTCTTGTGTCAGACTCATCAGGCTCAGAATGGAAGTATAGGGTGGTGGTGTCATTGTTGGTGCTGGCAAAATTCCTGTGCACTTTGGAGGTGGCGAACAGGTTACTTTTATTTTCATTAGCATCAGCTGCCAGGGCAATCATTATTTGGGACTGGTGACAGCGATGTCTGAAGTCAGTCCTTTGGGTCCGGGTCTGGCTCTTCTGCTTTGAAATGTCTGGCAAGACCTAATCAGTGCTGCAACAGTTGTTAGACACCCCAGATTTCCCCATTATACTGTGATAATTGGTACTTTTCAGGGCAGGCAGCTTGCGGCCACGACAGCCCCCGGCAGCACTGTACCGGGCGCCGCTCCAGTCTGAAAGACAGCCCTGCTTGGAGAAGTGTGACTTTTGAGTTAGCTGCCCTGCCAGAGATGGTAAGTTACTCACTGACACTGCTCCTATCCAGATTCCTCTCCAAGGTGTTATCTGGGCTGCTGGCTGCAAACGCCAGCGCTGGGAACACCGCATGGTGGTCACCCTCCCTCTCCCAAGCTCGTCTTTTTTTCCCTGTAAAATTATTTTGCTCACATCTAAGGCTGTTTTAACATTTTAACTGGGTAAAGTGTTTTCACTCCTTTATGGAATGCAGGTAAATGTCATGTGCCAGCTGCACTCAGAGGTGATGTCTCCTCCTGTTGAACCTCCCTGGCATGGCAGGTAGCCTGGGCAGCAGAACAAACTGACAGCCCCGGGAGGCAGGAAAATGCTCCAGAATTGGCTCTGAGGCCATTTCCTACCAAACTGAAAGCTCCTCTCGCTGCTTCACGGCATAGCTCTTAAGCTGCAAACTCCCTCGCCCATAAGGCAAGCTGGCAAAAAGTGACTTCTGGTGGAAGCGTGGCACACCACTGCTTCCCGGCTTGATGTGCCAGAACTGACAGGTGGGAATTTAGACTTAAACTCAGTTTTCACTTATTTTCAGTGACTTCTAGTGCTTTTCATGACTGTTTGTTTGATTTGAACTCATCGTTTCCTGGGTTTTCCTTTAGAGGTACAGGAGAATTAGTCTTTTGGCAGGGCAGGATAGGTGCTGTTACAAACTGCACTAGAGGATGGCGCATTGCAGCCACTTTTTCTCCCTCCTGCATCATCTTCTCTTCGTGCTCTCAAAGATGGCAACTTAATGCTTGTTAAAATATTATTTCCTGGATAGTTCCAAATGTTGCTTCCTGGGGGAAGAAACGCTAAAATAAATGGAAACCACTTCTTTGAAAAAACAAACAACACTTTCAGGCAAACAAACACTAAAATCTGCCACATTTGATTACAGAGACAATGGAAAAGGAAATGAAACAAAAGCATATGCTTAATTTTAACCAACAAAGTAGCCCTGTAGAAGGGCTGTAAGCTGTAAAACAACAGGGTGTCTCACACTGCAGCAGTGAAGCCCAGGTGTAAGTGGATTCTTTGCCAGGGGTATGAAATGCCCTTGCCGTCGGGATGGTTTTTTTGTTCACAGCGGAGCGCAGGCAATAGTCCTCCATTATTAAGTTTTTCTAAATTCTCCCAAACAATTTTATTGTGAGTACAATACAACCTTGAGAGCAGTCCTGGAAGATACCCGAATGTCTAGTTCTCAAAACAAGATTTCAACATGCGTCACGTCCCTCCTTGGATTATTTTGGCCAAGGGTGACAGGATCAACCAGAATTCCAGGTTACAGTTCATTAGTCCATGACAGCTAGATTATCTCTGTCTGCAAGTGGGGCAGTTCTGACCATATGCATAAGGATCATTTAAACATTTCCTAGGGTACTTATCTTGCTAAAAATTTGTGTGCCTCTGAGCAAGAATAGAAGCAATTAGACCTGAGCTGCAGGTGTAATCAGCTAGCTAAGCAGTTGACAGTTTATACATGATAAATTTGGCCTCAAATGCAAAATTTCAGATGTGCAAGAGAAGATCCTTTCAAGTCAAGATCCTCAGAAATGCACCTTCAGATAGAGCTGGGCTATTTCATATGATTTGGCTTGGTTTTGAGCTAGGCTGGGGAATCTGAAAAAAATGTTCTTTAAAATCATCCTGAGTTAGCGAAACAAATTATCAAGAGCGTGGGTGATTAGTCACTGGAACGCTTTACTCTGGGAAACGGTGAGTGCTCCAAAGCTTGATGTCATCAGATCAAGGCTGGACATCTTTCAGGAAGGCTGTGTGTCAGATGAGAAGTTATTGAGCCCAGCCTGTGATTATTTGTACATCCGAAGTGGGAATGGCTGACAAGGAACCTGAAAACATGATGAAAATCCGTGAAAGCAGGTCAGTGAGGTTCCTTATTTCATCTCTCAGTGTAACAGTCAGAACGATTCTGGGCTCAGAAAAGAATTGAGTGTTGCCTGAAGAGTGGCTGAGTCAGTACAGCTATCAACTCCCTCTCTCAGTGCTGCATCGGCTCCGTAGTGCTGACAGCAGTAAAAAACTTGTTTATTGATTGTCAATGAAGTATGACTTGAATATGTGGTCTTCAAACAGAAGAGGAAAAAGATGATTTTACATCATCATCAGGCTGGCTATCACCATGTGTAGCTGCACTGAGCTGATGCAATTATCTCTTCTGTTGTTGTGGAAGCTTTGGGGTTTTTTTTTAAGGAAGATGACTCCCATCTTAGAAGGATTAAATATCATCCTGGAAAAGAAATTGTTGACTCAGATAAGGAAAAGGACTGCTGAAAACATCACAGAAAGTAAATTCTGCCTTTTATTTAACTCTTTCCTCCACATTCCCATGGGAAATGTGCAAAAGATGAGAAGCAAAAATGCGTACAAAACACAGAAACTGAAAAAAGTGAAAAGAGAAAACAAAAAGTGATGTGTGTCACTGAAAAATACCCTGAAATGTTGGAAGAAACAAGTATTTACTTCCCGTTCTCCCCAGATACTATTCTGCAAAAACAATACAAAACCATTTCAGCCTTTTCTAGCAATGACTTTGTAGGCTTGACCCCCATGCAGAAAGCCAAAGCAATGTCTGTGGCTCTGATAAGACACAAGCCCTATTTTGAAGGCAGCTTTTTGCAAAGGATGAGTTCCACTGTTTAAATAGACGCAGGCAGCCCTATCTAAGATGAAACAGACGTTATAGTGCCATTTTAGCAGCAGTGCTATGGCTGAAGATGCTCTTTCCTATTTTTGGGTGCTTATCACGGGTTTGATTTGGGGCCCATTGTGCTAGGCATAGTGCAAAACACACCAAGGAAGAAAAGCTTTGCTTGCAGATTTTTACTGGCCTTTACATTTATAAAGTGGGAAAGTTTTAAATATGTGGACAGTATGGAGGAATGACATTTGTCTTTTGTGTCCTTTTCTGTAAGAGCAGGGCAGTCAGTATTCAATGACAGAACAAAAAGTCGCAGAGTTAGACAATAGGCAACACATGGATTTTGTTTTAGCTGCTGTGACTCCAAAACTGTATTTCAGAAGTTTCTGAATTCTTCCAAACTTAGTGGTTCATGCTGACAAATGTACTTGGCACATGGTAAGTGATGCGATTTAGAGTTGCACCTCTCTTACCAGATCTCCAAGCACATCAGCTGTCAAAGGCCACTCATTTCTTCATTTCCCATGTGCAGCCAGGTTACGTGAGCAAGATAGAACCCAGGGATCTGCCCCACTAAAAGAAGCAGCCCAGGCTATTGCGGCCAAAAACACAGGGGCTGCATGGGCTGTCTGACTTCAGGCGGAGGAACTCACCATATGCGCCAGAAGCATTCAGAACAATACACAACTATCACAGCAGGCCAGATTTCCAGGGGTACGTGGCACGTGTGTCCAATGCAAGGGAGATTTAATCTATCTGTTGATTCTTAGAAGGTCTCAGGCTAGTCCTTTTTCACTACTTTATAGCACATTGTGAAAGCCCAGAGGACTGCCCCATGCTTCTCAAATTGTGTTTTCTCCATAGCTTTTGCAAATTCTGCTATCGCCTCTGCCCAGAAGAGCACTACCAGTTAGGTGGGTGCCTGAAGACAGGAGCAGGGTTTGTCTCGTCTTTCTTCCATTTATTGTCTCAGGTGATTCTACATGCTCAAATGGGCATTTGTAGATGAACTGGACTTGCACAGACCATGTTCATTCATGGGGTTTTTGAGACTTTGTACATCTGAACGGAGTCAGAAAACTCAAAAACTGGGGTTCAACCATCATTCCATGGATGGAAAATACCTTTTAGATCTCCAGTGGAAGCTGATACTGTAAACAAAGCTAATATGAAGCCCATGTGTACATACTGCTATGGCAGCATTCTTTACACAGCATTTATGACTGCAACTATATTTTAAAGCAAGATGGGAAATGATTAACTACCTCAAGTTCTCATCCCCATCCTTGGAAATGTGAGTGCAGATCCCAACACACTCAATGGACGTTGCATGAAAGCTACACAAGAGAGCCACTTTTCAGAGGGTTGTACAGAGCAAGGCCAGGGTGCTGTTTGCTGTTAGCAGTCTCTTAAATTAATTTTTCTTTCATTTTTTTTTAGTATTTCTCCTCCCACACCTTTGCCCTCTTTGCTTTCTGAACTCTCACAGATATTTAAACATTGGCTTTGGTACTGAAACTGGGCCCTGATCTTATGTGAAAAACAAGGGAAACCTTCTGAAGGAATAACCTAAGTGTAACACCAGATAAATTAAAAGTGCTCTCTGCTGTCATTCAGCAAAGCCATGTGCAGACAGAGAACTTTCACAGCTATTAAAAAAAATGTGCTATTCAGTGCAAACTTGCCATCTGGCTCCTAGTGCTGGATTCCACTACAGTGTGCTTCTTGAGATTACACTCATCTGCCAGCCTCCCCCTCGCCTCTCAAGGCACTTAGGAAGACTCTTCTGGGAATAGAAAGTGAATTATTTTATCCCAATCACCATGCAGCTAACTATACATGGTAATTAAACAAAGAGACATTCTCCTTCTGCCATTGGAGGCAAAGGTTTTCTTGCTAGTCATAAATAAAGAGTGCTCTTTGGGAAGATGAAAAGATATTTACTGAATAAACTAGTATACTGTTATCACTCTGATGGCCAGGCAAAGATAATCAAGTATTAAAATAGAAAACAAGGGAAAAATATTCAAAGCTGAGGCTTCTTATGCCATCTTTAATGGATGCAGTTGTTCTGGATGATCACAGGCATCTTTGAGCACAGAAGAAAGGGGGAACGTTTATCTCTGATTTAAATAGCCGTGAAGCCAGTGGAGTCCACCAGGAATGAATGCGGTTTGCTGGGAGACCTTACCTCCTATGGACAAAGGAGTAGCTTTATTAATCCCAGTGGCCTCCATAAATAGTGTCTTCCATACAAATGTTTGCAGGATAAGGCCCTAATAGCTGGCAAGGTGGGGAGCTTTTCTGTGCAGTTCCCATTGTGTGTCTGGGAAATATTAACATTCAGGCACAGGAAAGTGCTCTCACTTGTACCAAGCACCGCTGACTTCAGCTGTGGGAGACCTGCAAAATGCAAACCTCCCCAAGGGCACCCACTCACTTGGCAGCTGCCCTCTCCCGTCTGCAGTCCCCGATGACTCACGATCTCCTCACGCCCTCTCCGCTGCTGGCCCCGATACTCCCTCCAGGCTCCAGCCAGTTTGCTGAGCTAGAAATTCCCAACAACACACCACGGTTCAGGCAGCTCTGACCCCAAATCTGAAATTCCCAGATGGCTCAAGCTCTTCTTTTTTTCTGACCTACAAGTTTAGCTCCCTGCTGACTCAAATGCACCCAGTCTTTTTTTAGCATGCATTTGAAAAGCTTTGATAATTTTCATTCACCTGCAACTCCTGTCTCAATGTCAGGACTGCCAGCTCTAAATGACAAAAAATATCATGAGGCATATGCTCCCGGCTCTGTCCCACTCTATAGTCATGATGCTTATTTGAAGAATATAATGAGCTTTTCATTTAGTCTTTTGGTTTTAGAGCCTTAGAATGAACTGAAGTTATGCTGCCAGGACCTTAAAAAAACAAACCCCAAACCAAAGAAATCAGAGATTCTGAAAAATTCTCAGGGCTCCTGGAGCTTAGCATTCGGTTAACCATCCAGTTAACAGGAAATCTGAAATTCCTCCTTGGTTCAGCTGCTTCCCCTTCAAGCTTAAAACTACATCATGATTCAGGCTCCCATCTTGAATCTGAAATTTGATGACTCCCCCTTGCTTTGCTGGGGGCCTTCCAAAGTTTTTTGAATCTAAAATTTCTTATGCATAGCTCCTAATGGAGTTATAGCCCACTGAGTCCTAAGCTCTTGCTTGGGTTCCCAATTGGCTCTGCTTCTTGCTCCCGAGACTGAATTTATCTTATCTCACATATGGTCTCTACTGGCTCCTGCTCATTGGTTTCTTTTCCTCAAGAGCTGACACTCCCCCATGGTTTTGTACTCTACTTCTCAGTCTGCCAAGTAATATATAGCATGTTATTCATTACTCCGTAAGTGTGTTTTGATAGACCAGTTCATTCAATATCTTTGGTCCTGCTGATGTCACAGACCTGGTAGTTTGTGAGGCAAACAGCTTTCCATTTGCCAAGACTTTAATGCCTAATGATTAAAAATGCATTAGGAAAACTAAACACCCTTGTATCATTTTGGGACTCCTATCTGGAGGATACAGAGTTTTATGGATTCACATCAGCTTTAATTTTGGTCCCTGACAAAATAAACTGCCAGAACATGTCCATCGTGTTAGCTTGGTGTATTTCTAAGCTCATTCTCACCATCAGAGTCAACCACCCTTAGCGTTCTGAGTCTTCAAGATTATGCTAAGAAACCACCAACTTCCAAACACTGCAAAAGAGAGAGCCCATCTGCTTGATATGTTAGGGCCAGACCTAGCCCTTTCTCAAACAGCCTAGCTCCACCAGGCTTTACAGCCTAGTCCTCCAGCCCATGGCCTGACCTCAACTGCTGCTAAGCCCAGCAAAATGCAGTGACATGGAGTGGATCCAGGCTACAGACAGCAACAAGAATGAAAAGCAAGCGGGTATCACAAGCTCTGGCTCCTGCTGAAGTCTACCCTCACCACTTGTACAGCTGACACCTTTCAGTGTCCCTTAGCTAGTTGTCAGCGTCGCTCTTTTGGTGATACCCCTGCCTACATGACTATGTTGGGGTAGAGCAGGAACTAAGAGCAGAGACTAGACTGCTGATAGACCAAACTTGGCTCTAGTCTGGTGCCCTATGATTCACTCCCACACTATTGTTGCCTATTAATAATATGCTTTTTCCAAGACACAGAAAATGAATTACTCATAGATAAGACACTGAAAATAAAATCTTGTCAACACTGTATATTTAGAAAGTGACTGTGGGACAAATCCAGGTCCTTCCTCCATTCAGTATAGTTAACACCTGAAAGGATTTGCTTGCTGCAGGGGACAGTACCCAGAAGTACTCACCACCTTTTCCTCTTGCCATACAATGGCTATCTGGACCCAAGGCTGCAACTTCATATGTAATTCCACAATGTGGAGAACAAAGCAGACAGGTGAGATACCAATTTTTGATGTTTTCATTGTGCCCATGAACGGTGAGTTTCCTGCAGTAAGATGGGAGTTTCAGAAGTTTACTGAAGCCTTCCTGGTCTTCTGCTCACCTCTTTCCGTTCTCCCAGTGCTCTCATGCTCCCACTCTCCTCCTCTGAGAGGACAGAAAGGGAAGCAGGACTTCTGCATCTTCAGCACTAGATGTCCACTGAACTGATGATTTTCCCCAAAGTGCGTATGAGGGCTGCTTTTCAAATGCAGCATCTAAGGGACTGTTTTAGTGGTGTCTCATGAGGTAATTTTACTTCAGAGTTTTCAAGACTGAAAATGATGGATTAAAAATGAATGGAAGCAAGAAAACAAAGTATGCATATGCCCCAAAAATCAGCTCCTAGGACTTACTCTTGCAGAGATCAGTTTCTATCTTCCACCAGTCTCACTGCATCGTCTCTGTTTCTCCAGTCTGTGAAAGATCCTTCCTTACATATTCAGAAGTTCAGTACCATGATGCTTCTAGTCTCACAGAGTCTTTTGGACATCCAATTATGGACACTTGTTGTGGTTTCAGCTGCTAACAACTTGCGTAAGCAATTTTCCACTAGGTGGTCAACATTTGCAAGCAGGCTGTCCTTAGCAGAATCTAAACCAGTTTAAGGTGCTCTTTCACATCTTTCTTCACCTTTCAGTACTGGTGAGTGCTGAAGCCATGCGTAATTTTCAGTCAGTCTGTACATGGTGTCTCCACCATTTGCCCTTAAAGACCTCACAGTGAATGGGTGCATCCTGACATGGAATCCACATCACCAGCTTTTCCAGGGTGATGCACCAATACTTTGATCCTGGACGTTAAAATTTGCTTTTTGAAGGATCTGGTGGGCTGGCCAGGTACTTCTGTGAGGGGAAGAAATGCTACCCACAGAGTTATTGATGAAGACGTCTTTTCAGAGGACTCTAGAATTTGTATCAGAATCCTTGCCAGGCATCAGGACTCCTCTATTTATTTTCATCTCAAGGTGGAAAATGATCCAAATTCACCTGTCCTCTAATTACTTTTGAATCATGCCAAGCTGCATCCAGGATTAAACTGAATTTCTGAAAAGTCTCAGATCTGCATAAAGTCTGTGCGTCAAGACAAAGGGCATGTGAGCAGCTGTAGTGCCCATACTGGTAGATTTTCTGGGCTAACAGTGCATTAAGACTGGGGTGGAGATGTGGAAATATCAACTGTCCCTCTAGACTGCAGCTGGGGACATATTTCAAGTCAAGATAGTAAAGTATCAATGCTATTGAACAAGGCATTTGTAGGACTTAAATGAAAAATCCTTTCTACATGTTTTTCCTCTCCTGGGCCAGAAAGATGAACTCAAAATAAGGAAGGCAAAGAAAGGCAATGAGGGCAATCAGGGAATAGAAAACACTTCTGAGGGAAGACTTAAAGAGATTACTTAGCCCAGCAGGAGAAAGTCTGAGAGGGGAGACATTTATATATAAATGCATGAGGTAAGCACCGCAAAAGGAGAAAATCTTTTTAGAATAAGGGATAATGCCACTCCCAATGGCATTCCCTGCAGTAGGACCAGATCTTGAGTATCTCAGACCAGGCCAACATGATAGGGTCAGCTTCAGAGTCATTGTTAAGCCCAGACATGCTGACTGCTCAAGTCTCAGGGGAACCTCCAGGTATGAAGTGAGTCCTGCTTCTCCTCACTTCCCAGCCTGCCCATCCCTCTCGGTGTATGGTAGACTTTGCACACAGAAAGCCTATCAGCAGCAACCAACAGCTCTCTGTTCTGGCCCTTCAGCATCCCATTCTTCCTTTCAGCATGAATGACGGTGACTGATCGTGACCTCACTAAACCTTAGTATCTTGAATAAATACATGGCTTCCAGATTAACCAATGCAGCCTGCTGTCTTGTTCTAGATGGGGCACTGAGGACAACTGATCACTCTGTTGGTTCAGCCCTAGGTATAAATCCTCCTGGCACATCCCACACAGTTAAAAACCAGTGTTTAAAGGCATTTTTCAAGCATCCCTTCAGGAACTACCAGGGTAGATGGTGGTCCACTCAGCAAACAGTGTTACACCAATACCACTGTGTAGTTTCCCTTTGTACATGATGAGAGATTGATGGTGTTTTGACATTATGGATTGTTATCCTTACAGCACTTAAAAATGACAGCTTGGTTCATCTCCCAAACAATTTACAAACATTCATTTCAGGATCACACAAGAACGATGTGCTGTGTTTACCAGAAAATGTGAAGCATCCTTCTAAGATCAACATGCTATGAGTAATAGATTTCTTAGGAAACAACCACAGAGTGTAATAAGAGGAGTGTTTCTGCAACCCCTGGCAGTTGTGTCCATAGGAAGCAATGGAGCAAGTCTGGGAATCTGTTTATTTACAAGTCAAGTGTCTTTCCAGCAACAGTGGGAACACTGCAACTTAAAAATAAAAAATACATACAGAGACACCTTACTGGGTTGTATTTTAATTTAACTTGAACTAGACTGGGAATTCATTCCCACTGCCTCTTTGATGTGGCAATCGGAAGTGAAAGAATGTTCACAGTTTATGCCTTCATCTCTGGGAGAGGCAACACTGAATTCCTTGTGAAAAAAGTCTGGTTTTGCAGTGGGAAATCCTTTTTCTCCAAACTATTATTAGATTTTCTGCCCATCTTATGAACCTAAAAGTCTAACATACACAGAGAACAGAGGGACTTTCACCTACCCATGGCCACTTTTATGCATGTGCAATAGCAGCTCCAGATGCCGAGCCTGGGTGCTTTGGAAGCAAAGGAGATGCAAACCTAGCACTTGTGAACTGACAGGGAATGGACAGCCAGGACAATCACAAAATGCAAGTCGTACTAGGCACACGGACTTATGAGTGGATATGAGCTGCTTCTGTGACAGAATTATTATTGGAGTCCTTACTTGGCAAGTTGTGGCCTACAGCTGCAAAGGTACTGAGACACCTACCCGCCCCTTCAGTACCTATGGGCAATACCTTGGTGCCTCGACAGACTCTCTGTTGCATCCCAACTGCTGCCAAATGCTGCAGATGTCCAGATCCCTTAGATGCCTTGAAGTCCCTTATGTCCCTTGTCTTGCTCCATCTCAGGTGACGCAAAGGCACCTTTATGCAAAAGCCATCCTGCAAAAGCCATCTTACAAAAACCTCTAGGAAATTGCTGGTGATTTTTGTATCCAGCCAGTGCATCCATTCACACTAACCATCCTCCCTCCTCCAGTTCTGGTTCAGGGTGGAAAACAGGGATGTCCTATGCAAGCAGTTGACCAGGCTTAGTCTGCAGGAGGATTTCTGCTTCAGGAATTCAAGATGGGGGACGTGACCATCCCTGACCAAGTAAACCACACATTAAAGTCCTGCTTCTGGCTTCATTTCAGTGTTTGTTTAGGTCCACACTCAAGTCCGTTCTGGAAACTCTATATTACATGCACGTGTGCCCCCTTTTATTACACAGGAACACTGGGCACTGATTCCTGACTCAAGGGTAAACAGGAGAGACACTGTAGTGCCCATGAATCTCCACCTAGTCCCTTTGTTTTCATGCCATCCAATGCACACACCTTACTTTTCACACCTGATGCGACACTTTCAAATCAGTGGTGATCAACTTTTCCATATCCAGTGGCAGGGGAGGGCTGAGATCCTCCATAGTTACCCGTCCAGACCTCCATCCCATGAACAGTACAATAGCCTGTCCACATGCTGTAGACACAACATATTGTGGAAACACTGACCTTACCCTGTGCACATGGCAGGGCACAGGCATATCCTTCTCTCCCGCAGCCCAAGTTGCTGCCTGGAAAGGAAAGAAAGGTGGCAGGAACAAGCTGCTCCTGCCTTTCCCAAAATCTCCTGGGGGCTGAGTGAGGAGCAGGCGTGTGTCAACAGTCCACGTTCACGTAGGAAGCCTTTATTACCACGGCCAGGTATGACTGATACTCACCTGGAGGGATGTCTGATAAGAGGATGTTGTTGTCCCTTCACAGCAATGATCCAAATACCCTGCCTTAGAGCAGCCCGCCTGAACACCTCGGGCAGCATGCACAAGAACCATTTTTAAGACTGCCTTTGCCCTCAGCTATCAGTGCTACTTCCGATTACCCAGAGAGCCTGACTTAGGCAGACCTTACAAGAGACAGAAAATAGGGTCCTTTCAAACCTTACACCACAGAACCAATTTTAACCTAACTGTGTCTTCCGGTAGAGGCAGGGAGACACTTGGTTCAACGTCTTGCTTTTCCATGCGACCCTCTCCCTCCATCCCAGGCTGCTCCATTACTTTCTCTGTCTGAAAAAGCGCGTATTGAGTGAGGGGATTTCAGGTTTCCACTTAGCGGACTCTCATTGACCCCCAACTGCTCTCTGGTGTTTTGGTGAGAGGTTATAGGGTTTTGGTGAGAGACGGGTGGTTAGAGGGCACTAATCGCTCTTCCTGAACCAGAGCCCAAGGCCTTGCTTCCACCGCGGAGCACTCGGCCTGCGACACGGCCCAGGGGAGAGCGCGACGGGGGAGGGCTCTTACAAACCTGCAGTTTCATCAAAGGCACAACAGAAAACAAGGATAAACAACTTCTCTAGCGTCCCCTCTTCACGTTCTCGCTGCCACCACTAACTCATTAACGGCGATGATTAAATTAAGACTTAAAAGAGCGCACTAAAGACGGGCTAGGTGTCGAAGTACCGCTTCCTCACCACACACCCCCTCCTTCCCCCCGCCCCCCGTGCCAGCCCCGCTTCGCCGAGCGCTGAGCTCCCGGTGAAACCCTCCGGTGCGCGCAGGCAGGAGGGGAGGTCAGGCGTGTTTTGGCAGTTCCAGCGGCGTTCATCCCAGAGAGCAGCTGAATTTTATCAGTTGGTTTAGCCTTTGGTCTGCAAGAGACAAACTATTATTTCACTCCTCTTTACAAAAATAATACTCCAGTCGCCGTTGAGAAAAAACCGCGCGGCGGGCGCGGAGGGGAGGGCCGGGCCAGGGCGGGCCGGGGCGGGCCGCGGCCCGAAGCGCGGCCTGCCGTTGCCGTTGCCGTTGCCGTTGCCGTTGCCGTTGCCGTTGCCGTTGCCC